>CM024246.1:28709255-28807034 GCA_013421045.1 Propylea japonica | reverse complement strand
CAAAAATCACCATGGAACCTCCAAGAAAAAAAAGAGGTAGTGTTCAGTGCATGAGATGTCAGGAATATGGTCACTCTAGGACATACTGCTACCGACTCACACTGTGTTAAGTGTGGGAACAACATGATTCTAAAAGCTGTCGGAAACCAAAGAATATTCCGCAAAGTGTGCACTATGTGATGGTAATCACCCAGCCAACTACAAGGGATGCAAGTCTATAAAGACCTCATACACAGAAGCCAGCCAAAACTCCCAATCCTCACCAACAGCCAATATGAGAACACCTACAGTCCACTCAAACAGCTCGAGAGCCACAACAACAAAACATATCTTATCGAACATATGCACAGGCAACGAACAATGTCAATCAGAAGACACTTCATCACAATTGAGCAAACAGCTAACAACCTTCCTTGATGAATTAAAAAATGTTTTCACAGCTTCTGAATCAACATAGCATGATCTTGAATCTGCTTACCACTGTCTTGAAAAATTTCCATAATGGGCTCACAAAATCCTTAGAATTGCGACATGGACGCTAATGGTCTGAAAAACCATAAACAAGAAATCCTGAACTTTCTAGATATGAATAAAATCGATATTCTCCTAATCTCTGAAAGCCACTTCACCAACAGAACAATGTTTACTATTCCCCTACTACTCTGTCTATCACACTATACATCCCGATGGAACAGCACATGGTGGTTCTGCAATCATAATCAGAACCTCAATAAGTCACCAAGAACAAGAGAGTTTTCAAACAAACGCTATTCAAGCAACCACGGTAAAAATCAAAATGAATACTGGTCACATACATAAACATCAGTGTATTGTCCACCACGTCACACAATTACAACCGACACCTACAAGGAGTTCTTGGCTACCCTTGGAAACAGTTCATTGCTGGAGGAGACTGGAATGCCAAACATACATATTGGGGTTCCAGATTGACAACAACTAAGGGTCGCAACTTGCTGCAGCCCTAAGAGAACAAATTATAAACCCTACTCAAACGGTGAACCCACATACTGGCCAACAGATCAAGAAAGCTACCTGATCTTTTAGATTTCTTCATACTGAACGGCATCCCAATGCAAAAACTGCTCATTGGAGTCAAACTACAACCTAACATCTGACCATTCACCTGTCATCATGAACCTGAAAAGCTCGCCTGTCAAAGTTGACACCCCACCAAAGCTCGTCACAAAACACACTAATTGGGATCACTTCCAAGAATAAATAAATGCAAAACTCAACTGTAACATTGTCATTACAAAATCAAAAGAATAGATGAAGCCACCAAACACTTTACGAAACAGTATAACAAGCAGCCTGGCACTCTACTTCCTAGATAAAGGAAAATTCCAAAGCCTTCAGTACACCCCTACATATAAGACAACTGATAGCTGAAAAAAGGAGAGCTAGAGATTGTGGCAACGGTCAGGCAACCTAAATGATCTTCACCTATACAGAAGACTGTCCCGTAACTTAACAAAGACACTAAAAGATAACCAAAACGCTTACTTCGAACAACATACCGAGCAACTGACCACCGAGGATCACAGTTTATGGAAGGCTACAAAAAACTTAAGAGGCCAATACTACCAGTTACACCCATAAAGACATCAAATGGCTGGGCACGCTCAAAACAATGAAAAGGTTGAGGCCTTTGCATTACACCTCTCTGGAGTATTTGAAGAGCCAATAGAAGTACCAGGCTTTGAAACAATATACAAGAATTCCTAGATGCACCCTGTCAAATGTCACTTCCTTTTGAGCCAATATCACCCAAAGAAGTAAAAGCGGAATACGCAGACTCAAAAACCACAAAGCGCCTGGACACGACCTAATATCTGCGCAAATCCTGAAAAATCTGCCGAAAAAGCAATAGCTTTTCTCACTACCTTGTATAACCGTATGTTAACCTGGGGCTATTTTCCAATACTATGAAACTCGCACATATCATATGATCCACAAAAATCGGAAAACCTCCACATGAACCATCATCATATACCCATAAGTCTTCTCCCTCTCACTGGGAAAATATTCGAGAGAATACTCCTCAAAAAAATCAAGAAGATTACGAATCAATATTGTCATTCCCAGTATCAATTTGGTTTTCGCCAACATATGTCTACACTTCACAGACTCACCACAGAATAGTCAATGCAATTGCAAGTTCACTGGAAAAAAAGCATTTCTGCAATGGTGTCTTTCTGGATACTTCCCGGCATTTGACAGGGTATGGCACGCTGGATTATTATACAAGAATAAAAAAAATTCGACAAGTACTACCTGATCCTGAAATCATACCTCATTGACAGAAACTTCCAAGTCAGATACAATGACTCATTGTCAACTTATAGATGCATTAAATCCGGTGTACCACAAGGAAGTGTGCTGGGACCATACCTGTTTTTACTTTATACTGCTGATATGCCAGAAGATCATGATACAACCATGGCAGCATTTGCAGATGACGTTGCAATACTAGCCTCCGATAATGATCCTCATATCTCCTCTAGAAAGGTCCAAGAGCACCTCGACAAACTGAACAATGGTATAAAACCTGGAGGATGACACTAAATCACAACAAATCGATACAAGTTGTATTCACCAATCGAAACAACACCTGTCCAGCTAACACTGGATGATTACTATACCAACAAAGCAAAATGTCAAATACCTCGGAATGCACCTGGACCAGAGACTCACGTAGCAAAACATATAGAATCTAAAGGAACAGCTAGACTTGAAAGTTCGGAAAATGCACTGGCTTATTGGAAAGAGATCAAAGTTGACCATTCAGAACAAGCTGCTGCGTGTATAGGTGGTACTTAAACCTGTCTGGACTTACGGTATACAGCTGTGGGGCTGTGCAAAACCATCATTGAAAACTCCATCCAAAGGTTCCAGTCCAAAACTCTCGGTTGATAGCCAATGCTCCATGGTATGTCACGAACCAGAGAATCCATGAAGACCTCCAATACCCTACATAACAGAAGTCATACAATCCACCTCCACCAAGTACCAGGAAAGACTACAAGCTCATTCGAATGAGTTAATAGAGAACCTCTATAAGAACGGACCAAGAATCAGACGACTAAAAAAGACGTGCCTGAAGACCTCCCGCTCTGAAATAGCAATCGAGTAGAAGTGTCACTGGACATTTCACTCTCATCTTCTCCCTTTCATTTATTTTTCTTCCCTTTTATTATAGCCAACACAATTACTTAATACCTATTATGTGTAGATTGTATATTGAGCAATAAATTGAAAAAAAAATAACTTCAGAATACCGACTACTCTGCAAAAAGCAGGGTACATGGTGCTTACTCGAGAAGTTCTGAACGATCGGGATCGAGAGTAGTATATACTCTGACAAGCTAAAGTGAGTTTCTGAACGCTTTGGAGTAAGCAGAGCATGCTCGTTGTAAGTGTGTGAACGCAGCCCTGAGCTCATAAGTAGACAGACAGTTCTCTCAGTTTAGTCCATACACCCTGTATTTTGGAAACTGTTTACTTGAGCCTTGAAATGTTCTTGGTTTGAAAGTCTATAAAGTAGGTCCTTCACTCCAGTGAACTAAAGGCTGACTAGTATCAGAACTCCCTGTATAGATTTCGATTCTAGTTGATTCTCGATGATATTACCAATCAAGTATCCAATTGATATGACGTCACGAGTCATTTAGTGCATGAATAGGGCCATGCAAAAACCTCGCACAGAATGGAGACGCGAGAATAATAGCGATCCGAAACTTTTTCCCATCGAAAAGGCGTGAATTGATGGCTGGTTTTATCCTTTGTCATTGGAGAATGTCTCCTTTTGTCTTTTTCTCCTATCTGAAATATTGCCTGGATGATTTGTGAATCACTTTCATCTGAATACTCTCGATGAATTCAATAGAATTGATATGTGCTTTTTGAATGCCTCGGTTGATACGCATGTTGGACTTTTTAACTATAGGATTCTGTTTCATTGTGAAAGTGCTGAGAAGGGTTGTGAATAGGGAGTATCTATTGTTTTGTCGGTGTATTTTATTAGAGTAGTGTAGTGTATTAGTATTAGTGAATTAAAGAATGAAAAAGGACCCCGCACATTTTGTATGGGAATTGGCTCCCGGTGGAATTGGCTGAAAATTTGATATGATGTTCTACTAATCCTTCTGATCAAATGTCTAAACAGTCACGAAGCTGAAAAATGCATACTTCTAGGAGTATTTGTATCCATTATGGCTTACGTATTAAAGTTCACACAGAAATGTTTGAAAATATTTCCAATTGACAGAATCTGCTTTCAATAATCACGAAATATTCTCAAACATTTCTATGTGAACGCTAATACGTAAGCCATAATGGATACAAAAAATCGCTAAAAACTCCTAGAAGTATGCATTTTTCAGCTTCGTGACTGTAGAGACATTTGATCAGAAGGATTAGTAGAACATCATATCAAATTTTCAGCCAAATCCACCGGGAGCCAATTTTCATACAAAATGTGCGGGGTCCTTTACGAAATAAATTTTCAGCGGATTGCTGCTTTCTTAACTTTATTCAGCTCGAAGGATCATTTGAAACTTTCGTAAAATTCTTCTTCTTTTCATTCTGCTAGATCACGAACCATACATCATTTTGCTGTTGTCTTCACGAAAAAAGTGTTATCTGATACCTAATACCTTAGTCACAACTTAAAGTTTGTAACCACTGTGCACTTATGAATGAAAAAAGGGCCATGTATTACTGAAATATTCTTCGTTTCATTCACCGTTTGGGAGCACAATGTGAAGATTTCCATTTTTTTTCTGTTTGCAATAATAAAGTTAAGATTTGGTAATTAATATAGTCCAAATAGCATTTGTTCGTCCTCGCACGAGTATAATATGCTATTCGCTGTTTAGATTTGATCGCATAGGTTCTTTCCGATTTCATACTATTATTTGGAGAGGTTCCTGTGATTGTGATATAACTAGGTGTAGAATGTTTATAGTTACTGTTCTAATTAATGAGAAAAAATTGGAATTATGTAGTATTCACTTCTGATTTATTATAATCCATAAGTCAATCCAAATATCCAAATTCATTAATTGGCATCACCATCTTTTCTTTCAATAATCTTCCCAGTACACCTAGGCATAGCACTAATCAAAAGACCATTCTTCTTGGAGACTAAACTCAATTCTTGAGAAGTTGAAGGTGAGGTAATTCTTTGGATATTGTTCTCTTCAAGAATTATTTTTTGAACCCTTCGTGGGAGTGTGGTAGGATATTATCATCCTGATAAATGAAATTATCCCAAAATTCGTTCAATGATGTTCAGAAATGACTCTATTCATTGTTCGTTCAACGATAATAAGAGGGGAACAGCGACCGAACATTATACCCTACATCAGATTATTGTTACTCATTGAAAGGGCACAATCTTCAGCGTGGAATTAAGTCGCTCTGGACATCTCTTAACCTTTCTTGTCGACTATCACTATGTAAACCGAATCGTGGCTCATCCGAAAAGAGTAAGTTGCGCCACTATGGTAAAGTCAGTCTTCATGATAGCTGAGCTACTCGTGAAGGTTTTCATGTCCTCAAATTTGAGGAATGCAACCGTGTCCTTATGGTATTGATTGGAACTACCAAATGACTTCGAAGAGCTGTTACAGATTCCGTTCGACTCCTTCGAGTAAAATTTACGATATAATGGTCTTCACTTGCAGTTTTTACTCTGGGTAGACCAAGCACGTGTCTCCGGGAAATCTCTGATGGTTCTTGATGTAGGGCCACTATTTTTGCCCTTTCAAACGGAGAAATCAAATGTCTTGGCATTTCCACGGAATATTCTCAATATTTCAACTCCCGTTATTCACCTACATAGAATAACTTCGAATACACTTGTATTCTTTCGAGCAAGAAATTTTTTTTGCTGGTTTATTGTTTTTATTAGAGTGAAAAGATAGTGGAGGTTCCACATATAAAGCATTGTTATGTAACAAAACAAGTTTAGAACTGATAAAGGAAAGGCTTTTGACAATGTGTTCTAGGGAATTTATTCAACTCTGAAATACAATATAACTATTCTGATCTGAAAACTGTAGCATAATGAAAGAATTCACCAAACCATTAGAGAATACCTCTTGTAAAACTTCAAGTCATTATGATATGTGTTTGACATCTCAATGATAAAACAAAACTGCTAATTGCTGTCAAACGATAATTATGGGTCCATATTCAACCTCGTTTTCAGGAAGAAATTCGATTAAAACATTTTTTCACTCCTTCAAAAAAATTCACTGAAAAGGATTTTCAATGTGCATTCTCGGAAAAAAGCAATTGCTCGCATAGCTCATCGATCCATTTCGTGAGTCAAAGCGTTCTGTACGCTCCAAAGAACGAATTCTTGGAAATAGGAATCGTTTTCCATTTGAAAATTCAACCTCTACTAAGGACGAAAATGCGAAGAAATAATTGCTGAGAGGTAATGTCGGGAACAAAAATATTTGTGATATTTGAATTTAAAAAATACGACTTGCTTTACCGATGATTCACTTGAAATATTTTTCCTTTCCTAGAACCCATTATCCGCGTTTGAATCGATAATGTCCTTGGCTAGGGAAATAGTAGAGAAAACATAAAGAAAACCCTGATTTGAAGAATTGCACGCTTGTTCGTATTAGAAATACGATAATTGAAATTTGAATATTCAGAGAGCTATTGGTTTCATTCTATTCTTTTGTGAATTCAAAATTCAACCAACCTATTCAAAATTTAATCTACCTAAAAATTTCAAGTTATGTGTTGCTCTTTGTTCTTATATCAGCAAATATATCTTCACATAGATTTCTTGATTTCGATAATACAACCTGACATGCTCCTTTTTGAGCGCTCGTTCTCCTTTAATGAGGGCTCGAATTTTGAGCCGAAAATGGTCTCAAACAATAGGGTTCGACTGATGTCAAATTTGTGGTCAAATTCAATTATATCCGTGGGGCCGTCCGTTAGCACAATAACTTTCGGAGAGATTGTCCTAGAGACTTGAAATTTTCAGGGTCAGTTCGGTTCTCACATGGCTCGGTTGAGTTCGTTAACGAGCCAAATCGTATAGGGTGTTTCAGACAATATGACCATAGTGTAAACGAAACCCTAGAAAGTTCAATTGGAATTTTGAAAAGAAGAAACTTTATATTTCCATTAAAAATACCCGATTCGAATGAAATTTATATTATGAATTAAGATTGATAGTACACTGAATGTTAATGCGAAATTTTGTGGCCATAGTGTCAACAGAACCATAGAAAATTTAATTGGTACATTTAAAGAAGAACCTCTAATATTTCCATAACAGGATAACCGATTCAAGTGATATTTATTTTGTGAATCAGAAATGATATACTGAATGTTCATGCAGAATTTCAAGAGGATCGCATCATCAGAACCATAGTATTCAATTTTTGTAATTGTTTATTTTTAACATATTCATTTTTCGAATAATTTCCAGAATATAATTCCGATTGTGCTGAGATTTACATATTGGGTATCAATCTCAAATCCCATATAAAATTTTAGGGAAATAGTCTCATTGCTCCACCAACGAACGAGCGCTCAAAAGCTTCTGCTCAGGGCTTTCCTCTAATTTTATAATTTCTGAAACTCTCACGGTGGGTTTCACAAGACATCGATTAATGTTATTATTGATATGAAATTTTTTTCCTGTAACCTATTTCACTTCATTTTTGACATAAAAATTCATAATCTATATCGAACAGTTGATCGCTCGAATTATTATTTGCTTTGTGCAACCCATTATTGATATGACACGTTTTTGGAAAACCCTTTTCTCTTCATATTTGAAGGTATTGTTGCTTACCTGTCATTGTACTATTATATCATTCAATTTTTTCTCTACGGTTCATGATTCGGGACTGAAATCACCATATTAGTTTCGAAGTTGATTTCATACAACATCTTTTGGTTTTAATATTATGTCCGCTTAATTATAAATTTAATAGAGACAATTAACATGAAGCATTTTCATGAATAATATCGAGGAGGCATAAAAATGAATTCATAATAATTTTGCAGGAATTTTCGAAATAAATTAATATGCCTCCCTGTAAAGAGAAATTCTTCTATTCAAAGGAATCCCTACTTTGTCACTTTAATCCTACGTCAAAGTGACTGGGCTTCAAGCTAAATATTCATAAAAGTAACAACGTGAAGAATGTGAACATTTTTTAGCGGTTGAATGTTAGGTTTCTGAAGGGCTGCTCCAGTGGCGTGCGTAATTTTTTCTTAGCTGGCAATTTATCACGAAAGAGATTTTTTCATATTATTCGATATTTAAAATCAAATATAATGCTATTCACATCCATAAATGACCGCGAAAAAAATGAATTGATAAGGACAGACTTTTGGACTGAAAATACTAGTTCGAATTGAAGAGAGCATTTGTGAAATGTGAGATCATTTCATATCAAGAAACATCGAAGAAAAAATTTCCACATTCAATTATAGTGAGAATAATAAGTCTCCATTCAAAGAAAACTTTCGGACAACATTATAAATTCAGTTTCGAATGTTCGATATCGATGAAACAATTTGATACCCATTAATTTTTTTGATGTACTCAGCGCCTGTCTCAGGTGTTGCCTCTATTCTATAGTTTCGTCAATAGAAACTCGCTGGTTCTGAAAGAGATATATTATAAAACTTCAAATGAATTAATTCCTAAACTATTGAGCAGAATTGACTTGATTGAAGATAAATATATAATATGTTTATAAAAGGATATTTGCCGTGATTATCAAACTAGTAATGTATTTTTATCAACGACTACTGTAAAATCTCTCCATTGTAAGTCTTTGTGTTCGGCCTCAATAATTACCATTAATACCAAGGGAATAATGAGATTATAAATCACAACCGTCAGATGCTTCATAGATTTAGCTTTGATATCATATTCTTTGAATTGGTATTTCTTCAGTACTCTAAAGTACTCCAACTATCAAATATGGACATACCTTGTCAATCGAGGGCCAAATCTACTTTCATTATATCAATATTGATATTTTTTGCATATTTTTTCCAGAAAAGCATTTTCATCACAAAAAATGCAATAAACAGTTCTCCAAAATTTTCTCATGTGTCATCTTGACTTTTTCCACGCTTGTCATAGAAGGGTCTTGTCCCGGTCGCCAATTGTTAAAATCTTCAAGGAATATATTCAGTTGTCGTGAATAAAGTATAGTATGCATCTCGCGTATAATGGCGGTTATTCACTCGATGATTTGGAACAGTCGCCTACGGCTCGTGACCTAAACTTCACTTAGCAAATAATAGCTATCATCATACGCTCGTTGCATAATATACTATTATTTGGGCTCTCGGCAAAAGGCATGATTCAATTCAAACAACTATTGTTCCTTTACATCTATATTTAGAAATAGGGAAATAAATACATTAGGTACTACTTAGGTACATAATATGTATATACAAAATCAAATTATTATGGTTCTAAAGTTATTTCGCAGAATTCGATTTGGCCACGCATTCGTCATCATCAAGTCCAACCTAAACGCTTTTTGATCCCAAATTTTGACAATGAATACCCTAGTTTTGCCGATTTTTGTAGCTTCTGAGGGACTCCATCTGAGCCTAGAACTAATTAATGTAACCATAATGATAATTAAGGATACATGAATTGTACTGTTCATTGAATATTAACGAGGAATACTAGAACGTACGAAAACAAATACCATATCGTTCGTTTCAGATTATCAATTAAATTTACTTCGAGCTAACCAATAGGCTGTGTGAAAAAAGGAATTTTTCCTGATTCTTTCCATGCAAGAAAAATTAAGATATGAGCAGAAGTTATTTACCGGTGATTCAGAAAGATCATCTCGAGTTATGTTAAATTCTTCTGGAGGCAGGAAATCGAGTGAGATAGGCCAATGACTGACTATGTCTTGCAATGCAGACTACCTTGAGACCGTAACATTCCTCGCAAAGGTCAATTTCACTGCGAGTTTGTAGTTCCTTATACGAGGGTTGGTATTAATGTACAGATCAGTAATAATGAATGTATTTCGAGAAATGCATGGACTTAGGGCAAGACACTTATTTATTCTGATAACATTTTCTGTAAGCTTTCGATTCGGGGCGTACCTATTATATTCATTTATTCATATTTCAAGTATGCAAAACATTGAACTGTTTAATAATATCCACTTTTTCGAAGAATTCCAATGAAATTTCATCTTTATTTGACAGTTGCAAGGTCACACTGGTTATTTCCTATTTGGTACTATATAAGAGCCTTGTCAGTTTTGACAATTTCATTCAGATATGTCGTGTAATTAGTGCAACAACAGCTTAGTTTAGTGGCCGAACTGTTAATCGTTGTAAAATAGTATTTGTTTGCTGAATAAACTGATATATTTATACTGGAGGATGTTTTCTCCATAGAAATACAAAAAAACAATAACGAAATGTCTTGCTAAACCATCTGAAAACGAAAATCAAAACGCAAAGAACAGTAGAAAGCAATAAGAAATAATACTATTTTTTAATTTTTTTATCTATCTCAAGATAAAATGCGACACTGGTTGACTATTCTTAAAATCAATATTATAAGTAGACTAACTGTTAAAGATGTTCTATCGTTTCCTTATAAATCATCACGAATTTTCTTGTGAAGATTGAAGCCAGGGACTATTTCTGCAGAATCATAGATCATTATATCACATGAATTCTGATATCTACATTTTCACTACAGTTTTAATCGAATTGAAGAATTACTTAATAAACCTTGCAGTGGTCGAATCTGGGGGACATAAAATCGGGAAAAAATGATACAAGACTCAATTCGAAACGAACTGATATAGAGGAGCAGATCTAATAATTATTTGGCCATATTGAGTTCTGCATCCATATTACGCTGTGCACAAAAATATTCAGCAGCATAAAAAACCCTGCCTTACGAAAAGTGGAAGCATCAGAACCCATAGAGAAACAGCTTATAATGCAAAGAACTGTTCGAAAATTCATCGCGAATCATTTATACATATACAGGGTGTGAAGGAAAAAAGTACGATGCATAGTGCCACGCGATAGAGGGCCATAAAAGAAGACAAAAAGGTCCTATGATTATATGTCTGAAACTGCTTCCATTAAAAAATACGGGTTCAAGATTATTTTTTCATTTTTTTTAGTAATTTTTTATAATTGTTAAGAATTGAACAAAATGTGATATGCGGGGGTTCTGCAAAATGCAGAATCTAAATCTCCTAATAATTTTCAGATTGCTAATAAAGGTCGCCACATACAGAATTCCTCGATTCCTCCACATTTAAGTCAACCCTAACTTTTTTGCCTTACACTGTATGTCATTCTGGATTAGTAAAAGCGATTCTTTTTTTACCCTCAAAAAGGGATACTTGTTGAAGTCGCTAGGACCAACGGTTTCGGGTAAAAACGCAAATTGTAAAGAATCGCCAAAGTAACCTACTTACAATAACAATATTTAACTTTCAGGATGGCTCAAAGGCTAAACATGAAGTAACAGAGTCGTTTTGGATTGGGTTGTTAATTTTAAATCGATATAATCCAGTTTCTATCATTTTTTTTCTGTTCCTTTTTCTGCTTCGATTTTTTCATCTCTGATTCAGAATTCCGAGGGCATCTTGGAGAGGGTTATCGGTTGGATTCAATAAAGTCCTTCTAATTCGAATAGTTTTTAAGTATTATTTGTGTTGGAACGGCGAGACCGGGTTTTTTCTATACTAAGATTTTCCCTGAGGTCTGGTATCATACAAAAATTGTATGGTACCCTGTATTGCACTAACCCCAGTTGAGGATTTTTGTTTTTGTTTTATGTATTGTATTATGTTACCTCTGGGTTTCAAGAGAATATAAAATAGAAACATGTATAAGACGACGCCCTCTATAAGTAATTTAAAAACTAATAGGATATTTTGAATCTGCATCATACAATTTTGTTCAATTGTTTACTCTTTGTTCTTAAAAAACAGATAAAAATAAACTTTGACAATCTGTATTTCTTTGAGGAGGCAGTTTTGGACAAAATATTTTAATGGGACCTTTCTTTCATATTTTATGGCCCTTCATCATCCATTGGATGGGACGATCAACATGATTCTTTACCCATTTATTGTCCAAGGGTGAACCGTAATTGTAAGAGCAACTTAAGAAGTCTTGACAAGCCCTGTAGTATGAATATTTTCCGATTTTCAGCTACACGCACTTAGGCACGTAGCATGCATGTAGACAAAATTTTGTACATGGTTCTTTATCGTCATCAGGTTACGAAAAATAATATTCCGACAGTCGGATTATGAAGCTTCACCCAATCATGTCATCATTACACTGAATATTTCCTCCTGTCAAAAATTTCATGCAAACGGAGTGCAATTACCGCAAAATTACAACGGTAATTGCATTGTAGAAGGCGAGAGAGCCCAGCGATGATTGGACTGTGTCAAAATTGAGATTTATCATAGATTTATGAATGGAAAAAATTAAAACAAACGTATTTCTGAGTTGATCATCAACTGAAAGTAAAAACAGGTATTATAAAAACACTTTATGATAGGACCTGTTTGATTTCAACTACTACTGAAATTATAAATAATAAAATTGCCTTCGTTAAAAGTTTCTAAATGTTAATCCATACCCACTTAATTTTAGAAAGAACAATTTCAAATTTTGAACGAAAAATATCTAATCAAAATTCTAATGATCATTAGGTACGAATAGAAAGCCGACAAGAATAACCAAATTTGTTGAACGTCATAAGTTATATTCCAGGCCTTTCAGAAAAAATAGAAAGAATTGGTTTCAAATTTAACATAAGAACTGTTTTTAAAACACGAAATGATTTGAGATCCATTCCAACTAGACCGAAACCAATGAATGAGACACAAAAATCAAAAAATTGTGTTTACAATACTCCCTGTATGTGAGGGAAATCTCATACAGGAGAAACATCAAGACCTTTAGAGATAAGAACACGCCAACATAAGAACAACATGAAAAATAGAGATATCACAAGATTACAAATCACTCATTTATGTTCAAATGGCGGAGATCATATGATGAACTGGAACAACAGAAAGATCCTAATGATGGAACCTGATAATTATAAAAGGAAAATTAAGGAATCCACATGAATTTTGTTAAATGAAGTAGATAATTTGGCTAATTGTTCTGTTGGAATAGATCGTATTTAAATTTATTCATTGAAAAAAGAATAGACATCAGGAAATTTCAAAATTAAATAAATCAACATCTCTTTGTGTTGACAGCTTTCTATTTCAATTAGACTGAAAACGAAAAACTACACAATTCCAAAGATTCCCAAGTTTGTCTGAAGAAGTAGTCTGATATAGACACACAAACGTGACATAACCTTTTTTAGTTTGACTGTTTGGCAACAATTTTTTCAAAATGACTTTGTTCCTGACAAATAAATGCAAAGATTTTCGCTGGAGCATTTCATCTTAATTGAAATATTTCTGTTTCAGAGACTGGAAATGAAAACCTAAAATTTTTTCAGAAATGCAGAATGCTCCCAGATTATATTTCAATCGATACCTGTATTTATGAGTCGCAATTTTTTTCACTTAGGGATTCTTATCAAAAATGAGGAATAAATTTATGAATTAATAACGTCAGTTTGACAAGTTTTTAGTTCTTTCGGGAAATATTCTTCCGAATTACACTCGTGCATCAATATAACCGGATAATTTCGCATTCCAGCGTGTAGGGTTCTTTCTCAAAAAAATGAACTATGCAGTTTCTTGACAACACGCTGTCATGCAAAATTATCAGTAACTTTGATGTATTTGTGCAATTACTCATGATAACAGACCATCGGCTGTTTTCAAGTTGCTATCGACACATATTAATTCATTTCGATTTTGAAGCTTCAGATATTTAATATTTTGAAATGTCAGGATATAAGAGGGCAAAAATTTCTCTGAATAACCTTGGACATTGACAAATGCTCGAAAATTGTATGACAACTTTCTCAAGTTTGTTGCTTGAAGGCAACTGTTTCTAACCGTTATCAATTTCTTTGGGTTATTACTACTGGCAATGAACTACCTACCAAGCAAACATGCTTGGTGAAGTGACGAAAACATTGAAAATGATAACAATTATTCGAGGCTCACGCTCATGTAGTAAACATGTCAGATTGCTAGTTCGACATGATAAATTTATCCCTCCCTATCTTTCAGTATACATTTTTTTGGAGACCATTTCAACTCCAAAATCGAAAAAAACAGACATCAGGAAAGACGATTGCTTGCTTTTTCCACTGGAAAAGCGCACAGAAAGAAGTACAAGTCTGAGTTTTATGAAATCATGTAACTATTTCTTACTTCCCCAGTTTTTTTTTGAACCTGAACTTCCTACCTCTGCAAAACCGTGATCCGTGAGTAATATAATTAATTTCAGTTGTTCGTTCCGAAATTCAGTTCATTTTAGCAACATCAATCCTTTTTTCCATAAAATGTTATGACAGCTTTTCCTTTCTGGATGTGCGTCAGCATGTTTATCCAATTAAGAGAGTATTCACTAAATCTAGATATTCTGTCCGCTTTCCTTACTCATTAGTATTCACAATGTATATTGTGGAAACCTTTGATGAACTAAAACCAAGTGCCGCTGGATAGAGCTGTGATGAAGTTCGATATTTATTCAGTTTGGTGAGCTCGTTCCTCGCATATACAGTTTGCCTCTGGATGGTGTGGAAGAGCTTCATCTAGAAGTGCTTAAATAAATTATATAGCATCAGATTTGGCAGTCCTTATAGTACTGGGTATCTCAAAATTTCTTAAAAAAAAGGCTTCCGGAAAAAAATGTAAATGCATACGGGCAGCAGATTGGCTACTAAAATGATTGAAATATAATGTGATTGTGGGAGGATTTTGCATTTCTAGAATTTTTTTTGGGTTCCCACTCCGAGTCTCTGAAACAGAAACAATTTTTTAATTTAGATGAAATGCTCCCGAGTTAATCCTTGCACTAATTTGTCAGGAGCATATTGGTATTGAAAAAATGGTTGCCTAACAGTAAAACTATAAAAGAAAATAAATAAAATGGATAGCGTAACGTTTCGGACTCCTTCTTCAGACGAACTTGAAAAAACTTTGTAATTGTGTCTTTTATCGTAGGTAGTCTAATTGACACTGAAAGTTGTCAGCACATAGAAATGTTGATCCATTAATTTTTGGAATTTCCTGATGTCATTTCTTTTTTCAATAAATCAATCCGAATACTGTGGATTCCTTAATTTTCCTTTTATAATTATCAGGTTTCGTCATTAGAATCTTGGTGTTGTTGCAGTTCATCATATGATCCGCTCTTTGAACAGACATGATCAGCGATATGTTATCTTGTTATGTCTCTATTTTTGATGTTGTTCTTATGTTCGCGTTATCTAATTTTTAAAGGTCTTGCTGTCTCTTCTGTATAAAATTTTCCACATAAACAGGGAATATTGTAAACAAAATTTTTTTATTTTTGTGTCCGTTAACACAATAACTTTCGAAGAGATTGTCCTAGAGAATTGAAATTTTTTGAGTAAGTTCGGTTCCCAAATGGCTCGGTTGAGTTCGTTAACCAGCAAAATCGTACTAAAGGGTGTTCCATAAAATATGGCCATTAAAAATTTTGGTGCCTCAATATCTCAAACAAAACGAAAAACCATCAAAATGAAATGTTGCGGCCATACGCAAAATGCTCATAATAAACTTCATGCAAATTTTGCTGGCCATATTGTGAACAGAACCATAGAAAATTGAATTGAAATATTGAAAAGATGAAACTCCATATTTCCATGAAAAAATATCCGATTCACATGAAATTCATTTTATGAATAAAAATTGATACTCCATATGTTCATGCAGAATTTTGTGGCTATAGTGTCCATAGAAGAATTTAGAAAATTCAATTGGAATATTAAAAAGAAGAATCTCTTCATATTTCACATATTTCATTTCTTAAATGATTTCCAAAATATAATTCCGAATGTACTGCATAAATATATTTGGTATCAATTTCAAATCCCATATTATACAATTTTGAAAAACTATGCAGGGTATTTTTCGACATAAGTCTTCCTCTGACAGGCGTTCAAACATTTTTCCGAACATCTCATTTCAATATGAGGATGTCGAAACAAAAAATGGAATAATAATTAATCCTTATAAGAATAGTTTTTGAGTAACATTGGGAACTTAGAAATAAACCGATGATTCAAAAAATCTTAATTTTTTAAAGAATTGTAGGAAATTATTAGGTAGCATTTTTATGATCTGTTTAAAGTTTTTCCTGATGTAAAAATGTATTATAACATTCTCAATATCTGTATATTGATGAAAAAGTTTTACAAGCACTTTCAACGGCTTCAGTCGATTGTTCCATGTTCTAGATCCCATTTTCACACAGCACCAAATAACTGATTCACAATTCGAAGGCATATGCGAGATTGTCAAACTCAGAGTGAGGCCCCACTCAAGCGTTACGTTGCGTTGCGCCGTCTGAGATACAAATACTTTTCAGTTTAGTTTTGATCTTGAAATTCTACAACAGGAATAAGAATGCTATTAGTTCAGACTTGACGTCAATGTTCATCAATATTTCTCTTTTATCATTCAAATAATTTCGTCGTCCTGAAATCAATCATTGTCAGCATCATTCCACAAAATTTTGTCACCCAAATAAAAGTTAAACACCCCAACTTGAAGAATATACATCAGCAATATCTCCCCTCCTCGATAATTAGAATTCTTTGTTTACCTCCTCGAATCCGTCGCCGTAGAATTAACAAGTAATATATTTTCGCAGTACCTAACCGTTGTCCTTACTAACGCTTTCCATTTTGAAATTCCACTGGAAGGAATGAAGGTAGAGAAAAGTGATTAATTTAGACATTCCGTATTCTAAACATAACGAGATTGTGAACTGGTGCTCACTTTGAATAATTTAATATACCCGTAGCGTAATATGTTCCTAAAACTTTTCTCTCGGTTGTTCGTTCCTAGTTGGATATCTCTAATTAATAAGGTCCTCGACATAATTCGATTTCGAACGATATTTCGATTTCGGACTTGCGGAAAAGCAATTTATTCGGGGATGATTTTCAGGTACGAAAAGTTGTGGGAAATGTGAAATAAGTTCGGAATTCAACAGTCAAACTTTCGGTTATCAATAATATCTAATCAGTGAATTGATGTAGATTGTGGCCTGTGGTATACCTGCCGAATTTTAGTTCAGTTTCGTAACTTTGTTATATCATGTAACTTTAGTCAGCAAGGTAATCTGAGCGTATTCAACCGGTGGATGGTTGGCTCATGTTTTCATAACTAATGGATGGATAACAAAAGAGTTAATTTTCACAATAATAATAGATCTTCCCAATGTACAGATGGCTAGATACGATATTCCATTACAAATACTATTTGTAGTATCATTCAAACTAAAACTTTCACAAAATATACGTGTGGTGTTCTATTCATTCGAGAAACAGATATAGTTGGAAAATACAAGTATTTATGGCATCTAGTTTCTGATCTTTAGAGCGATTTTGAAAATTGGGTTTTTCTATTTATGTCTATAACTTCTGCAATATAGAAGGAACGTCATAAGAAAGTATTCATGTGATTTCTCGAGATGTTACCAAATTGTAATGGCTTTGATATTTTCGGAACAATAAGAGATTTCTTTGTCTGAAATCATAAAACTTTTTTATATTTTTGATCAAGTTGCTTCGAAATGCCTCTAGGAGGAACCTTACTTTTATATTTTTGAGTTCATTTTATATCGAACATTTCGAAAAAAATTTGTTGGTCTACAAAATCTTCACAAGTCTTATTTGCTATGCACAAACTGTTATTGAAAAATCGCTGTGTGTCTTATTCTGATTATGGAAAGCTTAGGGTCGAGCATAAATTCAATATTGTTTAAACATTTGGCCGCTAAAAGAATCTATTGACGTTGGATCTTATTCCATTCATCAATTGTTGGTCAACCTGTCGATTGGTCGAAAGAAATGCTCAAAAAAGTTCAATCATGGTGCTTCGAAACATGTCTTGACGATAGGTGACAAGCATGAAAGTAAACAGCATTGATATTTCCAGATGAGCTAAATATACCAAAGGTTGTTCGTGAACAAAGCACTCCTCAAAACATATCAAAATCACTCAGTGGTGAACTTTCTTCACTGCCAATATGACACTGACTACAACTACCTACGAAGTGTAAAAAGTTAGCTCGATTTCCCAAAAACAAACCATCTCATATGGTATGAAGATGGACCAAGGATTAAGCGCACGCATATTCGAGCCCGAAAACAGAGAATCAGCGCCTTTTGGGAAACCAAATACAACGCTCCAAACTGAATTCTGGCCATAGAGAGATGTGCCCAAGTTTGTCTCTCGAGAGAGTACAAGGGAACCGAAATCTGCAATGCCTCTGATAGTCAGATGGCACTGAGGCAACTGATGGGACATTATTAATATGTTTAATAGTAGGTTCCTAAAACTTTCCTCTGAGTTAACCGTTTCTAGTGAGATATCTCTACTTAATAAGTTCCTCGACATAATTCGATTTCGAACGATATTTCGATTTCGGACTTGCAGAAAAGCAATATTTGGGGATGCTTTTTCAGGTAAGAAAAGTTGGGGAAACCGTGAAATAAGTTCGGAATTGAACGTTCAAACTTTCGGTTATCAATAATATCTAATCAGTGAATTGATGAATATTGTGGCCTGTGGTATGCCTACCAAATTTTAGTTTAATTTCGTAACATGGCGCTCGTAGTTAACCAGTAACCACGTCTTTCTAGAGTACTAACCTTTGCTTGAAACGTGTCAAAATTTTGAGTCGATCAGACCAGAAATAGCTGTATAATCGAGGTTGGAGTAAAGTCGGTTTGTAGTTTGTTTAAAAAATGGAAAAAACCAAGTTTCATGTTCTGATAAAACATTATTTTTTAATTGGTAAAAACACCGTGCAAGCAAAACAATGGATTGAAAAATCTTACCCAGACTCTTGTTCATCAAAAGCAACGATTTGTCGGTGGTTTGCCGAGTTTAAACGTGGTCGTACCGACACAAATGAAGCGGAACGCTCGGGCAGACCTGTGGAAGACGTTACACCGGAAAATGTGAGTAAAATGACAAAAATTATAATGAAAGATCGTAAAGTGAAGCTCCGTGAGATTGCTGAGATGACACAGATATCATATGGAAGTGTATTTAGTATCCTTCATGAAAAATTGAGCATGAAAAAGGTTTTTCCCAAGTGAGTGCCGCGATTGCTTTCTATGGGACAAAAACAGCAATGAGTCTATGATTCAGAAAGCTCTTTATCTCTATTTACTCGCAATAAAAAAGATTTCTTGTATCGTTACGGGACCATGGACGGAACATGGATACATCACTACACTCCAGAGTCGAAGCGGCAGTCATCTGAGTAGCGCACAGCTGGCGAAAGCCGTCCGAAGCGTCCGAAGACGCAGCAGCCAGCTGCCAAAGTCATGGCGTCAGTTTTCTGGGATAACCATGGCGTGAATTTCATTAACTATCACGAAAAAGGTAAATCGATCAACAGTGATTATTATATTGACATATTGCTGGTGCGTTTGAAGGAGGAAATCGCAAAAAAACGACCGCACATGCAGAGAAAAAAAATCCGTTCACCAAGACAATGCATCCTGTCACAAGTCGATGAAAACAATGGCAAAATTGAACGAATTGGGCTTTGATCTGCTTCCCCACCCCCTATACTCGCCAGATTTAGCCAGCAGTGACTACTGGCTCTTTGCTGATCTTAAAAAAATGCTCCAGGGAAAAAGTTTTGGCTCAAATGAGGAGGTCATCGCTGAAACAGAAGCTTATTTTGAAGCGAAAGATAATTTTTTTTATAAATATGGTATTGAAAAATCGTAAAAGCGTTGGAACGATTGTATCACCCTAAAAGGTAGTTATGTTGATGACTAAAAAAAAAATTTTACAAAAAAAATGTTGTTTTCATCGTTAGTCTCGGGACTTATTGATCCATGTGTTAATTCGATTTCGAACGATATTTCGATTTCGGACTTGGGGAAAAGCAATTTATTCGGGGATGATATTCAGGTACGAAAAGTTGTGGGAACCGTGAAATAAATTCGGAATTCAACAGTCAAACTTTCGGTTATCAATAATATCTAATCAGTGAATTGATGCAGATTGTGGCCTGTGGTATACCTGCCGAATTTTAGTTCAGTTTCGTAACTTTGTTATATCATGTAACTTTAGTCAGCAAGGTAATCTGAGCGTATTCAACCGGTTGATGGTTGGCTCATGTTTTCATAACTAATGGATGGCTAACAAAACAGTTAATTTTCACAATAATAATAATAGATCTTTCGAATGTACAGATAGCCAGACAGATGTTCCATTACAACTACCACATATCGTATTATTTGATCTAAAAGTTTTTCAAAATAATCATGTTGTTTTCTATTTATTCGAGAAACAGAGATAGTTGGAAACTGAAAGTTTTTATGGCATTTAGTTTCTGATCTTTAGAGCGATTTTGAAAATTGGGTTCTTCCATTTATGTCTATAACTTCTGCAATATAGAAGGAACGCCATAGGAAAGTATTTCTCGAGATATTACCAAATTGTAATGGCTTTGATATTTTAGAACAATAAGAAATGTCTGAAATCATATAACTTTTTATATTTTTGATTGAGTTGCTTCGAAATGTCTCTGGGAGGAACCTTACTTTTTAATTTTAGGGTCATTTCATATCGAAAATTTCCAGAAAAAATGTTTTGTCTACAGAATCTTCACAAGTTTTATTTGCTAGGCACCAACCGTTATTGAAAAATTGCTGTGTGGCCTATCTTGATTAAGAAAAGTTTAGGCACATTTGGCCGCTAAAATAATCTGTTGACGTTGGATCATATATCATTCATCAATCGTTGGTCAACCTGTCATGTTGCTTAGAAACATGTCTTGACGATGTCACAGGTGCGAGTCGTGAATTGACGTTAGGCGACAAGCCTGAAAGTAAACAGCAGTCAACTTTATAGATATTTCAAGATGAGATAAATAAACCGAAGGTTGTTCGTGCACAAAGCACTCCTCAAAAATGATCAAAATCGCTCAGTGGTGAACTTTCTTCACTGCTGGTATGACACTGACTACAACGAAGTGTGAAAAGTTAGTTCGATTTCTCCAAAACAAACCATATCATATGGTATCAAGATGGGTACCTATCATAGAGACCAAGAAGCAAGCATACGCATATTCGAGCCCAAAAACAGAGAATCAACGTTTTTGGGAAAACTGAATTCTAGCCATAGAGAGATGTGCCCAAGTCTGTCTCTCGAGAGAGTACAAGGGAGCCAAAATCTGTAATGCCTCTGATAGTCAGATGGCACTGAGGCAACTGATGGGACATTATTATATATTTAATAGTAGGTTCCTAAAACTTTCCTCTGAGTTAACCGTTTCTTGTGAGTAATCTCTACTTAATAAGTTCCTCGACATAATTCGATTTCGAACGATATTTCGATTTCGGACTTGCGGAAAAGCAATATTCGGGGATGCTTTTTCAGGTAGGAAAAGTTGTGGGAACCGTGAAATAAGTTCGAAATTCAACGGTCAAACTTTCGTTTATTAATAATATCTAATCAGTGAATTGATGTATATTGTGGCCTGTGGTATACCTACCAAATTTTAGTTTAGTTTCGTAACTTTGTTGTATCATGTAACTAAGTCAGCAAGGTATTCTGATTCAATTTAGCATATTCAACCGGTAGATGGTTGGCTCATGTTTTCATAATTAATGGATGGCTAACAAAGGAGTTAATTTTCTCAATAATGTTAATAGATCTTCTGAATGTACAGATGACCAGATACGATCTTTCATTACAACTACTATTTATAGTATCTCCTAAACTTCAATTTTTAGAAAAGGAGTGATATACATGTCGTATTCTATTTATTCGAGGAACAGAGAAATTACAAGTTGCTAGCGGATCTAGTTTCTGATTTTTGGGATGATTTTGAAAATTGGCTTTTTCTATTTATATCTATAACTTCTACAGTATAGAAGGAACGCAGTACGAAATTCTTCATGCGATTTCTCGAGATTTTACCGAAATTATAATGACTTTGATGTCTTGGAGCAATAAGATATTTGTTTGTCTAAAACTATGGATTTCTTTTATATTTCTGTTTTAATTGCTTCCAAATTCCTCTGAGAACAAATTTACTTTAAATTTTAAGTTTATTATATATCAAAATTTCAGTCTAAAAAATCTTCATAAGTTCAATTTGCTATGCACAAATTGTTATTGAAATATCGCTGTTTGGCCTATCTTTTGATTAAGACAAGCTTAGGCATTATTGAGTCCAGCATACATTCAATTTTGTTCGAACATTCGGCCAGAAAAATAACTTTTTTACTTTGGATCCTACACCATCTATCAATGGTTCGTCAACAATCGATTAGTCGAAAGAAATGCTCAAAAAAATACAATCATGGTGCTTCAAAACACATCTCTGACAACGTGACAGGTGCGAGTAGTCAATTGACGATATGCAACAAGCCTGAAAGTAAAAAACAGTAAACTTTAATTTTAGTTATAGGTATTTCACGATGAGCTTTTAAATACACCAAAGCTTGTTCGCGCACAAAGCACTTCTGAACAATATTAAAATCAGGGGTGAACTTTCTTCACTGTGGATAAAGGTAGGAATCTACCAATCAAGTATGACATTGACTACAACTACGAAGCGATCTGATCGCCAAGAAAGTGTAAAAAGGTCGATTTCGAAAAAACAAACAGGAAATCAGCGTCCTCGGGGAAACCAAATACAAAGCTCCAAACTGAAATTCTAGCCATAGAGAGAGTACAAGGGAGCCGGAATCTGCAATGCCTCTGAAGTCAGATAGCAATAAGGCAACTGATGGCCGTAAATAGTAGGTTCATAAAACTTTCCTCTCGGTTATTCGTTTCTAGTTGGATATCTCTAATTAATAAGGTCCTCGACATAATTCGATTTCGAACGATATTTCGATTTCGGACTTCCGGAAAAGCAATTTATTGGGGGATGCTTTTTCAGGTACGAAAAGTTGGAGTAACCGTGAAATGAGTTCGGAATTCAACGGTCAAACTTTTGGTTATCAATAATATCTAATCAGTGAATTGATGTAGATTGTGGCCTGTGGTATACCTGCCTAATTTTAGTTCAGTTTCGTAACTTTGTTATATCATGTAACTGTAGACAGTAAGGTAATGTGATTTAATTCAGTATATTCAACCGGTAGATGGTGGGTTCATGTTTTCATAATTAATGGATAGCTAACAAAGGAGTTAATTTTCACAATAATTTTAATACATCTTCTAAATGTACAGATGGCCTGATATATTTCATTACAACTACTATTTATAGTATCTCCTAAACTTTGAAGCCGAGTTTCACAAAACTCCAATCACGGAGATTAATGAAATGTCATCATTTATGTGCAAATTTCAGTTCATATTTGACGTGAACCATCGACTCAATTGAAAATCAACGATTTGATTGCCAATCAAGCTCTTGTGAGTGATATATATGTCGTGTTCATCACCAAAATGTCGTGTTCTATTTATTTGAGGAACAGGGGTAGTTGGAAATTACATGTTGCTAAGTTATCTAGTTTCTGATTTTTAGCATGATTTTGAAAATTGGCTTTTTTTATTTATGTCTATAACTTCTGCAATATAGAAGGAACGCAGTTAGGATATTACTCATGTTGTTTCTAGAGATTTTACAGAAATTATAATGACCTTGCTAGTTTCTGTTACGGTGCCTTTCCACCAGCAACACTGAGATGAATGAGGAAGCTGACGCCCTTGCAAATAGAGCAGCAAACAATTTTTTCACCGCACCCGTGCCCACACTGATGAGGGCGAAAGTCGATGATAGAAAAAAAGAGGAAAGTACTCTCACGAGATTAACACAAGGTCAAGGGCAAGCAAAGAGATTGATTGCACTTACAAAAGTATACAAAAGAGAAAAGAGAAGGCTCAACGACATCTATTTTTGTCGAATAAACTAGTAGGGGCTGCTTGCTGGGCTTCTCCCAGGTCATTGTGCCGTGAGATATCACCTACAAAAGATCATGTGTTGGCACAAACTAGACTCATTTTGCTGTGTTGCATGACACTAACGTGAGCTATCATAAGAGCGGAGTCTCCTAGGAAAATAATCAACATTTCAAACAAGGTGTATCTCCTGCATAGTAACGCACAAGAGGCCTCATTGCTCGGTTTTGTTTTCTAATCCTGATATATAAAAGCAAGTACCATGAATATCGAATCGAAGGTGTAAGTATCTGAATAACACCGAAATATTGAAAGGGGCGATTCCTCAGATGCTTTTATGAAAAAACGAGTGAAAAAATAACCTGAGGAATCACCCCTTCAATTTTTTCGGTGTTATTCAGATACAACCTGTATAGTAATAGGATTCCTCCATTGAACTGTCAAGTCAAACAAATGATGTCTGGTTTTGAGTTATTTGGAAATCCATAGAAAGAAACCCGAAGATCTCGCAACCCTTACTGAACTTTTATCTCGATAAAATCGAATTCAAATCTCAAGTTATTTAAAACACAGAAGTTAGGAGGTTGAGTGGTTTTTCTTCTTTTCAATTCAAAGCCTTTCGAGCGCAGTTCAGAGGAGATATCTCATTCATGGAAACAGTTTTTGTTCCGCAGATACCCGAGTTTATGTTGGTTGGAATAAATCATTGAAGTTGAATGTGCCTGGTTGAAAATTCAGAGAATACTTTTCACATCGAGGACGACTTTACGATGAAGATGGCTGACTATAAGTTGTCTACAGAATTATGAGACAGATATTTCGTCAGTGTCATACAATTTATAGATAGAATTCGCTAGAGGGCCACAGCTTGCTGAAATATGAAAGAAAAATTCAAGGAAAACACTGCATTTTCGAAAACCTGAATTCATAGTACTATATCATGATGGTTGTTTTTATTTTATGGTCTCACTTGATAAGATTACGGCTTATTGTTTCACTTACAGCATCAGTGAATAAAACTTGAATATAGCTCATTCATAACCAATTCGATTACATAAAACACTGATGAAACAAATATTTATGAACTTCCACGAAGCATTCAGAGAAGGTGAATGCAAGAGTTTCAGATCAAGGGAATGTTTATTTCAGTAAATTACTTGTAAAATGGATACAATTTTGCTAGCCAAGGCGTAGCAAAAAAAAACTTACAGTCAATGTTGAATCTGTAAATAATGACTCCTAATTAATAAAACTTTCAGGCACTTTAACTTTTTTGTGGAATGAAAATAATGTGATTTGTCTGCGATAAAACTTCAACTGGAGAGATATATCAGGTGTCCGAGGTGAGTGGCCTATTAGATCAAATTGACCTGTTACGAAAATGACTGTAGTTCTCTCAATATTTGAGATTTAAGTCAAAATTTAGTTAGTCATTAGATATTGATCTGATCTATGTCACTGTTTCCGAATTATAATTGTCAGTTATACAGGATGGACAAAAAGAACCATCATTTGCCAAGTTACAAAATCTAATAGGCCACTCACCTTGGGACCAGTGGCGGCTTGTGACAGAATAAAGTGATGAGGCAAATCAAAAAAAATATTAATCTTATAAACTCTTTTTTGTCAGCTGCATACTTATCATTATGAAAAAATCCTTCGGTATTAATGCTCCAATGATTCTATAGCGTTTTATTGGGTGGTAATTGCCCTGAGATAAGTTTTTCAACTCGCTTCAACAAGTTTTTCACTAAACTCAGTCGGAATATGTATTATTAACACTGCCAAAAAATAATTTGATTAGAGTTACACTGCCAGTAGGCCAGTAGTACATACTCTCATTTTGAAACCACCGATTCGATTTTCCTACCGCACCGATAGTCAAGATTTGGAATAGGTTGTAAAACTTCTTCAATTGTACATATTTTATACTCATAGGAATGACTCAAAAACTGTTTCTGTTTTATTGAAAACTCTGCAATATCACGAGTACTGTACAAACCAAATAAACCCAAACCAGAGTGAAATTTCACTATCTTCCGCTTCACGATTAGATAGATAGTCCGGTCAATCCAGACAAAAAAATTTGGGTGAAGTTACATAAAATCCCAACAAGCTGAAAATCGGTAAAATTGTTCAAAACATAATAATAAATAATATATAAAAGTTCCCAATCATTCCTGTGGATGGACAAAAATTTATTCAAGTTCAAAGGTCGAAAAATGAGTTTTTCACGATTTTCAGCAAAACGGTGAGTTTCATCAAAAAAGTAATTTGGACAAAAATGTAGATGTTAAAATTATCTTCAAAAATGTATTAATACTTTTTTTCCTACGAGGCACCGTTTCTGAGATAAAACGCTTCAAATGTTCTAGAAGTTGTTACTGAGGCTAGCCTCAAATTCACCTTAGAAGCCGCAATAGATAAACAACGAAGGGGAGGTTCATGATCTCGTCACGTCGATGTGAATAACGTGCTAGACAAGGAAGCGCGTGAGGCAAGCCTCACCTCACCGTTAACGCCTTGAAGAGAAAGTGAGATGAATGTACAAAAATCGGACCTTAACGCCTGTAACATGTAACGTTACGGTCCGATGTTTGCGCATTCATCGTAACGTCAGTAACGTGTAATGTTACAGACGTCTGTAGCTGTACCCGGCTTGAGATTGAGCTCGGATATTATGGAAGAAGAGTGCAGTATCGTACAAAAAATTGAGACTGAAGAACATAATGGGATGATGAAATTGATTAATAAAATACTGGATTAATTCGCTTGATATTATTTGTGATTTCCGTGATTTATTTGGTGAGGCACTGCCTCACCTGCCTCATAGGACAAGCCGCCACTGCTTGGACACCCGATATACCCAAAGAATTAGTTCATTGACTCACTTTCAGAAAAAGATGTTCATACTCATTCCCATGAAAAATGAGGATTTGAAAATAATGCTCCAAACTATTCTCGAAGAGATGTTGTACCACATAATATAGTTGTTTGATATGTAGGTACCTATTATATCTTTTCTAAAGAACAATAATTGTCAGCTCACAATAAACGAAACTCTCTCTCTCTACCATTTAATCCGGTCTCCTCCAATGATAAGGTTATCTTGAAAAAATGTTTTCTCAGGAACATTTTTTCAAGCTACATTTCGACGAACTTCTGGTGATAGACAATGTATGTATTCGAATCCATCAGATCAAATAGCTACTCTCTATTCACGACCCAGTTCGTTCATTTCCAGTTTTCCTTTTAGTCATTCTCTTTATCTGCCAAGTCTCTAGCGGAAAAAGTATTCTTTGAAGTTTAATCAATTCTTTATAGTTCATTCAAGATTTTTCTGTAATAAACGTATTTTAAAAATAAATAAAGAATTCATCATCATCAAGAATTTCACTTGAACAGAGGAAATAAAGTGATAATTAAGCTGCAAATCTGAAAATTAATTCCAAATGAATACATGCAATTGTTCCAATTTTAATGCAAATTCTTAACAATTGTTACTCCCATGATGATTAGTCTGAAATTTACGGAAATCCTCGATCTACTCATTGAACTTGATACAGCGCATAAGGCTTCTCCAAAACAACCTTCTCCACAACTTATTCTTGTTTGTCAGTTCCCCAATGAATAGAAAGATTCGAAAGAATGTTATCCCAGGAATCTGCTACATTTCGATGAACATCCGGTGATAGACATTGTATTCGAATCCATCAGATGAAAGAGCTACTTTTTATTCACGACCCAGTTTATTCAGCTCCAATTTTCCATTTATTCCTTCCTTTCAACTGCCAATTTTCCGCAGAGGAAAGTCTTTAGCGGAACAAGTACTCTTGGAAGTTTAATCAGTTCTTCATAGCTTATACAAGATTTTTCTGTAATAAACGTCCTTAAAAAACCAATAAATGAATGTTCCATTATCAAAAACGTTACGCCAATAGAGGAAATGAAATGATAATTCAGAAATATGAAAATGAATTCCGAATGAATACCTACAGTTGTTCAAATTTCAATGCAAATCCTAAACAATTGTTACTTCCATGATGATTAGTCTGAAACTAACGGAAATCCTCAATCTAGACATTGAACTTGATACAGCGTATAAGGCTTTTCCAAAACAACCTTCTCTACAACTTATTGTGGTTTCTCAGTTCCCCCAATGAATAGGTTATCTCGAAAAAATGTTATCCCAAGAATCTGCTACATTTCGATGAACATCCGGTGATAGACAATGTATTCGAATCCATCAGATGAAAAAGCTACTCTCTATTCACGACCCAGTTTATTCAGCTCCAGTTTTCCATTTATTCATTCCCTTCATCTGCCAATTTTCCGCAGAGGAAAGTCTCTAGCGGAAAAAGTACTCTCGGAGTTTGATCGATCCTTTGTAGTTCATTCATGATTAACTATCGCGGCTGACATGATGCGCCGTTCAGTTAGCATCGGTTTTTTATTCCTCTGGGTTTCGCTGGAATGTGATGAAAATAACGGAAAAGTTGCGCATATAAAGTTTTTCATTATGCAGTAACATTCGATTCGTTAGCATGGGTTTTCTGTGATTCCATTTCATGGCATAACCTTCTGATGTAATGGACAATTTTGAAGTGTATTCATGATCATTTTCGATTTTATGTTGCAAAAAAATGTTATTAATTCAGAATAAATACCAGCAAACATTTTTCGATTAGCAAGAGGTCAAAAAACAATGGCAGGTTTTTTTATTGCAATATTGAATGAATGTGCAAGTTTCTTCTTAATTCAGGAGAGTCCATATCAACCATGGAGGTTAATAGCGGTTTTAAAATATGTGTACAGGGTGGGCAAAACTCGTTGTGTACTGAAGGGATCTCGGGAACTATAGCAGCTAGAATACAACTGAAAATTTTTCAGGCTCTTTTTTCTGGAATAATGTGAATATGGAAACAGTTCCAGCCCACCTTTCATAGATTTTGAGTTATGAATGAAAATTGAGAGATTGTCATTTTCAATGATTTGAGGGTAATTCAAATTTAATATGATCGTTTTTTTTGTCTAGTCATTTTCTAGAAATGAGTAGGATTTTCGATTTTTCAAATGTGAACTACTGTCGAAAGTTCCATCATCTGATTACAAAATCTCAAATGTAGGTATGGTCATCTTTTATCAATCACCAGTTTTGAATTTCAAGAAATTTCGGAGTACTTCATTTTATACAGGGTGAAACAAAATATGTTTTTTACCCTAATTTTAGAACCACATCTGTTTTGTTTGAGTTTTTCCACCGTGTGATTTCTTATTTCATCATCAAGACACATCTTCTTTTGAAAATTTAATTTTTTATTTTTAACAATAGACCAGTTTTTGTTAAAGATACAGGGTTTTCAGAGCAACATTAAACTCCACAATTCCGCTATGGCTATGAAAGTAAATGAAAGTAAGTAAAAACTGAGTGAAAACATACAAGAAAGGTTAAGAGCAATGTGCTGTTCCGTATGCACCGTTTTTTGAAGACTGGCCTGCTCTAAGCCCAGATTTGATCCCAATTGGGCATGTTTGGATACTCTTGGGAGGAAAATTCGATCTTGCCCACCAACTCCTGAAATTTGCAGAAACTCAGTGATGTTCTAAATGATTCAAAATCTTATTGAGGACATGCCGAGACGAATTACACCTGTTATCAGCATCTGTGCGGAAAACACATTATTTTTTCGACTTAGTTTTCAGTTTATTTTCATTAGGTCATAATTTTATGTTGAATTTGTTGAAGTACTGTTGTAACCTCAGCGAAATTTCATATTTTTACTGAAAACCCTGTATCTTTAATAAGAAATTTCACGGAGGAACTACTGCATCACACCAGGGACGTGGTTCTCAAAATAGGTTAGAAACATAGATTTTGTTTCATCCTGTTTAAAATGATGTTGGCCAGGTTTTCGTGAAATTCAAAACTGATGATTGATTGAGGATAAATAAACCTACAATTGAAAAAAAATTCAATGAAATCGGACTTGAAATAACATATTTATGAATTAACAAAATTCATCGATTTTTTGAGTGTATAGATTATTTTGCCGGTGAATGTAGTATCTCGACAAGTGAGGGAAAGGAAACAAATATGACATTGTTGCTTATTTGTTCCAGTTTTTCTATTCTGTGCTATGTGGAAAGTCTAGCTTGTGTAGGGTGTTGAACTACACCTCAGCTTTTGGCAGAAGTATAAGTTTTGGTGTGGTTTATGTATTCCAATGATTCTGCAATGGAAAGTTGAAAATAATATTCAATTCAAAATTGGTCTACACTCATACCTACTGTTCACATCATGACCTCTTCTGCATGGTTGAAAAACTCTTGGAAAGATAAAACGTTTCAGATGATTCAATACATGATGATCGACATGTTCGGACCAATTCGATTCATTTTCCAGGAGCACTTTTGAAAACTTGGATCTTGCAGGATTATTTCTTTCTTCGAATTCTAATTTGAAGCTTTGCAAAATACCAAAGATATGAATCCCAACAAATTCGCCATTGTGTACAATTTTTACATCTTTATGGATACTGGACGATGAAACTTCTCCTAGGCGAGTATAAAATTTCGGTAGTTAATTAACATCAACCTATCGGAAAGCCTGCAGTCACATCGGGGAAATCTTAACGTAAACGAGAAGCGAAACTGTAATGAGTTCCTTTCTAATCCCTATGGGAGGAAACATATTGAACCGATCCTGATCATTTCAAGTGAGATTCCGACCCAATTTGAATTTTCGAGGAGCCTGCTCGCGAATTCCTTCGGGTATGAAACGCAGTATTAATGTTTCCTACGGCGGAGCCTTGAAAACTAATTGTTTTCCCTTCGAAAATACGCTGTTTACACTGAATTTTCATGCAGAAATTAATGAACCATCATAGTAATTGTCTGCTTTCATCCTGTTCAACGAATTTATGTGGTGGCATGAAAACACCATACCGCCGTTACCGAATTGTTCTGAGATCCGTATCAAATTTTCATTAACTTGATATGTTTTCTGCGAAAATTCATTCATCGTTCTATTTAGAGTTGTTTTGTGCATATTGACATTCTTTTCGGTAGAAAAGAATGGCAACTTTTTGGTTGAAATAGACTTTTTTATTTCAGTAGATTTCAGAGTAACTTTTATACAATTACATTTGTTCTTTTAAGATATAATTTCACAACATTTTTTCATATATCACACAAAGTTTCCACGGTGGCGCCTTGAAAACTGATTGTTTCTCTTTCGAAAATACGCTGTTCACACTGAATTTCAATCAGAAATTAATGGTGGCGTGAGAACACCTTCTCCTATAAGTATAGTGAAAATATGGTGAACTTTGTGTATACCTACAGATTTGGAAACTCACATCTGAAACATACGATATACAATGCATCGGACAGAGAATAGTCGAGATAATCACGTGCTGTAACTGAATGAATTCCGTTGACTTATTGCAATAACCCAGTCTTGTCTTTCTCTTATCGCAGTATGGTAGGGAACCTGCAGTACTCGTATAGAATTATTTAATTTGTCAGGCTCCCCAAAATACTCGATTCAATTATTTACCGTTGCCTACCATACTAAATGAATTTTGCTCCTTCCAACGATAAGAGATAGACAAGACTAGAATATTGCAATAAGACAACGCAATTCAATGTGTTACAGCACCTTATTGTCTCGACTATCCATCTGTGCAACTGGACGGAAAAATTCTCTGTCTGGTGCATTGTAGATCTTATGTTTTAGATGTAAATTTCCAAACCTGTATAGAGTTCTGTTCTCGGTTCTGTTTAATGATATTATCACTATGAAATAAAATAATTATAGTGTTATGAACTGTTTGCATCAACATTATAAAACATAATACATTATACTTAAGATTTTATATTATTAATTATCTAGGGTCTGAGTCCGAAACTGAAACATGCCTTAGGATCCGTTTATTCCAAAGTAGGCGCATTATCGAAAAATTGGCGAATATATGGAAACCAAGCAGAACGGATCGGATCAGAATGAAAATAACGAGTGTCATTTCTCTGGGGATCTGTCTCATTTAACAAATGAATGATACTGGCACATGTCAACCAATAGGCAGTGAAAATATCCCAGACCGCGTCTATATTATCTGGGATGTGTACAGATTTGCAGATATACCGGGTTAAAACCACACATCATGAATTAGCAGCTTCTATACACGTTTTGACAGGCTCTGGTGAAACCCCTGCGGCTATCGTATTTTCGAGCTTCAACGCAAGGTTCTGAGAGCCATGACACGGTTAGACAGATTCCTTGAGGCTCAAATTTGAATGCTGCCTTGAAAGCACACAGGGTGAGAGGTTCAGTTGTTGAGGCCCTGATAGTGATTGACACTGTGCACATATACCCATACTGATGTAATAAACTAAAGGTGCTAAATAAGGTTTTTTCAACTGTTTCTACCTATTTCAGAATGTTTTATTTCTATTTGGGCTGAGTTCAGTTTCCTCAGGTTATCATCCTGAAAACGGCATCATTAGATATTTGGCGTGAGATTTTGTAGTAGTGTCTATAAGTGTATATATTAGAGGTTACTTAAGGAAAGCGACTTCACATAATTGCTTAAATTTTTCGATTTTGTTTTGTTTCATATTCGTTAGAAGTTTTCTACTGTTTGGAAGGTTCTGAGGAATATTTGATTGATGTAAGTAAACCCTTCAATGGTTTATATATAAATGTTTAACCATATGACCATAACTGTGTCAATAATATTGCATCCAACAGTGATTGACATAGGCTATAACCTTAATATATAAATCATTGAAGGGTTTACTTAAATACTTCTAGGAACCTTCCAACCAATAGAAAACTTCTGAGGAATATGGAACAGAACAAAATCGGAAAATATACGCAATTATGTGCAGTCGTTACCCTTAAGTAAACATATACACTTATATTAACACTAAGGCAACATCTCGCACAAAATATCTAATGCTGCCGTTTTCAGAATAAAAACCTAAGCAGTCAAATAGAAATGAAATATTCTGAAATATGGAGACACAGATGAAAACCCTAGATAGCACCAATAGTTCATTACATCCCTATATATGTGAAGACACATAATCTTTTTGTTATTTCTTTGTTTATATGGAATAGAATTGTTTAAACCTTCTTATTTCTATTATTTTTAGTATGAATGTCTCAATGACCCATATAATGAGAATGTATGAGTGGGAGAAAGCATGATATCAAAACCAAAATTGATGCAAAAGTGAGATGAAATTAGGTCAATGACTATCATACAGGGTGTCAATTACTATCGAAGTATGTCAATGACTATCAAATATGTAATTTCAACAAAATTTGTGTCTCCTCGAATATTAAATCGATATTTAATGAAAGTTTGAAGGTAATACCAAGATAACAACATTCAGCTATAGTTCTATAATAATAACCATGGTGTTACAGTAAAAAAAGGGACCGAATTCGCCTACTGAAAGTATCCATGCCTTTAAGGTGTCAATCACTATAGCTTTCACCCTAGGTATACACATATTTGCTTCAATAGATGGAAACATTTTCATATTATATCCTTCATTAAACTTCAGGGCTTTTCTTTCTCGTAGTTAGAACTATAATTTCAGTCCAGATGCATGTTATTTCAGATGCTTGATAGACCATTGTCATAGATTCGAAAAGCCATATCCCAGCATAATATCAACTTGAATATTGGGGGTAAATTACTCAGATAACTGTTTTCATTCATAACTGCAGAATTAAGATTTTAATTGTGTCCTCTTAATTAATTAGTGCAATGCGTGATCATAGTTCCAAGTAGTGTGAAACAATACACAGCGCTCAAGAACTAATTGGATGTTCCCAGTTATGGGAGTGGAGGAAGGCTCTGCCTCTTTCACGATACAGGAATGTGGAAATCATTTGAAGCTACCCATAATGATATAAAATATAATGCATTGTTTGTTTTACGATTCTGCACCTCATGGGTTTTTCTGGAAACAGTTCCTCCGCTCAACTTATCCGGAAAATTAGTCAAGCTCTTCCAGTACAACACTTGTGATAAATGTCATTCTTTTCCGAATGTAATCCAGTTATGTCTTTCATTCCATAGTCTAATGCTTCATTGAAGTCGCGTTAACTTGGATTGATGATATCCTGTATTTTAATACAACTGTCAGAGAAATGTAGTGATCAGATTGGAAGCCATGTGATGTTTCTTATGAAAGAATAAAAACTCTTCATATTAGTGTAGTGATTGGAGGAACAGATTTCTTTAATGAATAAGTTGAAATACTGAAATTGAAGGCCTTTTTTTATTGGAACATTGTTTTTCCTTATTGGGCTAAGGAATAGTAATATTAGATATTTGAAGAAAGCTGTTCTACAACCGGAAGGGTTTATCAAACCGGGTCTGACTCTTCGAGTGATTATTTTTCGGAACATAACATATGTAAATAATTGTCTACTGACCCACAATACCAGGTAATCATTTGCCATAAATGCCATATCAACTTGAATATCGGGGGTAAATTACTCAGATAACAGTTTTCGTTCATCACTGCAGAATTAAGATTTTAATTTTGTCCTCTTAATTAATTAGTGCAATGCGTGATCATAGTTTCAAGTGGTGTGAAACTATACACAGCGCTCAAGAACTAATTGGATGGGAGTGGAGGAAGGCTCTGCCTCTTTCACGATACAGGAATGTGGAAAACATTTGAAGCTACCCATTACGTAATAAAATATAATGCATTGTTTGTTTTACGATTCTGCACCTCATGGGTTTTTTCTTTGCTAATGCTGAGTAAAACACAGGCTGTATTGTTCGATATGAGAAAATGTTATTTAGTTACTGAAAAGAATAAAAAATGTATATGAATGGAAATAATGAGTCCACTCATTCGGTGCAAGACCTTTCGTAGATACAAATTTTCTGAAATTCCCTCTATCCGGATAATGAAGAATACCAAATAATTGGAAAAATCTGCTACATCTGCCAACCAACGAAATATTTTATCTGCTGATGATTTGTCACTAGCCGTAGCTGCGGAAACTTTGGGAGAACTGCAGAGGTTATGCGATTTGTTAGTCCGCTGCTTGATTGAATGGTGTCATGCTTATGCTATTATGATAAATGTAAATAAGCCATCTTCTCAATTTTGAAAAATGACAATAAACTTGTAGTCCGACAATCTGATTCTGTCACCACAACAAGGGATTGCACGAAGTATTTGGGTATTGCCATCGATAAGCATTTAAGGTGGGATTCACACGTAGACTTTGTAATAGTATATTATTCGATGCGGTAATGCAGGTCAAAACACACGCAGATGAATTTTGCACCACGAGCCGTCAGGCGAGTGGTGTAATTCATCAAGTGTGTTTTGAGCATTACCGCGAATTGAATACTATACTTTATCCACGACTTCTTCAGTATAATTCGAATTAATCTGCATTTAAAAAATTTTGAACAGTTGTCAAAAGCGTTGACAACATTTCGTCCAACCGTCAAACCTCTGTAATCTGTGGTCGGGAATCAAATCAGAGTCTCTAACTTATCAAATCAAATACTTTCGCAACTTCAAAAATTTACATTTTCCAAAAATAAATCTGGAATGAATCGCTAGAACGTTATCTTGATGGCTGAAATAGATTTCCGGATCGATCCTACTTTTTATTCATTTATTTTGTAAGCAATTTCATTTTTCCTAGGTATTTTTATTAGCGGGTGTTATGGGCGGGTGTTATTATAACACTCGCTTTTCGGTCCATAGACATGTCTACGGTTGTATTATGGCTACTATTACACATAGAAATTAGTTTAATAATTGACATATTACTCTATAGGAGTGGATAAAAGGCTTACAGCTCTTATTACACTTTGAGTCGAATCAGTTATTTGCTTCCCTTATGCTCACTTATGAATGTATATTATAGTTTGGTATTCAGTCACCTTTCGTATAATATCTTCTTTTGGGGTAATTCGTCGGACATTGGTAGGGTATTTATCTTTTGGGTTCTTATATCAACAAAGTTAAATAATTACCATACCGATTCAAAATGAAAGCACTATAATATGTTCAAAATTCAGAAATCTGACAGACTAATTGACATATTGAGGAAGAGAAGTTTTTATCCGATAAAAAAGGGTGCACCTTTTTATCGATGTCAAAGTGACAATAACATGTCCAGGTCTATGATATTTAATATTGAAGTTAATTTATCATCCAAAAAAGAATTTTGCGTTCTCCAAGATCCTCTTGTATAGGCCAGTTTTTGTATGAAACGGGATATTGACATTGGCTTCACTTTCAGTATCAAAATGTTCAGTTTTTGCTGCCTTATAAAATATCTAGCTGTCATTCCCATAACACTAAGAATAAGGATATGTTGTCAGTTCCCATACATGGAACATGAAAATTTGAAATGTCACCGATGAATACCATCTCAATAGTACCTAAGTCGCTCAATATATTAAACTTCAAGGAAGTTGTTAAATCTTTCTTTTGCAAAAGTGCTTTTATGATGTGAATGAGTATTTTAATGATAGGTTTGATAATGTCTGAATTACCTTTCTATTTGTGACTTATCCTGTACGTTCTTTGTTATGTCCTACAGGATTAATAAATTATTATTATTATTATTCTGAGATACTTCATTCCGCATATCGCATCGTGTCGAATTGAATCAGAGAAAATAATTCCTCGAGTTTCGTCTTCGCCAAAACAATATTTCAACTTGAAAATACGAGCTTGAAATTAATTGAGAGTATAATTCATGGTAACTCGAGCAGACCAGGCAGCATTAATTCCTGGAAAAAATTCGAGGATTTCGTGCGGAAGAGGAGGAAAGATGCTTTGGTGTAAATACAATTAGTCTCAAGTTTGATAAAAAGTATATTTTTGTCTTTTTGTCATCAATTATGATTCTACTCAAGTTTGAAAGTCTGAATTATGATCCGGATACAATTCAAACACTGAAGTTTTATTTTGAACTCAGAGATCGAATATAATTATGTTTTTTCTGTGACGGGAAAAAATGTGACATTTTATATCCATTGACAGGTCACAAAATATGACTTTTTACGAAATTACTTTTTTCCCTGTCAAAAAAATGATTCTCTATGTAGCCGGGAAAAAGTACTCACTTTTTTCCCGGGGAAAAAAGTAATTTTGTGAAGAGTTATATTTTTTTCACTATTAAATGGTCGTTTTTCCTGTCACAGAAAAAAATAGTGTATTATACACGGGAAAAATATTAGATTTTAGCTCTCGGCTTTTTGTCTCCCTCCGCTTCGCGTCGGGAAACAATATAACCTCGAGCTAAAATCTATCACTTTTTTCCCTTGTATAATAAATAACTCTTTTTTTTTGTTGAGGTTTCATGCTTATCGAGTTATAGTATTTTGCATTATGCGATGTAATTTGAGAATATTGAATGAATATGTAAATTACTATTCTTCAAATTTCAAAAATTAAGATATTATCGTGGCTAATGCCGAAATAATTATATAACATGAGTTGAGAAGATAATACTCGTACATAAATATCGACTGTACCTGAAGCTTATAGTGAACATAGCCGAAAAACTTACGAGGAGGTTATGTCAATCAGAGCATCAGCAATAAATTCTTTCAAGCTTTTGGCTCTCATCAGTCTGGAGAGAAAAATTCAGAATGCTTTGGGGTACTCTGACCTGGTAAATCATCGATCTGAGATGAAAGTAATCATAATTATTTCGGTCAGCGCTATCACTGAAAAAAATCGATATGAACCTTTTTCATTTATTATTTCTGTTTGTTCTCAGATAATTTAATAACTGTATTTATGTAGCTTATATTAAGAATAAACTTTATTCTTATTATTATTAGTGTTTCAGAACATTATTCCGTAAATTCGGGAACTCAATTCTCAGATGAGAGAAGAATTGGTTTTAAAGATATTTTTTTCGAAACCGTACATAAATTTCTTTTGCGTGTTTGTAGGTTATGAGTAGGTATCAGAACATTTTTTTTAATAAAAAAATTATCTTTAATATTTACCCATGGCGTCCGAATAAATTGGATGGGAAAAATAGTACGTCAATTTTTTTTTCAAATTCGAAATTATTCATGATCACGACATAATCCACAGTGAAAATGGTATCCTGAATTTTCTATCTGCGACGAATACTTTCTGAGGTGAAAAATTAAACGGTATTTCATCTAAGGGAATCAAGAAATTATTTGATTACATTCGAAATTATTTAGACACAGATTAAGGTAGCTAAGTCTCATTCAAATTTTTTTGGGCAGAATATAATCCTCACAAGATTAGAGAAACATCATTACCACGATAATATTACTGTTTATACATGGATCGAAATAATTGGTAACTTTTTGGTTGGGCCCGTTTACTAACCGGTCATATCGTCCCTTTTCGGTTAAAAATTTCCCAATTTTGTTGAAAGATTTCCTCATAATCAGGAGAAAGAATGCACTGAGTTTCCCCAATCTGTGTCTAGAGATTTTGTAAGTAATCAAAGAATTTCCCAACTGTCTTTGATGAATTTGATGCAATTTAATTTCAGTTCAGAATGTATACGTTGTTCTGTCAAAAAAATTCAATGACTTCGAACTTTCTGTTCTCTGTAAAGGTACAGGATACCATCTTCAACTACTTTCAAAACCAGGGATCGGATATTATTCAGCTGCTCAATACCGACACAAAGCAAAATATTTTTGTCAAAACACTTCATGTTCAACATACAGGGTTTTCCTTTCAAGTTGGCCTATTAGACGTTTTAGGAGAACTAGTGAATATTTCGTTCGGAAATTTTAGGTGCAGCCCTGAGGGTGAAGGAACTCTTCGCCTAAAATATTTTCAAGTCGACAGTATTGCCACGTCTATCTCAAACGCATATCTACTTTCTTATTTCAAATGGAACTACCTATATTTTCATTTATGTATCGATTCAATACCAAATTTGCTGTATAACGCACTAAAAAAATTTCTCTGCTATACACTGTTGCCAAGCTATTCACAAATTCCTGAAACTTTTGACATTTGCATTGCCAGTTTGGAAATGCAATATCTCGATTATTTTTTATGCGAACAGAACCAGAATCAGCAGTCTCATATGCTCCGAAAATGTGAAACTCAAAATTGAAATATTTCGAGATTTTCAAATGGCAACCCCATATTTATTTTACAACATTCGATTCGAAGTAAGAAATGAAAGGCAGTCTCTTTTTACACTAATTATTTATTTTGGATAATTTTCGAATGAGATGAAAAATACTGAAATTTTTCAGTATTTATAGTTCTTGATCTATGGTTCTGTTTACGATGAAATGACTCAATGATGATGGGGTAAATTATTGAAGTATATTCTATGGTTGAAATCATAAAAAGTGTTCGATTATCATGGATGTCATAGAAAAAAGTTTACACATATTATTCAAACACGATTCGGTTTTTTTCACAGTTCACGGGGAATGCCAAAAAATTATTGAAAGTACCTGTAGGACCTTTAACAATCGTTATTCACATTTAGCACGAATGATCGGAAAGAAATTCCAAAAATTGTTTAAGCTTTCTGTAATCCTGGCCCTATGTTCATGACCTCAACAATAGGATACATTCCGATAATTCACTTTATAATCACACAGCATTATGTCCATTGAACATGACTATAAAATCTGAAAATTTTCAGTATTTTTCATCTCATTTGAAAACTGTCCAAAATAAATAATTAGTGAACATAAGGCCAGGATTACAGAAAGCCTAAACAATTTTCGGAATTTCTTTCAAGTCATTCTTGCTAAAAGTGAATAACGATTGTTAAAGATTGTAAAGAAATTTTTTCTATGACATCCATGATTATCGAACACTTTTTAGGATTTTAACCATGTAATCTACTTCAACAATTCACGCCATAATCACAGAACCATTTCATCGTAAACAGGACCATAGATCATCACTTATAAATATGTACTGATAAATTTCAGTATTTTTCATCTCATTCGAGAACTATCCGAAATAAATAGTTTGTGTAAAAAGAGACTGCCATTCATTTTTTATTTCGAATCGAATGCTGTGAAATAAATATGGTGTTGCCATTTGAAAATCTCGAAATAATTCAATTTTGAGTTTCACATTTTCGGAGCACTATCTTCGAAAAACCTTACGATATATCAAAATACTGAATATACCACATGAATGCAGGGAGTCTTTACTATGAGAATTCAGAGTTTGGTTCCGTTCGCATAAAAAATAATCGAGATATTGCATTTCCAAACTGGCAATGCAAATGTGAGAATTTTCAGGAATTTGTGAATAACTTGGCAACAGTGTATAGCAGAGAAATTTTTTTTAGTGGGTAATACTGCGAATTTGGTATTGAATCGATACATGAATGAAAAAATACGTAGTTCCATTTGAAATAAGGAAGTAGATATGCGTTTGAGATAGACTTTGCAACACTGTCGACTTGAAAATATTTTAGGCGAAGAGTTCCTTCACCCTCAAGGCTGCACCTAAAATTTCAGAACGAAATATTCACTAGTTCTCCTGAAACGTCTAATAGGCCAACTTAAAAGGAAAACCCTGTATATCGCTTTCTCGAAAAAATATCATACTTAATTCCACTATATATTGGCGTTAAAAAGAGATCATCAATTTGATCCAACCTATACAAGAGAAATTTTTAGACGAAAATGCTGTCAGATAACTCTTTCATAAAACGAGAACAACCATATTGTGAACCCTCAAACCATAAAGTATCCAAAAACTGACAAAATTTACCATTTGACAAAAAAGTCGAAGCTTACACATCAGCGAAAGAGTGATGCATCAGTAAAATGCTTCGTGACATTTCATTTATTTCGAATATGCGGGAACTCTACGATCTCGATTAAAATTGAAATGCCAAAATAATTGAATATGTGAATTGCACAGTTTACTTTGAACATTCACTGCTAAATGAACCGAAAGCGATGAACCATCCAAACAATGTAAATTGGAAATATCGTTTGATCGAGAAATATGCTCGAAATTGAACGACAAATGACAAATTGAGAGACTAAATAGGGGGTTTATTGATACGTGTATTTCTGGTATCTATACTTGAAATCGAGGAATATTTCATTGTGTGCTTGTTCCTATGATGGAAACAATTGCAATAGTTCCACTGGAATGTCAGAAGATCACGAATATATATCTTCAGACAAGTAAGATACATAATTCTCGTAATTTGAATTAATGGACTGAAGAGACCCACATTCTATTAGGGAGTGCAACATAGAGAAAAAAATCCGTTAACACAGGCATTGCAGTGATTGAAAATCAACTAATTTGTCCCGTTTCTTCAATAATCCATTTAACCCAATAGAATGAATAAAGGGGTATTCTAGTATAACTTAGAGAATTTAGTTTCAGAAAATTTTGGACACCCCCGGATTTTTGGATTGCTCTTGCGATGTTTACATCGATTATAAAGTAGTTATCTTAGATTTATTTGGCCTGAGGAAGCACAGGGCAACTTCTGCGAAACGTAGTCACGGCAGTTGTATAACCATTGAGACCAGATCAGTTAATTATCGAGGACGCAACTTCTGATATTTTTGTATGATATTGAGTAAACATGATCCAACAGATGCTATAAAGAATAACAAACTCTAAAAAATCATTCAGTTCTAAAATACAGTAACAAAAATATAGTCGAACACTCTAAGAAATTTTTGAACACCAGCCAACACCCGCTGACACCAGCCGTATTTCCTCAGAGGTCCTGATATTTTGGTGTTATTTCGCACCTTCTAAAATAACACCGACGTTCAAAATTTTCTGGTGTGTTTCATGATTTCAAAGGAGTTGCTTTTTTCATATAAATAAATCAACTTTGACACTGAAGCGAATGTGATTTTCATTCGGTTCTTTGCGACTTTGCACTTGTTTGGTGTTAAATCACACTAGAGCGGTGTGATCTCAAATGATCTTCCAGTGTGTTTTTGACACTGACTCAGTTATTTCTCACAATTTATCAGTGTGAAATACTATACGAGTTAGATCGGTTTCGGTGTGAAATCGCACCGTTTCAGTCTTAATTTGCACTAGCTTAGTGAGGTTGCAATAACCTGTTCGGTGTTATTTAGCACTGACTTAGTTGAGATGAGAAATGACAAATTTATATCTGAAATTAAAAATGCAATTCAGCGATTTGAATATAAGATATTTAATACATAGGTTCTTTCGAAGCTATAATAATGCATCATGAACCATAAATTATTAATTATTATATAGCTAGGTACTTACTACCTATGTTAATCTTTTGTTCTGCAATTGTTTTTCAATAAAACTCTTTTAATAGTGTATTCGTTTGCTGTGCAGGTTTTTAAAACAATTCAATTTTCATTCACAATGAAAGATTACAACAATATTTGTTGCCAAAACAAAAAACATTTTCTGATGATAAAATATATTTTCTTTACACTGATAAATATATAATGAACAGATAGATATGTACCTGATGGTAGACCAAGTGAGGGGTTGACAGTAGAGGTATCTTCCAAAAATACCCTAAGGGAAGGTTCTTCAACTAGCTTAAAAAAAAACAGATTTTGTCCTCGAATCATCAGGCAAAATGAACTTTTCTCTATATCCAAAACAAATTTTCACGCACTTCACTTTCTTCACCTCAATCAATTTCACTTTCACTTTCGATTCATCATCACAAAGGCACATACAAGAAACAGAGATAGATAAGAAGGTGAAACCATTGGCAAGTCCTGATTTGACTATGCTGAAGACTCTTTGTAGAGCCGCCAAGAATTGGAACTATTGCTATTAACATTGCTGCCAAAGGTATTCGATTGGAATAATCAGTTCATCAGACAAAATGGTTCTAACTGTGTGACCGCTCATAATTTGGCAATATCTGGCAATCATGTAAAAATACTGAAGACAAACTAAAGTAAACGTATCTGTTTTTCATATTTTTGGTGCTTATTTTGATTCAGTTGGTGTAAATTTTGAAACATGATTTGGCCGAAAAACACTTGCAGGTGCTTTTTTTGTTTCTACAAGCTTCAGAAGTAACACCTGATCATTTCTGTGAAATTATTATTTGAAACTTCCAACATGCAGTGTATATTTTCACCTAAGAGATGATTTTCTGATTTATGGTGCAATTTGTTTGTAAGATTGGTGTTAAAGCTTGATAAACACATTGTGTTTTCAAATATTTTTTTATCAATTCTTGATTTTGTTTCGTTTTGTGATAATGTGTTTCATGAATCACACCACTTAACACTATATTCTCATAATTTCGATAAAAATGAAAAAATTGTGATATAAAAAGGGAAAAAATATGCTTGATAGTTTAGTATTAGCATTTACACCTGGATTTTTTTTAGAGTTATTGAAATTTTGGTCAGAATGAATGAATCATCCAGTATTATACCTATTGGCAAGGAAAAATAGGAGTAATTTCTGAGTATTCATTACGTAATGTTGTAGATAGACCATATACATATATGGTAGGAGTACCTATGTAAAGTTCACTGTCCCTGTATACAGAGGGCTATTCAAGATGCTCCATACAGCCAATTATTTCGACTCTCAGACAAGATATAAAGTTCAAACAAAAAGTATTTCTAATGGCAGCAATCCCTAAGAAACAACCCCCTTATATTTTTTTCTTCGAACGACTTTTCCGTAAAAAAAGAATATGTTCGAACAATTTTTATTTCATCTTACGTCTGTGAACTCAACCTTCAAGAATAATAGCTAGAAATCGTAACGCATTCACCATTTTGAGACTTATGGTGAAATAATATTTGGGGTCTGATGATATTCGATACAGACAATAAATGATACATCAACACAAAAGCATCATAATTAAGCAACGGAAATATTGATTCAATTGAATTGAATAAGGTGTAAAAATAATACAAAATGGATGTGCCACAATTTGTTTAGTCCGTTCACGAAAGTTTGAGTGCATAGTAGACGTATGTTTATTCATTTGAAGTTGGCAGTATTTGCTGTCATAACGTAAAATAAAGTCAACGTTGCCGAATGTACCCGGCCTCGTCCGAGGAGCTTGCGAGTTATCAGAAAACTCTATGCAATATTGACAACATTGCGTATCAATCTGACAAGAAAACAAACAACATAACCTGAAATTTTAATATACACAGTGGAATATGCCAAATTGTCATGACCAACCGACGGCTCAACCTTTCGTGAACGGACTATAATTATCATTTTGGAGGGTTGAATCTGAAATAATACGAAATTGTTCCAACATATTTTTTCATTATTGGGAATTGTTTGCAAGCAAAAATTAGAATTTTAAATTTCCAAAAATATCTGGAGGGGTGTTTTCAAGAGAAGGTGAATAAAATGAAAATTTCAACGACAGATTCTAATTGAATTACTGGTGTCATTTAGAATGCTTTTCATTCGAATTTTCTACAATGTCCAAGAACCAAAATATTGGCAGTATAAAGCATCTTCGGACTACCTGTATATTATTTTTCATGGTTAATTCAGCGTTCTTATCCTCAATATAACATTATCAAACCCTGTAAATGAAAAGTGGATCAAAAGCAAAAAAGCTTTTGAAACAATGCGAATATGAACATGGACTACAAACTCGGTTGCCGAAATCCTGTTTTTCTTCCACATGAAAATTTCACGAAATGAAGGTGAATATACTTTGTTTGTTGTTGAAAAGCCGGAGGCTAGCTTGCTTTTTAGCTCTCTCTTGGGACGGAATAGCGTCATAGGGGTGCGACCATGTTAATTACAATGCACCAGGCATCAAAATTACCGACGTCACTACCGACGCCTCTCCACTCTAGGAGACCTCGGGCTCTGGCTACCTGTCGTGTCGTGTCGGATGTGTTGATCTAGGATTCGTTCGAGGACTAAATCATAGACTAACTAAACGGAGAATAGATGAGACACTAGTAGAACAAGCTTCAACGCCATCTGTTTTTGTACAACATTACTAATTCGTGAAAAAAGCTCAATTGAAAAGGGAATCTGTATCGTAAAGCTGCCTCAAAAAGAATTCTGTAGTGCACCTTTTGAATAGGTTGGTACACCCAAATACAAGAGGCAAAAAGTTTTTTGAAATTCAATTTCCAAAAGGAAATCAGAAATGGATTCGTGCAAGTTATCGATGAGTGAGGAAATTTATTTTCATGAAAATAATACCTGCAACGAACTTTCATCTGATTTTTTTTTGGAATCGAGAAATGAGGATCAATAATCAAATTCTGGATAGAATAAAAATTTATTAACTGAAATAGGTATCAACAATTGAAAATACAGATTTATTTCATAAATATCTAATCAATAAACTAATAATTGCATTGAAAACATTTTCAAAAACTAACAATAATGAATTCAATAATACAAAATAAGTATTTACCTACTAAACTTATTCAATACATGAAAAACTTTTTTGAAAACTACGAGTATCTTAATTCTTATAGATAACAGAATATACATATAAATTTTATAATTACCTTCTTGCATCTCGATTTTCACATCCAATAAGCACGTCTTCACTCTTGCAGGCATATCGAAATTTATTATATTTCAAAAAGAACGTGTCAAACCACTCCTTGTGTCAGTTGACAATTCAAAGGTTTTTTGATAATAATGATTTTACATACTTACTATTTTCTCGATAGGATTTCCATGAATGCAACGACATCTAACTATCAAATTGAAAATAATTTTTTCGTGTATTAGTCTCCTCCTCCGACAGATGTCGCGGAATATACGAGTGGCTCATCTATTTTATTAGTTTGTCTATGCATACAACTATCAATATTGTTCATAGAACATAAAACTTGGAAACAATACTGCAAATGAATTGTCCAACAGGATGCGCTCTCTCAGAAACTGTGATCAATTGAAGCTAGTCTGAAGGAAAAGATAGTATGTAATTCATAAGGAATGAATGTATTCGATGTACATCTTTAATGACCCGCCAGAACACGATATAATAGTATAATTCCTCCTTGAGTTGAGCCGATATTATACCAATGTTGTGTCGGGCGAGTTCTGTCGGAACCGGTGACCAATTGAAGCCTGTCTAAAGGGTTATAGCCTATATGGCGCTATGATGCCATAAGGCGTTTTCGGAAACTTACTCAAGGCTACTAACTCGATCCATTGGGTCACGTGACGGATCTACTCGGATCACGGACCCGGGTTCTGAGTTTACGAACACATCAGGTTTAGGATTTGAAGTGACAGTCGTATCAATAACATAACCAAACATTTATGGTTTTATTTTTTCAGTTCCAATTTATTTACTGATTGTCTCTAGCTTTGCTCGCATTTATTGGCTTTTGTGAAATCTTTCCCTTAATTGCTGGTGTGCCCTCATGTTTAATGTTATCTTTGAGTACCTATGTTATAGATATGAAGAAGGCTTTAGCTTTAACGCAGAAAGATCTGCATACAAAGTTATGAAGAAGTTGTTTCACATTATTTTCTCGGCTTATGGAACCACACATTTCACACTTAGACAAATTCTTTTCTTTTTTCATTATATTTAGGAATGGAATATATGAAATTACTAAGAAAAGAGCAGAAGATCTATTCCCGCCTTTTTCAAATGCAAAATTGAACTGCAGTCCGCATGCGGTGACTCTAGATCCCTGCTCTCGCTTAGGGTTACGATAGATCAACCTGAGTTAGTGATCGAGTTAATAGCATTGTAATTTCCGAACAAGGATTGAATTTTCAGGTTAGGTAAACGAACGCAAAGTTTAGGGATCGAGTTAACCCGAGTAAGTATCCGAATACTTCTATATATGGCATCATAGCGCGTAGAGCATTGAATCGTTAATAATATTTTTCTTGCCATAATATGCATCTGTCGTAACAGGCCACAATGCGACACCATAGTAGATTTTTTCTAGTTAGGCCCAAATTATACTTTCATTTCATGTTGTAGTAGGAGAGCTGGCACGAATTTTTGGGTAGGTATTTGAGGCAAGCTGAAAACTTGTCAGATGCCTCTCCTATTATATCCCAACTCGGGATTGCAGATCTGGCTGGTGAGTAGCGGGGCTAAATCAACCCTACATTTTTCATGGCCTGGCAGGTAGTAAGCCCTACCGAAATGATCTTTCTTTTTGGGAATCTTATTTTTTAGTTATAAGTAACACTCCATTAAAATTTCAAGCTGCCTCAAAAACATTTTCTATAATTTTTTGCAAACTATTTTTGCACGCGTCTGGCAATGTTAAAACCCCGATTAAATTATTTGGCAGCTTGAAATTTTAATGGAGTGTTACTTAAACTAAAAAATAAGATTCCCAAAAAGACAGATCATTTCGGTAGGGCTTTCTACCTGCCAGGCCATTAAAAATGTAGGGGTTGATTTAGCCCCGCTACTCACCAGCCAGTCTGCAATCCCGAGTTGGGATATAAAAGGAGACTAATCTGACAAGTTTTCAGCTTGTCTCAAATACCTACCCTAAAATTCGTGCCAGCTCTCGGACGCTGACGACATCATAGCGCGTAGACACGACACGCTCAAAAAGTATAATTCAAGGATATGCATCTATAGTCCGTTCACGAAAAGTTGAGCACATAGTAGGCGTTTCTTTATCTATCTGAAGTTGGCAGTATTTGCTGACATAACGTAAAACGTCATTTATCGAAATCACTGACGTCAGTATAAGACGCCTATTCACTCTAAGATGCCTCGGGATCCGACTTCCTCTCGTGTCGTGTAGGACGAGTTTTGTCGAAAACGTTGACCAATTGTAGCAATAATGAAGGGCGTAGATACGACACGCGTTCATAAATAGGAAATAGGAATTCACAAGGAATGCATGTATTCGGTATACATCTCTAGTGCAACGCCACAACACGATATGATAGTAAAGTTCTTTCTTGAATTAAGCCTATATTGAATCATTGTTGTGTCGGGTGAGCTCTGTTGGAACCATTGACCAATTGAAGCCTGTCTGACGGGCTATTTTCTCTATGAGTCAGGCTGAAATTATTTCTACTTTCTTTTCGTGTTTTGACGCAGCGCAGTGGGTCGACACGCATAAGTTATATAATTCAAACAGAAAGATATGCGTAGACACAAACACGCTTTAGTAGTACCTATACAACGGCACAACACAAAAATCTGCCCTAACATATTTATTATTTTTTACGGCAATTCCAGCGTTACTTTTCTTCAATAAACATATCAAATCGGCAAATAAAAGTAAAACAAGCATCAAAAAGCTCGTGATTTCACGTCAGTGCTTTTATAATATTTTTCACATTCATGAAAGAAAGGCGAATATAAACGTAAACTACAAATTTCGTTGCCGAAATCCTGTTTTTCTTTCACGTAAATAAAGGTGAATATACTTTGTTTGTTGTTCAAAAGCCGGAGGCTAACTTGCTTTTTTGCTCTCTCTTGGGACGGAATAGCGTCATAGGGGTGCGACCATGTTAATTACAATGCGCCCGCCATCAAAATTACCGACGTCACTACGACGCCTCTCCACTCTAGGACGCCTCAGGCTCTACCTGCCTGCCCTAGTTAGTTTAGTTCGCATTATTAACTTCTATGTTAGGGATTAAAGGACTCTTTGTTTGGAGCTGCGGTAACGCCACAAAATATAGCTTGGAAAAAAACAAGAATGACTTATTGATGTATCAAATTTCGAGAAATGGGATTCGGTAAAACCAGGAGTATTATATCTCTACTTCCATTCAAGTTATGTCTACATTATAGTCGAACCTTTTATCTGGCTCTTTCAATACTTCTTTTGCGATAAAACATGTTGGAAGAATGGTATGACCTGGCCTACGGCCGAACGTCAACATGATAACTTCAAATCATACATGAATGTTATGAAACCAATAGCTCTAGGGATATTCAAATTCGATTCATCGTTCACCCAATATGAACAAGAGCGCCAAAGTTTCTGACTCCACAGTATACAGGGTATCTGTAAACTAATGCGTGGGAGTTTGGGAGATGATTCTTCGCTGAAAATAAGGAGGGGTATAGTTTTTTTTTTTAAATCGACCCCCTTTCCAAGATACAGCCTTTGGAAGGCGATGACTAGTTGACAGTTTTTTTAATTTTTTTATCGATGGTTTCCCTAACATGGACGATGGCGCAAAAGCTTCACCTTATATTATAGTAAACCAAGAAAGGTCAATTCCGAAAATATAGAATCTAACACACATACGCCGGCGTTGTGTTAGTTATAAATATCAGGCTTGACATTAATCGGATTTGTTATCTGGTTTGATAATATTGAGCATATGGACTACGAAAGTATCACATCGACTATTAAAATTTCCAGTCCGTAAGTCATTTCGTTCAAGAGTTACAGTGACCAGAACGTTGTGGGTCCACATCGCTTAAACGAAATTAACAGGGTGTTTGAGAATAAGGCTCCGTAAATGGGTTTTTCGGAAATATCTTTGACACCGTATATGATTTTCCTTCGCGTTTCGTTAGGTTATGAGAACGTATCAAAATAATTTTCCTTTAATTCAGAATTATTCTTACCAGTGGCAACCGTACACATTTCTGTCCGAATAAATGTGTCGAAAAAAATATAACGCTAATGGTTTTCGTCAGATTTCAAATTATTCATGTATTTACCTCATAATTGGCAATAAGAATGGTATCTCTTTTTGACCAAACATCTACGCAATACTCAAATAGATATTCTGACTGCATAGAAAAATCAATGAAAAATATTGAGTTTAAAATGAATGAAGATATTTAATCGAAAACTGGATGACTTAGAGAACGTGAAAATCATTAAGATATCAAAATTTTTTTTTTCCGAGAAAGTGGTTCGTCCCTCATCCCGAAGTAGCGATTAATATCTCCTCTTTGAAGTTTATTCCCTTAGGTCAATAATAATTTTATTACAGAATGGCGAATGCGTCGGTAAATTCGGAATGCGTTTGGGTGCAATGAAGCTAACAGGGAATACCTGAAAATCAGTGTCGCTCATTGATTATTTTACAACAGTCGGCTCAATTGTAATGTACCTCAGCTGGAATAAAATGACTTCGCCTAAAAAATTTTAATTTTTGAAGTCGTAGTTCATTTTATTCTGGCCGGATATACTGAATGATCATTTAAGATTCTGTGGTCGAAGTGTTAACAGAACCATAAAAAATTCAATTGGAATATTGAAAGGAAAAATCTTTATATGTCCATAACAGGATATCGGATTCGTGTGAAATTTTTTTTTTCTGAATGAAAACTGATATACTGAACTTTCATGTAAAATTTTGTGGCCATAGTGTTAACAGAAACCTAGAATTTTAATTGAAATATTGAAAGAAGAATTTTTATATTTCCATAACAGGATATCGGATTCGTGTGAAATTTTTTTTTCTGAATGAAAACTGATATACTGAACTTTCATGTAAAATTTTGTGGCCATAGTGTTAACAGAAACCTAGAAATTTTAATTGAAATATTGAAGAAGAATTTTTATATGTCCATAACAGGATATCGGATTCGTGTGAAATTTTTTTTCTGAATGAAAATGATATACTGAACTTTCATGTAAAATTTTGTGGCCATAGTGTAACAGAAACCTAGAAATTTTAATTGAAATATTGAAAGAAATTTTTATATTTCCATAACAGGATATCCGATTCCAGTGATATTTTTTTAGCGAATGGAAATCGATATATTGTTTACAGAACCAACTAAAACTCAACTGGAATATTGAAAATAAGAATCTTTACATTTTCATTGCAGGATATCCGATTCGAGTGAAATTTCTTTTGTGAATGAAAACTGATATACTGAATGTTCATGCAAAATTCAAGGGGATCGCATCATCAAAACCAAAGAATTTAATTTTTTTCAATCTATATTTTTAACATATTTCATTTTTTGAATAATTTCCTGAATATAATTTCGATTGGGCTGAGATTCTGCATTTATATATTTAGTATCAATCTCAAGTGCTATCTAAAATTCTAATTCAATAGTCTTATTTCCCCACCAATAAACGAGCGCTCAAAAGCTCCTGTTTAGAGCAAGTTTTTCAATTTAAAATTTTCATGTGAAAAGTGACATTTATAAGTTCTTGACATCAGCAATCAATAGTCCTTCTCGTTTCTCAAAAATGTCTGGTCTCAAAATATCAATTTCATATATATTTGAATTACTCCAAAAGTGACTGTAGAGGGATACAACAGATTTCGAATCAAAGTTCAAACAAGCGAGAAAGGCGGGATCTGTTTTTATATTCGAATTGGTCAGCGAAAAAGAGCTCGAAAATGTGTTATCAGTTTTTTTTGCTGCTTCAGATCTAAAAATTCATTTAATTAACATCGAATTCTGCCCACCCTGTACATATAATGCGAATTATTAGATTCACAATTAATTAAAAATTAAACCGTTTTAGATACTCCATAACAAATTTCACGCTTGAAAAAACTTGAAATTGACATAACACATTTCGAACACAATTTCCCCAAGGTACAAAAACTTACCAATGTTCTGGCGGATAATCCGCACAAACTCATCGTAACTTATTCTACTCTAGACGTCGATTACGAAACTCCTTATAAATTACATGGTAGCGTCGAACACGTCCACTTCACCCATAAACCAAGTTCAAAGGACTTCCAAGTTCCAACTCCATTCCCTGGGGATCATTAGAACGACGTTTGCAGGTCCTTCGTCCAATAAAGGAGACGATACTTCAGCAGGAATTTATTTTGAGGTTTCGAGAAATGTTCATTTTCCGGCTCTTGAATAAAACATACTTAAAAAAATGAATTATAGGTTCGATGAGTTACGTGTTTTTATTGGCCTCAGGGAATCCTTTTTATCTGACTTCAAAGAGGAGATATCGATTGCTTCACTTCGGGTTCAGAGATAAATTATTGTTTTCGGAGATGAAATAATATTCTGATATCTTAATTGAATTCACCTTCTTCGAGTCATCCAGCTTTTACGCAATATCTCATTAATTTTACACTCAATATTTGTCCAGCACCTAGTCACCTACCTAGTATACTTATAATATTTCTGAGATACAGAGTGATTCTGCTATTTCTACCGAAACAATACATGTCAATAACTTCCGATTACGTTAATATTTTTCAATAACAGGAATACTGAAAGATCAGTGTAGTTCATTGATTGTTCATTGACCTCGGCCCGGAATAAAATGACTTTCGTTTTTGGAGTCGTAGTCATTTTATTTCGAATCAAAAAATGTATTTCTGCACTTACTTCAATCTTAATTTTATTTTATCACTAGCAAGTTTACAGTCGGAAGAAAATGTCTTCGACCTATTGATCAACAATTCGCGGGAGATGAAATGAAGAAATGTGAACTGATCTGAGAAATAATTGGCATAAGCCACAGACATCGAAAAAATAGTTTTTGAATATCGAGAACAGAATATATTGCAATTTATTCATCTAACGATCTACTCATTCTGCATATTCTATAGACACCGATGAAACATATTGTGAAAAACTTTTGTTATCTACCTCTCGCAAACGAAAATAGGTCGAATATTTTTTGAGAGCTTCATTTCATTTCCATGTAAAAACTTTCATGATGTTATGATAATTGAAACAATGTTTGTATTTGTTTATCGAATCGACCTGGTAAATTTATGAATATACGTATTTCATTGGAACTCTAAATACGCAAGCCATTTGTTAAAAAAATCTGGAAATTTAACTGCAATAGGTATTGTTGCATTATTCAATTATATCGTTCATTCTGCATCACTTTGTCTATTAAAATGATGGTTTCGCTGCGTCAAATAATTCAGATAACATATTCACGTCAGCAATATTATTGCGATTTGTGGCCGGAGTGATTTTAGCTCATAAAGCCAATTTCGATATTCCTGAAACAGTTATACAGATTATTCCAGCAAATTCCATAGGGCATTAGTAAATAAATGCACTCTTCCCGCAGATTATCAAAATAATTTTCGACATTCAATGAATTCAACAGTAGGTATAAAATACTGATTTACCAATCGATTTATAATATGAATAATGCAGTTTGCATTTTTGAATAATGTTGAACGTTGGTTTGGTATGTTATAAGTATCGATTATGCTGGAAAGTGTTATAGAAACAGTAATTCAATGAATTTATCACTTGCAGTAGATAACTATTACCTTTGGAGGAGAGGATAATATATGAAAGCATAGTGGTGTACCAATTGAGTTGTCTGAAACACTTGTCAGTCATAGAATTGTATTGATTCCAAATAAGCATTACCATGAAGTACTATAAAAATTTTGAAACTCATCATTCTGATGCTTCTCGAATAAAATCAACATTTTGATTTTGACATTTCATCACGCATTCTAAATGGGTGCTTTTATAGTTCATACACCCCTCTCCATGTTCCCTCAAGATGTTTTATATGCAAATCCCTACAGAGATGCATATCAATCGTAATACCTAGATAAATGACAGATTTCGCGAAGGAAATGAAATTGCCTGGTCCTATCTCAAGGGAATCTACCTCAGGTATGATGTTGGAATATGATGTGAAAGCCAAATATTTCCCTTTTTGTTGCGGTTGAGAGACGGTCCATCATTCTCCAATGAATGTTGGATGGCTACAAAATCTTTCTCGTTTGTTATGATATTTTTGCTACAGTAGGCTGTTAAAAAAATTGATTAACAAAATATGACCAAGGATTGAACCTTGTGGAGCACCAGACTATAGCAATAGGAGCACTCAGTCGATTTATGCATTTATGTCCAACACCTGCGTGTGACCAGAGCTATAGCTTGTCTTCAGCCAACCTTATCTCATAGTATCAGTATCAAAGGCCTTTATCAATTCGAAAACAACAAATACAGTGTCAACATTTTCTGATCTTTTGCGTTCAAAAATTATATATACCTTCTCTAAATCTATATTATTCACCTGATGACATACAATTCTCATGTGAAAAGCTCATTTCTTAATTAATTCGATTGGCCTATAATAACTATTCCCATCGCCTCCAAATCCCACATGCAAAAGTTTGATGACTGCTTCCATATATTCGGAAACTGTACTTTGATAAAGCATTAGTTAATGATGTAGATCAGAGGTGAACATATCTTCTGCCTTTCTTCTTTCAGATTTTCTGAACATATATTTCTGCACTTATTATTATATTATTATTTGATTTCCGTAGTTTGATTATTCACATTGAAATTGGTATTAGATGAGTGATTATTTTTACCGTCGAAGTTAGGAAATAATATATATATTATTTTGGCTATTTTCATAATATTTACTTTTTTTGTTCATCATTTCGACCAGAATTCACCGGCTGTCGTCAAGAAAACACTTTTAACTTACAACTTGCTGAGGTTTTTTCCAATAATGGGAAACGGCCTTTGCTAATATTGAAGAAATTGAAATACAGTGTATCTGTAAGAAAATTCGAGGGAATTAGGGAGACGATTCCTCGATGAAAATAAGCAGGGGTACTTCAGTTGAAACTGACAGATATAACGATCTGGCCGTCCTCGGTTTATTTTCTGCAATGCCATGACAATTTGGCATATTCCACTGTGTATATTAAAATTTTAGGTCATGATGTTTATTTTCGTGTTAGATTGATACGCAATGTTGTCAATATTGCATAGAGTTCTCTGATACTCGCAAGCTCGTTGGTCGAGGCCAGGTACATACGGCAGCGTTGACTTTATTTTACGTTATGGCAGCAAATACTGCCAACTTCAGATAAATAACAAAAGCCTACTTTGCGCTTGAACTTTCGCGAACGGACTATACCAATACCTTACTAGAACACAAGGCCATGAAACAGAATGAGTGACGTCACCATAGGTAGTCTATTCGTATTTATTTACGCAATGGCATTTCCACAAAATTATTATCAATTTAGATTTCATTTTCCAACAGAGAAGGAAAATCAGTTTTTCTGAGTAAGTAGGATCATTGTTAATACAAGTACCAATTTCGTGGTTATTTTCGATAATAATTGAGGAGAAAGAAATATGATAGATAGTGAAAATAGTGTTTTTTCCCAGCATAACTGGCAATATTGAGTCCCTATCATCTCATTCCAGTTTTTTTTGGTTTGATATTATTAAATAGTACAATAACGCTAAATCTTCAGACACATACACTTTTATTTTAACAACTGGAATCTGGTGACTAGTCCAAATAAAAAAACACAGGTTTTTTTCTCTCCTTTGGTTTTTATCCAGTATCCAGCCTTTTGGAGCAAACACTTTTGTAACAGCCTCAGCACTGCTGAATCATATTCAGAACAGGATTTGATGTAATGGCTTTCTCAAGATCTCGACATTTTACTTTAGATCGCTTGGATTGAGGAGATACTCTGGTATGAACATCTGATCTGCTTAGGTAGGACGGGACAACCTGGTTATTTCGTTGGTATCACTCCTAAAACGAATGGTAAAAGATAAATAGAAGGACAGCAGCTGATTCATAACATTTTTCAACCTATTTTAACCTAGAAACTTCAATGGAATTTCGACTTTTTGACCTGTAACTTCATGTGTGTAACTTGTAGATCTTTCTGTAAATTCTGTTGGGAAATGTAGTTCGCAAACCTAGAAATAGGTAACTTCTGAGTTTCAGGCAAAACAGTTGAATTTGCAATAATTAATAACTTACTGCTGTTACTGGGAACGACATCTTCCTTTCAATTGCGTTAAACCAAGTTCTTTCAAGTTGCTTGTCTTTGGGAAACCCAAAGACTGCTACTTTTGGCCCTCCTTCATAATTGCCTATGCACTTGGAAATAGAGCAATGAAATGGCATTTCAGCTGAAAAAATTAGCGAGATTAGCATAAAACGAACCGAAACTAAAATCAAAATAACCTCGAACATGAAAAGCAAAACTTTTATGAACTAGAAGTAAAACAAATAATCTAGTGGAAAAATATGAAGAGGCCTTTTCCCTACCTGTTAAGAATTGATTAACATCAAAACAAAATATAATTTCGATCAATAAACTCCGAAAAACACTCACAATTCTGGCAAAAACGTGAACAAGCATCAACTGTCACCTACAAAGGATTGACTACTCAAAACACTTCACCCCCCTACCCGCTGTCATTCTGTTTCATGGCCTTGTGTTCTACACCATTTCCAAGTGTATTTCAGAAAGCGTCAATTGTATTTCAGAAGCGTCAATTGTATTTCAGAATAGTCAATTGTATTTCAGAAAGCGTCAATTGTATTTCAGATTAGTCAATGTATTTCAGAAAGCGTCACTTGTATTTCAGATTAGTCAATTGTATATCAGAAATCGTCAATTGTATTTCAGAAAACATCACTGAATTACAAATAACGGGTTCTGAAATACATATGATATAATCTGAAATACAATTGATGCTTTCTGAAATACAATTGGACTAATCTGAAATACAAGTGACGCTTTCGGAAATACAATTGACTAATCTGAAATACAATTGACGCTTTCTGAAATACAATTGACTATTCTGAAATACAATTGACGCTTTCTGAAATACACTTGGAAATGGTGTAGTAAGGTAGTGACTATACACTCACGACTGACAGTTTTAACTGTTCAGTCGAAACTGTCAGTTTCAACTGTACGTGAGTGGCCGGCTTTTTAAACATGAACGAAAAACTCTTTTCTGATTTGCACAAAGTCCTCAGCTCTTTGTTATTTTGCAGCTAAATAATGAAGAGACGTTCCATACCGCAAATCCAGACCCGGAACACCAGAGTGAGCAGCAGCAAAGAGGCCGAATGGGGCTCATTTCTGCGATGAGCCTGCGGCCTCGTTTCTCATGGATCTCCCAACGACGGTGCAGGTACACTTTAGCGTGGGGCCGCGCCACGAGATCGCCCTATTTCGCTCCGATACTCCCTTGGAGCAAATCAAGGGTGAGTCTGATCTTTGCGTATGAATTGGGAGCTTATGTGGAATTGTTTTTGATATAAACCGCTTCTGTTTCCTTATAGACGTAGCTTCAACTATTACTGAGTACTTGTGTTTACCTGAAATATCTTTGTGATGGACTTAGCATTGCACACTCTACAAAAATCTCGGTGTGAATACTAATACTGGACTATCAAGAATATTATCGATGTTTTTTTCCCGTTCATCGCGTACTTTCATCATTTTTATCAAAATTATGAAAATATGGTGTTAAGTGGTGTGATTCATGAAACGAAATATCACCACATGATACAAAATCAAGAATAAATAGAAAAGTATTTGAAAGCACACTGTGTTTATCAAACTATAACACCAATTCAACAATTAAATTGCTTGATAAGTCAGGAAAATCAACCCTTGGGTGAAAATATACACTGCATGTTTTATGGAACGAACTTTTGTTCCTCAATATCTCAGACAAAGCGAAACCAATCGAAATGAAATGTTTTGGCCAAATGCAAGATGGTCATAATAAGCTTCATGCAAATATTGTGGCCCTAGTTTGAACAGAACAATAGAAAATTCAATTGGAATATTGAAAAGGAGAATCTTTATATTTCCATAAGAAGATATTTGCTCAGTTGCAGGAACGTCCATTAAAATTTAAAGGTCCATTAACCCTTAATCCCCATTAGTTCCTCGTAATAATGGAGGATTAAGAGTTTAATGGACCTTTAAATTTTAATGGACGTTCCTGCAACTGACACTTAGAGTCATAGAAATAACATTGTCATTATAATTTGAGCCGATGTAGTTGTCGCAGAACAGCTGTGGTAGTGTAATTTCTAGAAAATTTCATGTACTTCACATTTTGTATGAGAAGGTTTTTCACACGAAAATTTGTTCCGTCACGAAATTTTGTAAGCAAATCTCAGATTCGGATTCAGCACCCGAAAAAACATAAAAAAATGAAAGATATCAAAATACCCCCCCAAAACTTTCCCGCTAGGGGTTCTTTCAAGCACAAATATACTGTACTAAATAGCGGTTCTGATTCTGAATTTACTAGGTGACTCATTAATTCTTACTCTGCCGCTATGTACTCTTACGCAATGGATACAAATTATGGTTGAAAAACCATCACACAAATTAAGGGTTTTCTTCTAATTGATCGAATGCAGAAAAATCCGAGAAATTTTTCATGTAATCTAAGCCTGACAAACTCTGTCAAAGGGCCTTTGATGTCTATCTCCTTCCTCCTCGTAAATTACTTTTTGTAGGTATTTTTTCAAATGCCAAAGAAGGGTTTCGGTCCCATATGGAAGAACCGGATGACCCCTAGCGAGATCGTTGACCTCCTGGTTTCCCTTACTAATATTACGCTCGTTCCCTAGGAACAAACAAGGATGTGGATGAATTGTCAGAACCCGTTCAACAAAAACACTAATTATGATGTTTTATTATAAACTGCTCATACGAATATAGCATTTAGATAATATCGGAAGAATCCTTTTTGCCTTATGACAGATACAACTTTTTCACAGCAAACTGGGTTTAAAGGTCAATTTTGAGCATCATCATTGATTGTGCACAGTTTTTGTTACATTTGAGTTTGTGCTATATGGTCATATCTCACTGATATTTTTGTGCTCAAAGCAGAAATGGTATGCAAATGAAAAATTTGTTTCAACATGACGAAAAACCTGCAATTTTTTGACGATTGCCACTACATTTCATGTATTTGCTCAATTTTTCGAGGATTTCCTGGAAATAATTTCTGGAGAATCAAACACAATTTTTTTTCCAATATCTATACATAAAAAATGAATTTACTCGACTCCGATCTTTTTTTGCACTGCCATTTCATTATTCAGGTTGAATGTAAATAGAAATAAAGAATGAAAAAATATCGAACTGGTTTCTTTCATAGTCATCCCAAGTTCACGATCGCATTTATAAATTATTTTTCGAAGGACTTGGGAATGGAACTGTTAAAAATATTCGAAATGGCAATTGAAATTTAAATTTACCAAGAAGAAGAGAAATGCCAAAACTTTGCCGTTTTTTCTCTGAGATATTGAGGAACAAATATTATGAATGGCCATATTTCATGAAACATCTTTACAATTTGGGGTTAACGAAATTATCCGAGGCATTTGGGACTCGAACCCGTCCTGAAATTTTCAAGTCTCTAGGACAATCCCTTCGGAAGTTATTGTGCTAACGGACGGCCAGACGCACCCACGGACAGAACTGAACTTGACCACGAATTTATCATCTGGGAGAGTATTTTCGGCTCAAAATCCGAAATTACAGACATTTGGGCAAAACGATATAGCACTCGTTTGAGGAGAACGAACGCTCAAAAACAAATGTACTTTATTCTACGATTCAAAATGTATGTAATGACTCGTCGTTGATTTAGAGGTAATGGAAAATACTGGTCGAATGATGCCATTTGGTTAACTTATTTCAAATTGATTTTCAGAACAATTATCAACAACAATTTCGAATCAATGAACGAAAAATATGATGAGTATCAGAGATTTTAGCTCTTTTTCATTGGATAGTGAAGTTTAAAATATGACCCGTACGTCGTCAGGCTACGCCTTTGAACTTACGAGAATAGAAATCGCATTTTCAATATTGAGTTGAAAAAATAATCACTCAAATTTTCAAGGAATATAATAGGTTAATATTCACACTACTCTCAATGCTGCTATTATTAATTGATATCTTATCAGTCGAGAATAGAAACGGTTTGGGACGACCACATTCTTTTTCTTCTAGTATAGGTTTTCAAAGAAGAAAACAGTAAAATTTTATCAACAGTAAAACACAAAGCTTTTTTTTATCGGATAAATTTCTCTTTGCAACGAAACAGTTTTACTAATCACTAATTTTACGAGAAAAACTGACATGATAAAATCGCGACACACCGAAGGTGGAGCGATTTTATCTGATGTCAGTTTTTCGAGCAAACTTAGTGATTGGCAAAAATTTGAGTTGAAGAGAAATTTATCTGATAAAGAAAAGCTCGAGTGTTTTTTTTGGCAAGATAAATTAACGACAGAATATAATAATATTTCTCAGTCGAAACTTCACCAAAAACGATTTATCTTTTGGGTTCTTATATCAACAAAGTTAAATATTACCGCACCGATTCAAATGAAAGCACTAATTCAAAATCTGACAGACTAATTGACATATTGAGGAAGAGAAGTTTTTATCCGATAAAAAGGATGCACCTTTTTTATCGATGTCAAAGTGACAATAATATTTCCAGGGGACCTATTGCACCAAACACTTTGCAACTTTTCACTTCGCACTTTTCACTTTTCAAATGAATTAAGTTGCACGAAACGCTTTATAATTGAAAAATACATTGTAAAAAGTCAAGTGCATGGTGAAAATTACTCCGCAGAAATCAAATATTGGAAGAATGTTGTGCAACATAACTAATTTTCACTTTTGAAATCTGTCAGAATGCAAAGTGCGAAGTGAAAGTTACAAAGTATTTTGGTGCAATAGGCCCCAGGTCTATGATATTTAATATTGAAGTTAAATTATTCCTATAAATAATTTCATCTTAATAAAGCCTTGTCATCAGTCATTATTCACAGCGGATAAATTCACAAGCTGGCTCGGCAGATCCATAATGTAATGCCTGCGAATTTCTAGCGAATATTTCTATGTGCCATATGAAACGATTCACTTCTGAATTTTTTTTTCTGGAGTTATTCGAAACCGAAAGTCTTTTACAGTAAACCCACTTCTCTAACAGTCTAACTCACTTAAAATAATAATATCTGCTACGAATCGCAGCAGCACAGATTTCATCTACGACGGCTTCATTGGCAATTTTACAGGTCAAATGCCGTAAACGGAAACGTTTATGGACGATATTCTTCTCAAGAAGTCAATTCCGCCTGGTCAGTCGGAGAGTTTTATTTAGAGGTGAAATAATAACGAGGAAGTTCTTGTTGGATTGGTTAATTGAAAAAAAATATCAAAAATATAGTTTATCCTATGAATCAAAATGAAGTGTGGTGTAATGAACTCTTCGTGATTTCATTATATCTGTTTAATTTAAATGATGATATGAAAAATATTGGTCGAATGATGCCAGAACAAGAATTTCGTAGAAGTGAACGAATAAGATGATGAGTATTCATAGATGGGAGCTTTTTCTCGTTAGATGGTGAAGTTTAGGATATAGTTCGTACTTCATCAGGGCGCGTCATTTGAACTTAAGTGAATAGCATTTTTAATACTAACGAAGAAAAATAATTACACACATTTTTAAAGGAATGATTGGAAAGGTTTATATTCAACACTACTCTCGATGCTGCAAATTATTAATTAATATCTTTATCAGTCGAGAAGAAAAACGGTTTGGGACGACCACATTCTTTTTCATCTAGTACAGTATTCAGGAATTTTATTCCTTCAAATAATTTCATCTTAATAAAGCCTGACATCCGTCATTATTTTAAAGCGGATAAGTCACAATGCTGGCTCGGCAAATCCATAATATAATGACTGCGAATTCCTGGCGAATATTTCTCTTCAATGCGCCATAGAAATCGGTTCACTTTTACGTTTTTTTCTTGTGGAGTTGTCCGATACCGAAAGTCTATTACAGAAAACTCACTTCTCTAACTCACTAAAAATAAAAACATCTGCTACGAATCGCAGCAGCACAGATTTGATCTGCGAAGGCTTCATTGGCAATTTTACAGATCAAATGCCGTGAACGGGCAGGTTTATAGACGATATTCTTTTCTAGAAGTCAATTTCGCCTGGTCAGTCGAAGATTTTTATTTAGAGGTGAAGAGATCACGAGGAAGTTCTTGTCGGTTCGTTTAATTGAAAAAAAAATCGAAAATATAATTTATGGTACCTACAGTTGGAAAGGAAATGTGATGATGTCATTATTTCGGTTGATTTAGATGTAATGAAAAATACTGTTCGAATGAAGCCGTTTAGTTGACTTTTTGCGTCGAACGATTTTGTTTGTGGAAAATAGTTAGAGATCATAAACAATACGGTCGGGGCGTAATCACTCTAACACTGAAAGCAAAGGGACTATACCTATTTTGCAATGAACCTAATCGTCCGAATAGTTCTAGAGGTATGATGATTTGACTTTTGGAACGCTCGTTCTACTTAAAGGAGTGCCATATCATTTTGTTCAAATGTCTACAATTTATTTAGAGCCGAAAATGGTCTCAGACAATAGGATTAGACTTCCTGATGGCGAATTCATGATCAAATTGAGTTCTGTCTCTGAGGCCGTCCACTCGTCCGTTAGCACGATAACTCTTGAAGGTTTTGTCATAGAGACTTAAGATTTTCAGGTGAGTTCGGTTCCGAAATGCCTCGGTTAGGTTTGTTAATCAGCCAAATCGTACAGGGTGTTCCATAAAATATGGTCATCCAAAATTTTTGTTCCTCAATATCTCAGACGAAACGAAACCAATCGAAATAAAATTTTGCGGTCACATGCAAGATGCTCATGATAAGCCTCATGCCGAATTTCGTGGCGGTAGGGTCAACAGAACCACAAAAAATTCAATTGAAATATTGAAATGAATGTTTTTCATATTTCCATAACAAGATATCGCATTCGGTTGAAATTTATTCTGTGAATGAAAATTGATATAGTGAGTGTGCATTCAAAATTTCAAGAGCTTCGCCTCATCTGAACTATAGAAAATTCAATTGAAATATTGGAAAAAAGAATCTCCATATTGTCATAACAAGATATCTGATTCGAGGGTAATTTATTTTTTGTATGAGGATTGATACATTGAATATTCATGCAAAACTTCAAAGGGATCGCATCATCAGAACCATAGAATTTAGTTTCTTCAATTGTCAAATTTTCAGATATTTCAGTTTCTGAATAATTTCCAGTGTGAATTGACTTCGCAACATCCCCGGATTCGACAATCGGAAAAATATTATCTTTGAAATTATTCAGTTACGAGAATGCTGAAAATTATCGATATTTAAATTCTCCATAGTTTTCGATTATTTATTTAAAATTGAAACTCGAAAAAAATTGATTTGATTCGATTATCGAAAAGTATCGGAAATAACCTTACAACTTAATGTAACGCGACTACGAGCCATTGATTTAGCGCTCATATATCTGTATATTGTATATATCGCATAAATTCCTAAATTAAGAAATAAACGACAAGAATGGCACTTTTAATACAAACGTATAATTTTTTATTAGATTCCATCTCGATACCGATATAATGATAACATGAATTTCTCCCTTTAAATGTGTGATGAGATATTCCGTTGGTGATATATGGCCCGATGAATAGAACCCATCACCATAAAATGACACCATAAAATTGTATTTTCGATGTTTTGTCATAAATTTCGAATTGGGTATTCGACCCTTCCAATTCTTCCCTCTATATAGGTAAATTTTATGGCTGTTCATCAAACGACAAACCTCATTTCATAAAATCGTATCCTGAATGTCCGTTCATTGTCTTTTTTATTCTTGGAGAGAATATATGAAAGATTGCTGAGAATGTAGGAAAGCGACAGAGCTATTTCGTTCATTGCATTTTGGTTTGAGGTTAATTTGGCAGTCAATGAATATCTCTTCTGATTTCGCCCCAACTAATGAAGTTTATAAAATAATCGTAGAATTATTCTCATGACTGAGTTTTGTTGACTTTGATCAATGAATCATAAATGTGATCAAAATTCGTTGTCTAGTGGGGGATATTTATACAGAATATTTCATTGGGAACAAAAAAGTGGAGTAGGAATAAAACACTTCTAGATGGTTCCGCATATCCTACTATATTAATTGGTCTAACAAAATTCATCACAGTAATACAGGCTGTTTCATCAATTTTGCCGATTTCTTTGAGTGGCCATAACCTACAAACACGCCGTATATTTTCATGATTTTTGGTACGATTATTATACAACTTCTACACAAGCGATCTGATTATCTGCCATTATAGATACCAGGTCCGGATTAGCAAAAATTTCAAATGTCTTCGCATCCCTAAAATATTTTTGAATTTTCGAAATACGATTTGATGTTTTTAAACAGCACAAAAAACTGAATCGAACTATGTACTTTTCATTTTAGAGCATATTTTATTTGTCTACTATCTCTTAATATTCATTTCACATCTAAATTTTGAGAATAAAAATTTGATTCCTGTTCAAGACAAACCGACACCATTGTTTTCCACTAATGTTGTTCAGGAGCCTCAATGAATGACACCAACAATTTGGTCATATCTATGAACTTTTCAGTACAACAGCGATTCTCCTGAAATGATAAGGATTTTCGATTTTCAAATGTGAATAATAATAGTCGAAAGCACCATCATCTGCCTACAAATTTTTGCTGATTTCAAAATTGTATCTCATGACACTATTTTCATGAATACTACATGGAAAGAATCCTTTTTTGGTTCTTGATTCACTTTTTGTTATTCAGCTTTACATTAAATGACAGTGAATTCTGTCTATCCTATGCCTACACTCAGTATATTTTCACGAAACAAATCATATCACAAATTCGTTTTGAATTACTACCGATTGGATAATACTCTGAAAGCTTCGTTAGGTTTTTCCTGATTCTAACTCATCTGCAAAATTACCGATTCACCCAAAAATCGACGATGTTTGAATATTCATAAATATGTTAGGTAGGTATTTCAGGTCTGATTCGATTGAATTTTTTCCAATTATAGGTTTATTCATCGTTAATGAATTGTCGGTTTTTTTATTTCTCGGCGTATGTCATTTTATACAGGGTGAAACAGAATCTGTTTTTACCCTTACTTTTTAGAAACACCCCTGACGTGTTCTACTAGCTGCACCGTGTGATTTCTTACTTCGTGATCAGGACACGTCTTCTCTAGACCATTTAATTTTCATTCATAGCAAGGCTTTATTTCTGTTGAAGATACAGGGTTTTCAGTAAACATTCAATTTCGCGCTGAGGCTACAATAGTACTTCAACAAATTCAACCTAAAATTCTGACCTAATGATAATCAACTGAAAACTAAGTAAATACGGGCATTTTAATGCATTAGCACGAAATCGTCCTCCAATATACGATGCATAAGAAACTACATGTCGGACTAAAACTTCTCTGTATTATGTTTTTCCTCAGTTTTTAATTTTTTTTACAACGTTCGGATTTAGGTTGAATATGTGAAAGTACTTTCATAACGATAGCCAAATTGTGGAGTTTGATGCCTTATTGAAAACCCTGTATCTTTAACAAAATTGAGCTATTGTTATCAATGAAGATTCATATGATCAAAAGAAGATATGTCTCGATGACGAAATGAAAAATTACACTTTGGAGCAACTGAAACACACCATGGGTAGTCTAAAGTTAGCAAAAAAAACATATTTTGTTTCACTGTGTATGAAATAATAGTACGCAGAGCTTTCTTGAAATTTAAAACTCATAATTGATTAATGATGTACACGCCTACATTTAAAAGAATTAAGTCGAATTATACCTTCTTCTTCTTCTTCTTTATATATAGGCATTTCTGCCTGTTTTTCTTTAATGCAATGTCGTCATAAGTCGTCCGTTCCATCGTTTTCGCGGGCGTCCTACACTTCTTCGACCTCCCGGCGACTTATCTCGGGCTATCTTTACTATCCGCTGTTCCGTCATCCTGTTTATGTGTTGGTTCCATTCCCGTTTTCTGTTCTTTACCCAAGTTTGTGGTCTCGTCTCGGCGGTGTCCGCGATTCTTGTATTATCTTATTTATAAACTTTGTTAATTCACTAGTTAGTTTTGTTCCTCCATACTTCAATAGTTCATTTCGTATTCCGTCTTTACCAGCTGACTTCCGATTTTTTAATTTTTTTTAGTGCTTGTTCGACTTCCTGCTCCTGCTGTTTGTAGTGTTTCATCTGTTACAATTTCTGGTGTTTCCGGTGTTAAGTTTTCTGTTCCATTGTGTAATTGTTTTTAAGTGGTCTATCCATGTATCCTTTTCGATGTGTCTCACTTCTATTAGCTCTTTCATTTCCTTTCTCTGTCCACGTATCATTCTCCAGATCTCTTTCTGCAATCCATAGATGTCATGTTCCATTTCTTTAGAGAATTTTTCCCAATGTTCTGTTTTCTTCTTTCTTACTAAAGCATTTGTTTCGTTTCGGATTGTCTTATATTCCTCATAGGCTTCTCTGGTTTTTCTTGATCTATATTTGAGATAAGCTTTTGTCTTCTCCTGGCATTTTAATTTCACCTCTTCACAAACCAGGGTGTATTTTTCACTCTTCTTGATGTTCCATTTACTTTTCGCTCCCCAGTGCTTCCCTTGCTGCCTTGATGTTATTCTTTATCTTTCTCCCAACTATCTTCGATGTCTTCCTCCTCTGTCACAGGATTTTTGTCTATTTCATTCTCCAGTCTTGACTTGTAAAGATTTCTTGTTGATTCATCTTGTAGGCTTTCGACTTTTATCTTTGTTCGGAAATTATTGGGTCTGTGTTTTGGGGTTTCTGTATTGCCATTCTTATCTTTCCCAAGACCAGATTGTGATCACTTCCTATATTGCAGAACATAAGCATCTTATGTCCAGTATCTGTGTACAATGTATCTTCCTGTTTGTCAAAATGTAGTCTATCATTGACCTATCTCCTCTTGTGTTTTGAAATGTATATTTGTGTTGTTCTTTTTGTTTGAAGAAAGTATTGTTTATATTCGGAGCTCGTTTTGTGAGCAAAAGTCTATCAGTAGTTCACCATTCTCGTTAGTTACATCTTCATTAAATCTCTGCTTCAATCCAGGTATTATCGTGTTCCCTACCCGGCATTAAAATCCCCCATTAGAATAACTGTTTCGTTTCTTGGTATTGTGTCAATTGTCTCCTGTAATGTTTCGTAAAAGCTTGTTCTCTCTCCGCTTCTGGTTTGCAGTTTTCTGGACTGTACACTCCAACTATATTAACATTTTGTCCCTGTGATCTAAGTTTTGTCGCTACTATTCTCGATGATACGTATTTGCACTCTCGGATGTTCTGAGTTAGCTTTTTGTGGATCATCAATGCCACACCCTCTTTCGCTCTCCTATCCCTTTCTACTCCGCTGTATATCAACAAGTATTCACCGAGCCACATTTGAATTATACCTGAAATAACATATTTTGAATTAACAAATTTCATCGAATTTTTGAGTGGATCGATTATTTTGCCGGTGAGTGTATATTGACATAGGTTGCAATTTGCAACCATTCAGTTATTATGATACCCGTTCATAATGAATAAAAGCAGTAAAAGCCAGTAAATAATGAGCTGCGTGGGTTGATTTCCAATACCAGAATGATGAATACTGAAGAGAGATTCGGAAAATGTAATATACATCCAAATTGAATGCACACGTGCGTTCTTCTAGTGCCCATAATGCAATGCAAAAAAATCACCAATAATCCTACGAGAATTGCGCATGCAAACTACACAATATTGCAGATGGGAAACATCCATTCGGCCTGTTTTAATTCGATGGTATTTTGCGAAATAACGGTGGACCCTATTCGGATTTGTAGTTTGATCCAATGCATTCTGTTATGTTTATTTATTCTGTCGCTGCTTTCGATGTCACAGAGCCGATGTCGGAGCTGCATTGCCATAGGATATAATTTGTTGATTATTCACTGCGAAATAATACACTCGAAATATTCGTGTTCATGCGAGTGGATTATTTTTGATGATTTAAAAATGGTTTTTTGAATAAAATACATAATGAATAGGTTCAGCTTTTTGTCCATATTTTAACAGGCATGTTTTCATTTTCCTGTGGAATAACTTTTTGTGATAAGCTAGCAGTGAGATCTATGAATTTTTGTTATTGACTAGTAGGCTCTCACAATTTTAGTGAAGAAGTGTGACCAAATTCAGGAAGTTTCGGCTCGTCCAAAAATATAAACAGAAGATTCTTTTAACTCCCCTCCAAATATGCACTGTTTTTCGAGATAGGTACGTTGTAATCGAAAAACAAAATCGTAGTTCGCTTATACCTACCTCTAAAACCTCTCATTTTACAGAAAAAATTTTTTTAGCATTTTTCCTTCATCAGTGATTTGCGATTTTTTTTCTCAAGTCTTTATTGGGATAGTTTTTGAAGGGTTATTAGAAGGAAGTTCTGAATGATCCAAAAGCTTCTGATTTTACTTCATATGTAATACAAGTATAAACTTCAATCTGAAATTTAAGGAAAATCTAATTTTATGCAGAAAATAGACCCAAAATGTTCATCAAAAAGCCAACTTTTCGAAAATACGTTTTTCATTGTTCAATGCTGAAAAACAAAGGTGAAGGTACATGGAAATAAACATAGATTGTAGATAACAACACCAACACCAAGAAAAATATCTCGTAATAAGAGATACATTGTTGGCTTTGCTTTACTGAATGAATTTCAACTCTGGATATTACTCTCTATACAACATATTTGTTGGAGCTGTTATCTAAAGATAACATTTTTGTAGGTACATATTCTTGTTTCCTTGAATTCGACCAGATATAGTCGAAAACATGAACAAGTGTTACATAATTTTTGGAGAATACTTCATTATTCAACGAATTCTTCTCAGTTTGATGAGAAATTTCCGAAGCATTCATGTAGATTTCTGTAAGTAGTAAAATTTTACCTATTGGCCGGTTTGTTATTGAATGATGAAACTTCTTCTTATTAAAAATGTGTTTTATTTAAGTGTGAAACAAATTGGCGAATGCGCCTGTTCTTATCGCTCCAATCCAACGCATTCTGTTATGTTTATTTATTCTGTCGCTGCTTTCGATGTCACAGAGCCGATGTCGGAGTTGCATTGCCATAGGAAATAATTTGTTGATCATTCACTGCAGAATAATACACTCGAAATATTCGTGTTCATGCGAGTGGATTCTTTTTGGTGATTCAAAAATGGTTCTGTGAATAAAATACATAATGAATAGGTTCAGCTTTTTATTGATATTTTAACAGGCACAACATGTTTTTTTTTCCTGGGGAATAACTTTTTGTGATAAGCGAGCATTAAAATCTATACATTTTCATTATTGATCAATTGGTTCTGCCGGTCTGATTTATAAAAGTGTTAGTGAAGAGGTGCGACAACATTCAGGATGTTTTAGCTCGTCCAAATATGAACGAAAGATTCTTTCAACTACCCCTCAAATATGCACTGTTTTCGAGATAGGTACGTTGCAATTGAAAAACAAAAATTGTTTCAGTTCTCTCATACCTCTAAATCGTCTTATTTTACAGAAAATACATTTCTTAAGCATTTTTTCTTATCATAAGCAATAGGCGATTTTTTCTCAAGTCTGAATTGGGATAGGTTTTGAAGGGTTAGAAGGAAGTTCATAAAATCTTCTGTTCATATTTTATGACCAGAATTCACACCCTGAAGTTCGTCGCAGTTATCACAAACACCTGTATTATCATGACGAGACCGGTGACCACACGTGTGTCGTCTGAATGGCTCAAAAGCTTCTGATTTTACTTCATATGTAGAAAAAGTAGAAAATTCATCTAGAAAAGTTTAAAAAATTGTATTTCATTCAGGAAAATGGACCCAAAATTTATATCAAGGAGTCAACGTTTCAGAAATACGTTTCTCACTATCCAGTGCTAAAAAACATAGGTGTAGGTACATGAAAATATTCATAGACTGTAGATAACAGCACCTACCGTAAAATAAATAAGTGAAAATTCATGCGTTTAATAGTAATGCGGCATAATTTAACAATGAAAGCGGAGAATAATATTAATTGATTTAAATCACCCAAAATTAAACCCACACTTCGGAATTAATCCTGTCAACGCACAAATAACATGGATGGCGGTAATATCAAACAGAGCATCCATAGATAGCTATTTCGCCCTATTTGGGGCACTTCAGTATGGAGAGCTCCGTCTGAAAGACATTCTAGGTTCTCTTATTTGAAGAAATGTCGCCTAGCTCAGAGAATAACAGAACCAAGACGCCATATCTTGGAATCCTTACGAACACCTTCCTCCGATGCATGAACTCAGAACGATTGCGAGATATTTATCCGTTTTTCATAAAAATTGGTAGTAGTCCAACTATGTGGACTAAACCTTCAGTCGTCGATGAAGTGGAAACGCTCTTTTCTTCGTCGTAAACTGGACGTGGTGATAATAGTAATAAGTGAAAATTCTTGCATTTAAGAGTAACGCGGGCATAATATAAACAATGAAAGCCGAGAATAATGCTAATTGATTTAAAATCAACCAGTATTAAACACTCACGGAGCTTCTCTATACTGAAGATTCCCAAATAGGGCGAAGTAGCTATCTATGGATGCTCTGTTTGATATTACCACTATGCATGTAGTCAAAAATAAAAAGAATTCATTATTCAACGAATTCTTCTCGGTTTGATGAAAAATTTTAGAAGTATTCATGTAGATTCCTTTTAGTATTCAAAGTTGACCTATTGGCCAGTTTGTTAATCAATGATTAAACTCCACTATACTTTTTACATGTTCTTGTTGAAAATGTGTTGAATTCAATTATGCAACAAATTGGCGAATGCGCCTGTTGATTTCGTCATTAGAAAGAATGAGGAAAAACCGAAACTCAAGTTATTTTGTTTTTTTTAAGATTATGACGACGCATATCTTGGCAAGTGGATTGGATACTTCTATTAAAATATGGTCCAAACAAATATCTGTAAATGTATTCTAAACTAGTATTGTCCCATCAACGAATGAAGTATATTATAATAGTTCCGTATTTAATACTAACAAAAAGCAGTTAAACAATTATGAATATCCCATAAAATGGACACTTGAAATTGAATCATTTTCCACTCTGCTAAGACATTTCATGGAATGTTATAACCAGTTACAATTTCTGTTGGCTACTTTTGTTGAATTGGTTTTCTGAATGTTTTTTACCCTGAATATTCACCTTTTGATTGGTGTTGTTGTATCCTCAAATTTGACCAAATATAGTCGAAAATATGAACATGATAATTTTTGAATATAAATCCTCATTATTCAAGGAATTCTGCTCTGTTTGATATGAATATTTCCAAGTATTCAAAGTTCGCTTCAGAATGATTAAAGCGGCGTATCAACCAGGTCAGAATTCCAGCAAATCCCCTAACTTCTGATTGAAGTCGTCACACGTGTTAAGCGGAAACTCGAGTCTTGATGTTTCCGACCACTCCTGCTTTAATCACCACTTCGAGGAAAATGCAGACCATATACTAGCCTGAAATTGGTCTTGATCTTCTTATCCAACGGTTTTATGAATTTCAATTTGATATATCTGCTTTTGTTTATGCTACTTTCGTACTCAAAACAAAATCGTGCAATTTTTGCATGTGGCTGAAATAATATTAGTCGATGAATATCAACCCATATCAAACTCATACTTCGCAGATAGATAACTTTTAGAGAACGTACTAGAAGGTGACATCATCCAGAGTATGGAGAATAGCTCTGAACGATATTTGATACACTAGGATCCTTAACTTCACAATCTGGCATTTTACTTCGGGTATTATACCGGAACAATGCCATTTCTGAAGATCTTCAGATGATTATGGTAGAATAACCAGAGAAATATTCCAGATCGTGAAATGAAGGGTTTGCTCTCAGCCTTCCTACTGCCGTTCACGTTATCGGCAATAATTCCCGAAATACTTCTACTGCGACAGTTCGTAGGCAGTGAGCATTCACACTCTGCTGCAACATTTTCCTCGCGATCAAGTGTCGGCAACGAAGGACAAAGTAATTCCACACAGCAACCTAGTTAAATGTAATCACTTACAGCTGTTCACGCTGCCAGTCCTTTGACTTCCGTACAAAAAACCGCCAATTCAGGGAGCGAAGAGTAGCACGAGTGGCATTGGAAGGCAGCAGGGAAGTGTAGTAATTACATTCTCGCTCTGCCCACTTCCCTGCTTAATTCTCTGCTCCCTGCCGTGGAAGTGAGCTGAGTGTATTCGGGGTGTTAGAATGCCTCATATCCTTCAGAGCTATTCTCCATAATGACCATTTTGGAGTCAGAATTCTTCGTATTGAAGGGATCCCCACAGTTGAGACAGCCATCTGCAGATATTCTTCTTTCGTTCATCGATCAGTGATGAAAACTTTGAGGCAATTTAATTGAAAATAATAATTTCTGTTTCATTCACACCTCAGGATGCACTCGGGGCCTGTATAGAATGTCCCAAGATTTTCCAAACAGCCAATATCTCGACTCTCAGACAAGATAAAGAGTTCAAAAAGAAGTATTTTGAATGACAGAAAGAGTTCCATCAGAATCTGTCGTTGAAATTTTGTTCTTCAATACCACCCCTAGAAAACTATGCTCGGAGATTTTTGTATTGCGACCGGCGCATTCGCCATTTTGTGATTTATAGTGTCTTCAAATGTATTAAAGGAAAAATCAACATGAAAGACATGTTGAAACGAGTTGATAAGTGAGACAATTAGGTAGAAGAAGATGTCAAACTGAATCTGCCACAATTCATAATCTTTATTTTAAAGGGTTGAATCTACATAAAATGATTTATAAAGTTTTTGCTGGCATTCAAAAAACATTTTGTTCGGAATTTCTATCTTCTGTGAGTCGAGATATTGAAACTTGGAAGCTCTGTATTTAATGTACATGAAAATATTGCCGATTCATCAAAACTTATGTAATATTCCGAAAACAATGCCTCAGAGATGCACTGAGACTCACACAAATTTCTGAGGTATGTCAATTAATTCAAAAATGTTGTTAAATCCACTAAACACTGATATATCATTTAAAGGGTGTTGTTTATTTTTAAGAATTTCGTATTGTTTCAGCAGAGTTATTTTTCAGTACCTAGCTATTCTCTTTATATAATTTCATTGGATTTTCAAGGGCGGTTTTATGGTCGTGATCTTTCCAATGATTGCTTTACGATGAGATGGGGCGATTATTCCGGTGGTTATGAATTTCTTTTTTGCATATCTTGTTGTAATACAAATGTAGGAACCAGGCAATCAGTACAAGTTATTCTATCGACTCCACTGCATTGATCATTTCCCATTTTAGGTTTATGTGAACTGATAAATTACTTAATGTGGGGTGTCGTCTGTTCGTTTAACTGTATTTATGTTTATTTGAGGTTAAACGGGTTGAATCTACATAAAATAATCGATCAGTGTTTTCTGCTTACATTTTAAAAACTTTTTGTGTGAATTTTTTATATCTTCTGTGGGTCGAGATTATGGTTGTATGGAACAACTTGGGACGCTCTGTATATAATGTAACTAACTATTGTATATTTCAAAAACAATACCTGAGAGATTCACTGAAATATTGGCGTCTTTATTATTCAATCCTCCATGCCCCAGCAGACCTCGGAATTGGCCAAACATTTCCTCCTTATCGTTTATTCAACATTTTCCTACTGCTCTCTCCTTAGGCTTCGAGCATCATTATCGTGCTCGGAGACTCGCACAAAAGTTCCTGGAGCATAACTTTATATAACGATGTATCTCTTGCGGGACGTTTCTTTTTATATTCCTCATATCCCCTATTAGAATTGCTTCGACGAACTGCCGAAATGTTCTCCTCGCATGATAGGAAAGCGTTTGACCATCATCTTACCGCTCCTATAAGTTTCCATCCATTCATCTTACAGTTTATCTTTTGACATTATTCGATGCAACGTGAATACAAATTGGTCTCTTTCGGTTATCTGCAAAGAACGTGAATAAGATAAAAGATGACTTTAACTACGCGATTACTGAAGGAGAATATATTTTTTAATGGTGTTTAAATAGAAGTAGTTCCGAATACATTCTATTTATGAAGTGCTTAAGGTGTGCTTATAAAGGGAAGCCGACCCTGACTCTTTTCATAATATTCTGCATTTCTGAAAAACTTTTTCAGGTTCTCACTCCCAGTCTCTGAAACAGAAATAATTGAAAACTTTTTGATCAAGACAAAATATTCCTGCTTGAATCCTTTCACATATTTGTCAGGAGCGAATTGGTTTTTAAAAATTGTTGCCTAATAGTAAAACTAAAATAGGAGTATCGATATTCACAAGGGAAATTTTATGCCTTCAACACATTGAATGATCTCTAAATAACCAATTAAATACCTAGCTCAAAAAATTAACTTATTGTTTGATTTTACGAAACTCTTGATCTTGACACGAGTAACTGATATTCGAAGTTGATCAGAATCAATTGTTCCTTTCAGTTCGGCTTGCTGTAGAGCACCTGGTTTTAGTGTTTTAAGACAATAAATTATATTGTGTCTTCCCCAGAGTAAGAGGTAAACATTGAGATGCACCAACGCGTGAATAGAACTACATTGTAATCAACCAAGCTCTAGATTGAGATGGAAAACATTTACTGCAGCTCGGGGGTGAATTAAGAAATGTGTAAGATTCTCATTTCTATAGTTCCAAAATATAATACATTTTCGTAATTTTGTCATGGCTATAATTACCGGAACACTCTTAAGCAACAATGACTGCCACCAAATCAGTGAAATAATTCAGTTTATGAACGTCAAATCGATATGCAAATGTGAACACGACCCATCAAGTAACTGAACACTTACAGACGATGTTGTCAAATTGTCAGAATTGTCTGTAATGCTAGCCGTAAGAATCAGAGTAGGGGAGCGGTAGACCAATTGTCCCAATAGGGAAATAAGATACGGCACAAGTTCGCAACGTCGGAATGCATAAACAGATTCTACTTGACTGCTTCAACAAATGCGTGAAGGCATCTCTAGGTTACTTTTTACTCTGGGTGCCTTCAAATCGTTTAACTGCAAGTCGACGATATATCCCTGCGCATTCGCCATTTTGCACAACTAACTATTTTCTGCTTGGTCACGTACCTACCAGGTTTGTGAATCTAATCTTTTCATGTTTATGAATTCGTCATAGGCTTGATGATTTTTTCTTTAACGGGACGTGCTCAAAGGGGTGCGACTCCTCGTATAATAATAACAAACTCTTATCCACATACAAAATATTAAGTATTGAAGGTTAAAATATGTTCTGAAATCTTCCATATCAGAAAACAAACTGGTGAGAATTCCAAATGATACTAGTTCACAAAAAAATAAAGCTCTTCACCGTAAAGAAGATTGTAGAACAGTGTTCAGTACCATATTCAAGATATATGCGCGGTGACTAATCAATAATTCAACTAAGAACAATCTTTCTCTTCCTCTGAGGACAATGACTTCCGGTATTTCGAAATACTTCACTTCAACTGTAGTGCTGAGCTGACATTCTCACATTTCTGATAGAATCCAATGGAATCATTAATCAATTATGAAACTTCCACCATACTCTTTATATCTTGTTAAATTATTGTTGAATTTGCGGCGTGCAACAAATTGGCGAATGCGCCAGTTTATTTGATCTTCATATAAAAAGAGGAAATAAAACGAAACTCATGTTATTTTATGGTTTTTTTGAAAGCGCATAATATGGCAAATGGTTTGAATATGAAGTTAATATCTCTGACTGAATATTTGGGAAATATCCGAAATATATTGTATAACCGGAAACAGTATTGTTCACATCACATTGAGTAGTTTAGAATGAAATATTTATGAAATGCAGTAAAAATCATACGCGCGTCCATAAATGGGACACTTGAATGATTAATGAGTACTATATTTAGAAATTTCAATAAATATTTTCATCACTTTATGAACGTCCTATAGATTTCCGAGTAGAAACTTAAGTTTTCATTCAGAAATCAGAGAATTGTATTGTTATCTGAATATTCTCGAATATTAAACCCATTCTAATTAGAATGAACGAACAGACCCCTGTTGAAGCACAACTCTAGTCAAAAGCAGCTAAGTTTCATTATTCGTTTAATCAATGAGTTATCGAATTCTTAAAAGCTTAGGTCGATTCTACTTTCCATACAATTACAGAAATTCATCTTGATCATGAAAGTGGTTTGCAATTCAAGCAATTCGAGTTCAGAAAAAAATAAAGAAGTTTCGAAAAGGGGTATCTATTCAATTCTTTGTATTCTTCAAAGATCTATATGTGCTTTTTTTATATGAAAATGATACTATGTATCCTTCAAGTCCGTTGTCTCATGGGTTATTTTGCTCGACAGCCTAGGTTATATTACACTGCAGCACTTTCATTATTCGCGTGTTGTAAAAAAATCTGTGATCGCTTAAGCAAGTATTCATAACTGACGTTAATATGAATTTCCGGGAAAGTTGAGACTCAATTGGATTCAATAAATATGTCAGTTTTTAGACATTTTCGACACAAATATTTCAATCCTAGCTCCTTTCTGAATACATCGAATTTTTCCATGAATTTTCAAACTTTGGCTTAGGCGATTAATGGTGTAAAGTGTATGCACAATAATAAATACCAATATTATTATTTTTATTTTAAAATTTCCTCATATCTTGATACAAACGTGAAATGAATGATTATTGCACTCATTAAATGCTCGTTAATCTCAGGGCATAACTTTGTAGTTTTCTACTGCAAAGAGATACAGTCGAATACGTATTTCCTATTGACTGAATTCAAACATTTAAATATGGGCCTTTTAATTGGCTGGTCAAATTCAACGATTGAGGTAAGCAGTGTACCGTATTATATTGATCTGTGAAAACATTCTCGGTTTCCTCATATAGTGCGTACACGAAAAGTTCGTGATTCGTGTTAATCCATATTATTTCCACCACGAATCGCCAGTGCATAAATTAGGTGAAAATCCATTACTGAAACAAAATTGTGTTGATTTACACGAAAGGTTTGACCTCTTCGTCAAACGGTACTTTATGGGTAATTTCATAGCAATAAAACGACGGCTTGTTAAAAACACTTCTTTCTTATAAAGATGGTGTTAATGCGCTGTTGAAGCTTTAAATTGATTTTATAGCGGAAAGTTGAAATCATAATAATTTTATTACATCAGCAACGCCTGTATTGAAATTCAATATGAAAGATTTGCCATTGCGAAGTAACATAGGGTCACGTGAGACTTATGTGTAACAATCTGATTGAGAAATTGTCCGTGGGGCCGGCCGTGAGCACGATAACTTTCAGAAAGATTGTTTAAGAAACTTGAAATTTCGGTCCCCAAATACAGCGTTTGAGTTCATTAACCAGCCAAATCGTGTTCAATTAAATATGGTCATTCAAAATTTTGTTTTTCAATATCTCAGACAAAACAAAACCAATCAGAATGGAATTTTGTGGTCACATGCAAGATGCTCAGCCTCGTGCAAAATTTTGAAATTTGTATTTCCATAACAAGATATCTGATTCGAGTGAAATTTATTTTGTGAATTAATATTGATGTACTGAATATTCATGCAAAGCATGCTCAAAATAAGTATAAATTCTTGTTTTGTACAATTATGGCCTATCATTCGAAAGAGAGCCGTTAATGTCACAGTGTTCCATTGGTTATTTTATGTTTCTTTCGATTATTTTATCGGTCTAGAAATGAAATATGAAGAAGGAGAATGAAATCGGTTCTTATGCGATAAAACTCATATCATTATCAATTCTACACAGAGCCGCCAAAGGAAAAATATTTCTGTTGTAACTTTAGCAACCCACGCCCTTCTACCTGCTTAGAATCCGGAAAAATGTTGGGAAAGAGCGTTTCATTTGATGAATCGAATCAAGGGGTAAAATCCGAGACGGTGACACTGATGATGTCACGGACCGTCCAGCAGAGTTAGCCGAACTAAATTAACTTGAACATCAGTAATCACACTTCAAGGGTCCTTCAAACGAGAAGTACCTACATTCAACGCAGTTGAGTGGTGCGTTTAATTTTACTTTCATGCTTCGAAAGCCCTGACCGCTCACTGGTAGGTGCTCTTATTACTCAATATTAATTTGTGTTTGTGCAGTTTTTTCTGGTTTTTATTATTTCTGATGGATAGAAATACAGTCGAACTTCGATAACTCGAATCATGATCTGCCAAAAGAAAAATTCGAGTTATCAAGACTTCGAGTTATTGAAAAAAACACATTTTTTCTTAATGTATTTTTTATGTGGGTAAATGATGTAACATGAATGTAAAGAAGTCAAATAATATTCACACTGTCAATTTATACATTTACTCATACATTTTCACATATAGGTACGTAAAAAGAAACTGGAAACATACATCCTCAGCGCTTATTTCACTGTGAAATATTCGGTTATTTGTTACTGACGAGAAGATTTTTTTATTTGGTTTTCGAAAAAAGCTTCAATGTTGTTCAAACCGTTATATAGCGAGTCAGTTGTATGTTCGTTTGTTTTCAAAAATGAACGCAAAATGCTTAATGAATTTGCTACCGACTCATTAGAAGGAGGTTGTTGCAAATCATCTTCCATATCATCATCCGTCATGTCGTTTTCATTGTCATCTTTGTCATTGATCTGTACGAATTTTGACTCGGACCTGTAATATTGAATAATATCTTCATCTGTGGGAAACTCCGAAGTAACAACATCGTCCTCCACGTGTCTCAGATTTAACATCTATATTCCACGCATTGGATATTTCATCAACGCAGTCCATTAGAGAAATGTTAAGTTTTTCGTTTTTTTTCGAAACAATTTAGAGTCCTCCTCAAGATTTTTCGGCGATAATAGCATTTGAAAATCTAACGTAAATGAGGGATTACCCCAGAAAATTCGACTTATCGAATGTGCCTCCAAATATTTCGTTCGAGGTATCAAGATATTCGAGTTATAGAAGTTCGACTTATCGAACAAAAATTACACTTATTTCTAATCTTGGCGCTGTTGCCAACCAATTTGATTCGAGTTATCAAAATTCGATTTATGGAAGTTCGACTTATCGAAGTTCGACTGTATATCTTTTCGTCGGTCTCAAAATGAGAGCTCAGTTTAACATACATGAAATTAATCATTAGGGACCCATTTTGAGCGCTCTTTCTACTCAAACCAGTGCTATATCGTTTTGCCCAAATGTCTGTCATTTCTTCTAATTTTGAGCCGAAAATGGTCTCAAACGATAGGGTTTGACTATTGACTTGATGACGAATTCATCGTCAAATTCAATTCTGTCAGTTACACAATAACTTTCGAAAAGACTGTCCTAGAGACTTGAAATTTTCAGATTGTGTTCAGTTCCTAATTGGCCCGGTTGAGTTCTTCAAATCGTGCAGGGTGTTTCATAAAATATGGCCATTCAAAATGTTTGTTCCTCAATCTCAGACAAAACGAACCAGTCGAAATGAAAATTTCATTTCGTTGTTGCCATATGCAAGATGGTCATAATAAGTTTCATACAAATTTTTGTGGCCTTAGTGTAAACAGAACCATAGAAAATTCAATTGGAGTATTGACAAAAAACCTTCATATTTCCATAAAAAATTATCCCATTCTAATGAAATTTATTAAATAATGAAGATTGGTACAATGAATGTTTATGCAAAAATTTTGTGGCCAAAGTGTAAACAGAACCATAGAAAATTTAATTGGAATATCGAAAAAAAACTTATATTTCCATAACACGATATCTGATTCAAGTGGTTTCTTTGTGAATGAAGACTGTTTTACTGAATGTTCATGAATTTCAGAGAATCGTATCATCATAACCATAGAAATTCATTTTTGTTATTATTTATTCTTTATATATTTGATTTTCGAATAATTTCCTTATTTGGTATCAATCTCAAGTACCATATAAAATTCTGAGGTACTAATAGTCTTATTGTCCACCAAAGAATGAGCGCTCGAAAGCTCCTACTCAGGGCTTTTTATGAATTTTTCTGTCGACCACAAATAAAAGTTGATTGGAATGTGTACGAAATTGATCATTAATGACCCATTTAAAGGCTCAATTTCTGCTATTTTAATATGCAACCGTTCACAAAGTATTCAGAAGCACTACGAGAAATGTCAAAACTCAATTGAAAATAGATACTTACATAGAAAATTCAATGTCAAATGTAAGTCTTGTGCAAAATGAGAATGTATTTCAAGAATTCATACAAACTTCATATTGAGATCGTCGGAAAAATCTTGGAATCAACTCGGTTATTAATCGAGTGACTAATGGTCTCGAACTATAAATATCGAATATCTCGACCATTAGTTACTGTCTTCAAAAACCTACTTGATGGAATAACTATTATTGATCAATTTCTTCTATTTTATTGTGCAATTATTATAGGCAACCGAACACTACGGATTCAGAAGCAATACGGGTAATGTTTGAACTCTACTGAAACATAGCAAGTTGAATACTGTGGAATATGCCTCTTGTACAGATTGAAAATGCTATTCAATCAAGAATTCATACTCAATTCATAATACCGTCGAAGGAGAATCTTGTTATCAACTCGTTTCTTCATATAGCGATTAATAATAGCAACTTAATCAACTAGGTCATTTAGGACACCGACTAATAGTCAAGATATTTCTAAGCGTGAGCGGAGCGAACGCGTTAATAGTTCCAGACCATAAGTCACTAGATTAATAACCGAGTTAATCACAAGATTTTTCTGACTACCTCTATATGCATTCTGTGTAATTTCTTGATTGAAATACATTCTATCTTTCTATGTTCCAGTTGAGTTTTGACATTATTGCATTTCTTCTGAAATACCATTAATTGAATATTAAAATGGATCATTAATGTTCAATTTCGTACACATTAAAATCACCTTTCATTTTCAGCTCGAGGGAAAATTTGTTACTTAATTGATTTACTATTTCTTGTTGACAATTAAAACTATCAAAAGCACCTCAATTTAAATATTCGAATTTTAAGTCAAGAAAATCATAACATAATCAATATCCTCTTACAGATTTATTCAGATCAGCTGCAGAGGCTGGTCCGAACGACATCCTCAAGTTGTACGACGTCGATGGTCATCTTTTGAATATAAGTTCCAGTCTTCCTTCGAACAAGTCGAGCAATCGTTATCTACTGAAGGTAGTCGCTGCCAACGGCCTAGCTATGCTTGAGGAACCCACAGGTAAGGCTTTCTAACGTTTCTGCTCTACATATGTCCTATAATTTCATTTTTATTCGGAACGGAAAGGACATAACTATGTTCCGAATTAGATAGTCAAAACTAATGCGTTCAAACAGCAGCGTGTTTCAAGCGCTCAGTGAGATCTGAAAAAAGGCTTCCTGGAGCGCAATGGGGCCATGAAAAAAAGGGTGGGTAAAATTCGTTGTCTACTGAAGGGATCTCGGGAACTATAGCAGCTAAAAGTAAACCGATTTTTGGGCTCTTCCTTCCTGACTAATCCGAATATGGAAACAGCCTATCTTTAATAGATTTTGAGGTATAAAAGAAAACTGAGAAATTGTCTTTTTAAATGATGCTAGATAACTCGCTTGTTTGAACTGGGATTCAAAATCCGTTGTTTCATTTTTCAGGCACTTTTTTCAGTATCACATGTCAATATTCACACGAATATCACATAAGAAAAAAATATAATACTCGTTTAGCTTTTCAGTTCACTGTGGAGTTAAAAGTAGGCTGGCGTTACCATAGCAACAGTTTAAAAACTCATTATAGTTCGTTAACTCCACATTATTCTGTGAACTCTTCCTTTTCTGATAGGAATCACCAAAATATGTGGAATAATTATTTCTGCTCAGCATCGAAATGTTTCAATGATGAATAAAAGACTTTCATGTAATTACTGATGAAAAAATCTATCTCAAATTTTCTTTATTTATGAAAGGAATTTGAAAAATCAGTTGTAATAACCATGTTTATCATTTTCATTAAAGTATTCCATTACTAAGGAGAATAAACAAATGGCCTTTTACAAATTTCAGAAAAAAATTATGACAATTGAGTTAGTTTTAAACATTTTAGTAGCATTTATTCAGCAGTCGGTTATTCCGATCATAAAAGCTCGAAAGATAATGCATAGCATTCAACGGTAGCCATGGTAAGGCCAGACTACTTATAATTCCATTATGACCTGAAAAGCAGGAAAAGAGTATTTTATTTTTTTCTCATGTAACATTCATGTGAATATTTACATGTGATACATTTTTGAAATCAGTAAAAATTTGGTAATCTGATGATGGAAATTTCGACTATAGTTTACATTTGAAAAATCGAGAATCCTACTCATTTCTCGAAAATGGCTAGACTAATCAGTCATATTATACACTGCGCAAAAAAATGAACCCACATTCTGAAAATCTTAATTTAAATGAAAGTTAACTCTACATTGACTTTATAACTTATTTTTTATGTTTGTCGGGAAGGTCTGAATGAAACAGGACACATTAAATTGAAGAAAAATTCAGGATTTCACCGAATCTTATGTGAAAGAAGAGAAATAAAAATTTTTAAAATACTGGAATGCTGATAAGTTATTTAATACTTGTATTTCCACCCTTGCGTTAAATATAGCTCGCAACGACGGTTCATCTAAAAATATTCTGATCTAATCCTTCCCAGATTTTATTGAGTGAGATTCCTAAGTCATTAAGAGTAGCTGGATGATTTTCTGAACTTCTCAGCATTCTATTGAGGTTGTCCCAAACCTGCTCAATCGGATTGAGATCTGGACTTCTTGCCGGCCATTCCATTCGAGAGACTTCAACCTTTTCAAGGTACTCCTGAACGATGTGCGCACGATAGGGTCTGCCATTATCGTCCATAAAAATGAAATTTTCACCAATGTTCTTTATATACCTATCAGCATTCATAGCTTCCATTAACGACTACCAGGTCTGTGCGAGCAGTCAAAGATATCCTAGCCCATACCTTAATAATGGCACAACGCACAAACACCCATCGCATTGAACCTTGAAATCAGCTCTAATTTTCTGCATTATAATAATCAAATTTGCGATATATTGGAATGATAGTGTTGTTCACAAAGATTTATTCCTTTATCATAAATGTTTATTTTATTTTAGGTGCAATATTCAAAACACTGGAAGCAAGAATTTCGGCCATAGAGAGGCAGCTGAAATCTGATCTTCCTTTGCCATCTGCTGTCGAAGACCTGAAACGACAAGTAGACGCATTCAGGGAAAAGCTAGAAACGACTGAAAATTTGAGTTGGTTGGGTGAGTAGTATCACTTTTCGCTCGTGATTATTTTAATTATTTGGTGAACAAAGCTCAACGAGTTAAGAACGTTCATCATCTCTGTTCGTCTGTTTCCTGAGTGTTGATTCCATGATATTACTGCTTTGTTTCTGTATGAGATTTGGTCCTACGCTCATAAAAACACGAAAACTGGGTGCTGAACAAAGATATCATGGTTATTATACAAGACGTAAAAATGAAATTCATTTACCTAATGCCAGGCTCAGTAGGTCTCAAAAGGCTCCATTCTATTTGGTAGCCAAACTCTATCATAGAATCCCAAAGGATATGTGAACTCTGTCCATGATAAGTTTTGAAAATAAATCGAAGTCATTTCTTGTTGAAAATGTATTTTCTACTTCGGATGAATTTTTTCAGTATAGAATGATAAATGTTTGAAATATGTTTATATTATGTTTAGGTGTGAACCTATTTGTTGTAAACATGAATAAATCTATTCTATTCTATTATATTCTATTCTATTTCTTTTCATGAGTCTCTACTGTCATCAATGATCAGTTTGTTTTCACACGGACGCAGAATTTATTTTCTTCATAGACTTCCAATGAATTGTTTACTGATTCATATGATCTTTGACTTAGATACCTACATCGGTCACCTTTAGGTAGATTGGCGCGAAAAAAAATGAGATTATTTGGGGCACATTGTGACTTGAGAATTCAACATCTTCATTTAGTAAACACTTACGCATGATATCCGTAATTTTTATGGCATTTTGTGAACATCTGTTATTTCATTACATGCTTACATTTGCTAAGAACCCTTCATTCAATTCAATTTGAAAGACAATTGTTTCTCGAGTACGACGCTATTCAGATAACCCTTCAGAAGAATTCCTCAGAAGTCAAACAAAGGCATATTGGAGGATATTTAATGAAATCTCTCTTTCCATTCTTATTCTTGGCAGAACAATCATTCATTGAAAGAATACGTTAGCACTGTCATAAGTTTATACATTAAGAATGAGTGGGACAAATTTTGGGAAAAACTATTATTTTTGATTCTGTAATTTTAAAAGTGTGAAGGAACGTTTTTTAACGATCTGTTCTCGGAAGATTCCTCCAGAGTACTTCTCTTTCCGTTTCTTCCTTCTCAGAAGCTGTTTTTATGCAGTTGCCTTTAGAATAGAAAGGGCCAGTAAGTGGAGTTTGTGCTTCTTTCTGGGTTGCAAGAGACCTTGTTGTCCATATTAGCTTTGAGTCGATGAAATAGGAATCCAGTGTTTTAATAGGAGCTTGACCATCACAACTAATTATTATTAAATTTTTATCGTTGATATCAGTTGAAACTGTAAAAAGTCTGGTTCGAATTTTCCATTCAATCCATCCCCTATTGGAGAATTTTGTTCGAGTATCATTTCTGATGAAATTTAACCCTTGTAGTTTTTCAAACAAACCTATCCCTGACGATCAACCTTGTACCAATTTGAAGCACAATTAGGATATTAAACGACACATCAATTATCCAAGCTCTTAATCAAACACTGTATGATGAAACGACATGCGAAATCCACAGAGGAATAATAAATATTGTACGAATGATTAATCAATTTTCCGTTTTATACAGACTGAAATTACAATTGTGAGAGATTATACTCTAACCGAAGAGAAATGTTGATGACCATTCAGCCCATGGGACGCTTTGATGGTTAAAATTTTGTCTTAAGTACACGTCATTTTTCCAATAACCCATTAGAATAATCCATGGAAAGTCAAACCAACAGATATTGGAGAAGATTCTTTAAAATCATTCTCCCGAATCTTATTCTCGGAATTACGATTATCATTAAGGTACCGAAGGAATAACTTCTATCCAAATATTTTTCACTGAAATAAACAATGAAAGCAGAGAATATATTAATGGATTAAACTCAACCAATACTAAACCCATACTTCGGCACTAATCCCATCTACGCACAAAGAACATTCATGGTGGTATAATATCAAACAGAGCATCCATAAAGAGCTATTTCGCCCTATTTGGAGTTCTTCAGTATGGAGGAGCTCCGTCTTATTGGCATTCTACATTCCGCTATTTGAAGAAATGTCGCCTATTTCTGAGAATGACAGAAACAAAACGCCATCTCCTGGGATCCTCACGAACACCTACCTCCGATGCATGAATCTTGAACGAAGTAGTGAGATGTTTATCCGTTTTTCATACAAACTGGTGGTAGTCCAACTATGTGGATTTAACCTTCAATCTATGAAGTGAAAACGCTACTTCGTTCAAGGTTAATGCATCGGAGGTAGGTGTTCGTGAGGATCCCAAGAGATGGAGTTTTGTTTATGTTATTCTCAGGAATAGGCGACATTTCTTCAAATAAGGGAGCCTAGATTGTCTTTCAGACGGAGCTCCTCCATACTGAAGAGCCCCAAATAGGGCGAAATAGCTATCTATTGATGCTCTGTTTGATATTACCACTATGCATGTTTTTTGTGCGTTGACGGGATTAGTTCAGAAGTATGGGTTCAATATTGGTTGTTTTTAATCAATTAATTTTATTCTATGCTTGCATTGTTTATATTATACCTGCGTTACTCTTAAACGCCAGTATTATTCACTTAAATCTCTGAGGATCTCCTTCACATGAATATTAAGAGTTCACAACTTTGGTTATATGGAAAAATGGTTTTTACAAGCATTAGAGAATTTGCAAAATTGAAATATTTATCGTATCGAGAGTCTTTTCTCGGATGTTATATTGGTATCAACAGTAGTGTAATTATTATTGGGAGGATTCGCTTTCATCGTTTCAATAGAACCCAACACATCTGAATACAATCGCTCAAAACTTTTGAGTACTTGAATACTTTCTCCAGTTGAAATTATTTGCGTGAACCAATGACTGAAATGAATTATTGGCATACAATATCAAATCAAGATCAGAAACAATTTTCTTCAAATGATACGAACTATGCAATATGAGTAAAGAAACCTTTTTAATAATCATTTGAACAGGTATCAAATCAATTGAAACTGTGAAGAGTCTAGGTAACATTTTTCTACTATCAATCTCAAATTAAATGTTATCGTTCGAGTATCATTTCAGCTGAAATATTAACTGGAAGTTTTTCGAACAGATTAACCTTGTACCAAGTTTGAAGCCCAATTAGGATATTGAACGACACATCAATTATCTGAACCCTTAGTCAAACACTGTGGGATGAAACGGCATGCGAAATCCACAAGGGAATAATAAATATTGTACGAGTGATTAATCAATTTTCCGTTTTATACAAACTGAAATTACAATTGTGAGAGATGATACTCCAGCCGAAGAGAAATGTTGATGATTACACAGCTCATGGGACGCTTTGAAGGTTGCACTAATTACAAAAGGTTCGCTTTGATCTGTGAACATACGCATTATAATCACAAGTTCTCTGGATGGCATACTCCATTAATTTCTCGAAAATCTTTGTGCCAGACTGAAAGCGAGCTCCTACAAGAAAACGTCAGAGGGAAGTTCTCTTTTAAGAGCGACTCAGAAAGTTGTAATTATGTTTGAGTTGGTGGATCAAAATTGTATACCTACATTTCGCATTCAGATATTCCATTAAGTGTATTTTCATTCACGTTAGCTTCGAATATAACCGATACAAAGGAAATAGCTGGCACATTTAATTGAGTGAATTCGTTGGAAACAGGCTATGAATAAATTGTCAAGTTTTGGAATTCAAGAAAATTAGTATTTAAACTTTTCCTAATGCAAAATGATGAAATTGTTGTTGCTATTGCTGTGGTTATTCTTTATGTTCTTTATCAATGCCATAAATACTAGCAAATAATGTACTGTTCTTCAAATTGATTATCCAACATACTACTACAAGGAAATGTCAGAGAAGTGCTCTTTTAAGAGCGACTCAGAAAGTTGTAATTATGTTTGATATGGTGGATCAAAATTGTGAACCCATATTTCTCATCTAGATATTTCATTGAGTATATTTTCATTCACGTTAGCTTCGAATATCACCGATTCAAAGGAAATAGCTGGCACATTTAATTGAGTGAATTCTTTGGAAACAGGCTATGAATAAATTGTCAAGTTTTGGAATTGAAGAAAATTAGTATTTCAATTTTTTCTTTATGCAAAATGATCAACTCCAAGATCTTGCTATTGATGTGACGATTCTTTATGTCCTGTCTCAAGGTCATAAATACCAGCAAATAAAGTACTGTTCTTTCAGTTGATCACCTAACAAACTCTAACAAGAAAATGTCAGAAGAACATTATTTTTTAAGAGCGACTCTGAAAGTTGTAATTATATTGGAGTTTGTGGATCAAAATTGTATACCTACATTTCGCATTCAGATATTCTATTAAATGTATTTTCATTCATTCATTCATTCAAGCTTCGAATATAACCGGTGATTCTTTATGTCAGAATACTTCCATGAGGACAAGTACATGTGAACACATTTCTCATTTGAAATTTTTGCATTCACTTCATATCATCTTCATAAAATTTCGGTCAATATTCGAAATACTCGCTCTGTTTCCAACCTCAATAAAATTTTATTAAAATGATATGGTAAAGTGGAAATTTATTTGTGGCACTATAAGGAATGAAAACGTTGCGAAGGGCGGTTGTTTACAAGAGCAAGAAACATAGAATGCATTTCTTACAACATATCATATTTCTTTCCTGCAGTTTTACCTGGGCGACTATTAAGAATCCGAAATCGAAGAACACTCTTTCAATCTGATAATAATATATTAGAAAATACGGAAAAATTCTGTTATGAAGTGAGAATACATGAAGGTGCAGACAAGAACTTTAGTTATAAATTGGCATATGCCGGGCACTGTTGGTACTTTTTTGCGACCAACTGTCTTTCTTTCGAAAATTTTTCACTAACGATGCTCACAAGTAAATCGATTCATTTCGTTTAGTAAAAATAATATACTGAATTTTGTGACAGAATAGAATAAGTCAAAACCGTCAGTTAAAATTTCAACCGATAATAGCCCACATTTTTTCGAGGAAGTAGGTGGAAATTGTTATTTGTTATCGTCCAAAACTTGACTGGCAGAAATGAAACAGAACGCTAAATCAACAGATTCGATGAATGAGTACTTGAAAAATGTCTTGAATAAGTATGTTTGATTCGACTCGAAGGGCCATGAAAAAGAACTTAAATATGTTTGATACAGCTATCAAACGAATATGAAAACACACATTGACTTCATTCTGCTCTCTGTAAAATATGATGAGTATCTAGGTAGGTAATCTATTCTGACCACAAGAAATGATTCACCAAAGAATGAGATGATATATTTCATATATCAAATTACCTCCCACCCTCATTGAACATTAAACCGTAATTGCTGCTACCTGTAATCATACTGTCAAGAACTCGCCCCGAGCTGAACCTGTCAACAGCAATGTCAAAACTCGTTCCGAGTTCAAGCTGTCAACAACAAACAACTTTGAATTTGAGTTTATGTGTTGCCGAAAATACTTAATTGAAATATCAGGAAATAGAATTTTTGGACCAAAAGACAAATTTCTGGAAGTCTGCGAGTCCAAAAAAACAAGTTTTTGGGCGTGTTGCGAACAATATGCAAACTTTCAATAACGAATTTCATATGGAATGTTAGCCGTTAGTTCGCTGCTATGGTAATGATCCATTGAATTTTCCAAAACCGTACTTCGCGGACTAGACCAAGAAACTTTTCGAAGAAAATCGGCGGTTGCCGAAAAATTATTTTTATTGAATGAAATTGTTCATTTCTCACTTCTTCCCACATTTCAGCATTCATTCGTCAACACTTCGTCAAAAATATCTAATACATTTATTTTCATTCTCGTTATTCATTTTCTTCGCAAAATTTTCGCAATATACGATTAAAATGATCTACTGACTCTCCACTGCTAACGAATTTCAAATTGATCAGCGCACCGAAAAAAAGAAAGTAGTACCTGACATAAACGAACTGTCAAAATGAGGGATCTATTACGAGGGCAGTTCAAATATAAACGAGACTTCTCGATATTCAGGCACAAAGTGGGAAGAGAACATTCCTGATTTTTTGTTGTTGGGTAGGTTTATCAGGAGATTGCCTCATCAACCCACTCGGTGTCCACTGTGACGATTTTTGAGCAGGAGGTTCCTCCGTCAATTGCGTAACGTTTGTAATCAAGTTTCTCGCCGCAGAAGGCGTAAAACTGGCCAAAATCGTGAGGAAATTGACTGCCTGATGTTCGGAGATGAGACACTGTCGAGAGCCAGAGTGTTTGCATGGCATAAACAGTTCGTGGAGGGTCGTGATTTTGTTGAAATTGCAAGTTAGGTGGGGATAAGTTATAGGAGCACCTTCTCCATACTCACGGAGGAGTAAGAGAACCATAACGGTTGCGCCAGGTGGTTTCCTCGCCTTCTCACAACTGACCAGAAATTGCATCGTTTTCAGTGTGTGGGCGTCTTCTTCCACGATCTCAGGAACAGGAGACCAATTTCTCACTCACATTATCACATGTGATGAAACATGGGTGCACCACTACACCCAGAGTCTAAACGAGCGAGTAAGGAGGGGAGAGAACATACGTTGCGCAATTGACGGAGGAACTTCTTGCTTAAACATCGTCACAGTGGACACCAAGAGGGTCGATGAGGCAACCCGACGTGATTCCCTTACTCCTGACAATCCTACTCATCACCAATAAAATCATGTTCTCCCCCACTTTTGTGCCTGAAAATCGCAAATTCTCGTTTATATTTGAACTACCCTTGTCATGATTATTCACCATATAATGACAGAAAAATATTTCTTGTCTCACCTGTCGCCAGCTACCGTAATTGAAATATTCAGAAGCAATTTCTGCTACCTTTAATTAAAATGTCAAAAACTTGCCCCGAGTTGAAGCTGTCAACAGCAAACACAACTTTACCCATACGTCATAACTTTAACGATAACATCGTTGATCTCGTGTTGGCATCCACCGATCACGCATCTTCGATATTTTGCGGATTAAGCTCGAATCAATTTGCCGTTGCGGGGAAAACTCAGTTTATTCAATTTGGCTTCACATAATTACCAGCGCGATCCTTCCTCTCCCTGGAAATTGATGATGAAAGGAATTTATAGGGGATAAAGCATCAGCGAATCGAGCTGAGCCGCTTTGTACCCGGTTTAAAGCCGAATTATAATTCCAAGAAAACCTGGCGTTTGAAGAAGAACGGATTTCGGTTCTTTCGAATCTGTACGAAATTATGGAAAGTAGGTGGGTAAACCTTGATGTTTAATGCCATAGAACGAATTGTAATTAGCGTTCCTCTTCTTCTCCAGATTTGATCCTTGTTTCGGTTAATCTTAGGATGTTTCGAAATTGGGGTTTAATATCATTCTGTATTCGCTGACGAGGACTGTGATAGAAATATTTATATTAACCCCAGAAACCTTCTTGTTTGACTGTACATTGTTAGCATTGTATCGTAAAATTTACTACTTTTGAAGAAAAATGAGATTTCCAAAAAAAAACGGAGTAAATATTTAATGTTTTATATTTACACATTATAAGAATTGGAATAAAAATAATAAGTTGAACTTGAAAACATGAATTCGATCTGTGTTCTGCACATACAGGGTTGTCCCGTAATCAGACCGACAAACATCTATAGTTTGTTCAAATATTTATAAGAAGGAGCTTGTAAACAAACAAAATCGTCTGGTTGCGCACAATAAAGCTCGTATTGGTCAAACTGTCATAAAAACTCTCCTTCCGACCGCCCTAAGAGACCTACAGGATCGTACTCGGAACGGACTGTGGACGGTACTGAATGGAGAAAATCTTTTGACAACGTGTATACAGTGTGGAACCTCCAAATGGTATAAATTCGATATGGAATAAATGAGAGCGTGTATATATTTCACTTAAATGTGCTTTAAGAGTTGCATTCGTGTAATAATATTCAGTTAAAACTGAACGATTGTAAGAAATCCCCTCGATTCGACTCTGGACGGAAAGTACCTATCCGAAGGCCCTCCTACCGCTGCACCGAACTTGTTGTTATTGCTCCTTCTTTGATTTGAACAGACTTATAGTGGACATTATAGATCATATTTTAGACAGATTCGACCCAAATCATATAATGCAAAATGTTCGTTGAGGAGCTAGTGCCCTTTGAAGATGACGTCCTGTCCACACTTTTGCCACATATTCGCAAAACATGAATGCAAATAAATGATATCGAAATTTTTGACGAAAGAAGTCTTTGTTTGATAGAATTGATTTTTATCTTCAACCTAACCATTATCAAGTGAAATAAATTCAAAACAAAAGTGTAAGTTGAGTACTTAGTGAAAAAGAGAAATTCCAAATCTATTTTTTCAGAAATGGTGCATCTGGACGTTATTATACAAGAGCATCTTTTTTCAAGAAAACATCAGAGCTTATGAATATGATGTAATCTCGAGAAATGAAAGTTTAAAAAGTTTCAACTAAAACCCTCGCCCCCTCCCCCCCCCAATGATACGATTGGGCTGACATGAAAGAAATGCATCAATCGAATCGATGCGTATTTTTCATATTAGCCAAATGTGTAAACTTTCATCACTTTATGTGACCCCGTTTTGCGAATATGTGGCAAAAAGTGTGGACAGGACGTCATCTTCAAGGTTCACTAGCTCCTGAACGAAGCAATTTTGCATTTTCTGATTTGGGTCGAATCTGTCTAAAATACGATTTATAATGTCCACTAGAAGTTTGTCGGTCTAATTACGGGACACCCTGTATAGGTCGTTTACATTAACCCATTGTAGTACGTGATTCTTTTTTCGATGAACAAATAGCGCATATGATCCTTTATTCCTTCATAAGGTGTATTTCGTCACCTGTTTTCGCTTGTTCTTCCAAAATATTCTTATAGTTATAGGGTAAGTTTTTGTAATTTCTTCGGTGATTAGCTGATTGCTGAGATTATGGAAATTGTTTGTCTGTAGTTTTTTTTCATGGCTTGCTTTTATGATTATAAATAACGTAATTATTAATTCCAGCCATATTTAGCATATCGTAAAAAATTCATGCCTTGTCTTCCGATTTCAGCTCATATCGAAAGTGACGAACCCCTCCCTTAGTTGCATTGTGAAAGTCAATGATGGAAAGTTTCTTAGATGCATCATCAATTGAGGGTTGATCATCAGAGTTCATATTAACAGAACAACTTACATATTCAGTGTCAAGTAGTAGATTTCAAAAAAAATATCAAGTATTCTAGACAAATGAAGCTAACGTGAATATTATCGTGTCATAAATTTTACGACTGATCTTTCGGCTTTCTCTACAAACTTGACACTTAGCTTCTAGCATCGGTACACCAACCGTTGAAAACTCAGAAGCTCACTGAATTTGCGTACGAATAATCCTGAAGTTGGCCGACTAAAATGAATCGATCGTCGTAATTTTGACGGACCCTATTATTCTTGGGTTAATAAAGGTGGGAATCAGGACCTGCAACCTCATCTGAAGCAATGAAGATTCTGAAAAAACTGAAGAAAGCTTTTGTTCATATTGAGAAAACGATCATTCTAGTTTGAAAGTACTGAGATTCAACCCTCATTGTATACATGTATGAGTCTCACTCTCTTGAACTTCTGACTCGTAAGATATTCGTCGCTACTTCCTTCAAGGTTCATGCTATGGAAGAAAGTATTTCATATGAATCTCCAGAGGTGGCGTTCTGTTTTCGGTATTTTGATTTTATACACAGCAAAATATCGATTTTCTTTGAAGTCTACAGCTACAATTGTTTTAGTCAAACGATCGAACATAGCTGACATAGTTGAACGCATAAAGCTGAAAGACCATATGAATTGGAGAGGCGGCTGATGATGCGAAAATACTGGCTGGTGTTGATTTTAATTTTTCAAATGAGTAAAAGTTCTCTTCCTCGGAACTAACAGAATTTTCACTTCTAATCTTACGAATTCCTAGTGCTCTTGATGCTGAAAGAAGCATGGTTGCCCGAAAATCTATGGGATTTCGCAATTTTTCATCAGAAGTAGTTTGAAGCGGGAATTTGGGTGGACTTGCTGAAGAGTCAAAAATATCCTTAATGTACGGACGCCGCTTTAACCTGTCTAATGCAGAACCATTTCCTTGTATTCACATTTTCTTCAACGAAGCAACTATTAACTAAATTTCTAATAGACCAAAACGATGAGAAATCACGAACTAGGCGTCATAAAAGATGTAAGGCTAGCAACTCGCTCGGTTGGTTCGGATGGAAAATTCCTGAAATATAATGAATTATGCATGACAATGTTCCTTCTTTATGGAGCAAGCGAAAGATTCAGAAAGGCGCAGAATGGAAAACTAGAGCTAAATTGCAATATTAATTCGAGTTTTCCTACCGCATCTTTACTTATATTTAGGAGAAAAATACGGAATGATGAAAATGTTGGGTTTTTTCCTAGATACACTCTAAGAAATTTTCGAACACCAGCCAACACCCGCAGACACCAGCCGTATTTCCTCAGAGGTCCTGATATTTTGGTGCTATTTCGCACGTTCTAAAATAACACCGACGTTCAAAATTTTCTGGTATGTTTCATGATTTCAAGGGGTTGCTTTTTCATACAAATAAATCAACTTTGACACTGAAGCGAGTGTGATTTTCATTCGGTTCATTGCGACTTTGCACTTGTTTTGTGTTAAATCACACTGAAGCGGTGTGATCTCAATTGATCATCCAGTGCTTTTTTGACACTGACTCGGGTGTTTTCACAATTTATTAGTGTGAAATAGTATACGAGTTAGATCGGTTTCGGTGTGAAATCGCACCGTTTCAGTCTTAATTTGCACTAGCTTAGTGAGGTTGCAATAATCTGTTCGGTGTTATTTAGCACTGACTTAATTGAGATGAGAAATGACAATTTATTATATTTTATAATTATGAATTATTATTTAGCTAGTTACTTACTCCCTATGTCAATCTTTCGTTATTATTTATGTTCTGTAATTGTTATTCCTTAAAAAGTCTTTTGTGAATTCGTTTGCTGTGTCTAGGTTTTTAAACAATTCAATTCATTTGAATTTATTCACAATGAAAGATTACAACAATATTTGTTGCCAAATCAAAAAACAATTCCTGTTGATAAAATATTTTTCTTTACACTGATAATAGGTACATAATGAACAGATAGATATATGTATCGGATGGTAGAACCAAGTGAGTGCTAGACAGTAGAGGTATCTTCCAAAAACACCCTAAGGGAAGGTTCTTCAACTAGCTTAAACAAAGATCAGATATAAGCACTTATAATATAAAATGGATGTAAATTTTTACTTCCTATCTTCCCACATATGCATTGAAGTGATTCAGCAATATCTATTTCCGTCGATTGAAAATATAGGGGTAAATAATCTCAAAAGAAGTCACAATAAATATTTCCACCGTATAACCTAATGAGGCATATTACACAGAAAAAAATTCAACGCTTGTGAAAACTGGTGGAAGTTACATGAATCAGTTTATGTAAGTTCAAATTCGTAGTACTTACTTTCCAACAGTATTGATTTTTGTACTCGAATCATCAGCCAAAATGAACTTTTCTCTGCATCCAAAACGAATTTTCACGCATTTCACTTTCTTCACCTCATTAATTTCACACTTTCGATTCATCATCACAGAGGCACATACAAAAAACAGAGATAGATAAGAAGGTGAACCATTCGCAAGTCCTGTTTTTACAATGCTGAGGACTCTGTAGAGCCGCCAGGAATTGGAACTATTGCCATTGACATTGTGGCCAAAGTATTCGATTGGATAAATCAGTTCATCCAACGCAATGGTTCTAACTGTGTGACCGCTCATAATTGACAATATCTGGCAACCATGTAAAAATACTGAAGACAAACTGAAGTAAACGTATGAGTTTTTCATATTTTTGGTGCGTATTTTGATTCAGTTGGTGTAAATTTTTGAAACTTGATTTGGCCGAAAAACACTTCCAGGTGCTTTCTTGTTTCACAAGCTTCAGAAGTAACACTGATCATTTCTGGGAAATTATTATTTGAATCTTCAAACATGCGGTGTATATTTTCACCCAAGAGATGATTTTCTTCTTTCTGATTTATGGAGCAATTTGTTCGTTGGATTGGTGTTAAAGCTTGATAAACACAGTGTGTTTTCAAATATTTTCTTATTCATTCTTGATTTTGTTCCTGTTTGTGATAATGTGTTCATGAATCACACCACTTAATACTATATTCTCATAATTCCGATAAAAATGATAACACTGTGACATAAAAAAGTTAAAAATACATCGATAATATGCTTGATAGGTATTAGCATTTACACCGGAATTTTTTTTAGAGTGTAAGAGTTATGAAGTGTTCTGATTTGATCAAGTCTCTAAAGATGAAATTTTGAGAAACGCCATGACCAGGAGCTTTTGAGCGCTTGTTCTTTGGTGGAGCAATAAGACTTTACCGCAAAATTTTATATGGGATTTGAGGTTGATACCAAATATACAGGGTGACTGGTGACGTAGGGACAACGGCTAACTGGAGATAGAGGACATCAAACTGAATGAGGATTGGGGGTTTAAATGTCCCATAAGGCTATTAGTTTCAGAGATACAGGGTGTTTTTTGCAAAAGTGCTAAAACTATAACTGCCATATCTTCGTCAATATGGCAAATTTTTCGCTGATAATTGGCAAGCTTGTTAATATACATATTCTCCATCAGATCGACAAGAAAAAATTCCCAAAAATTGCAGGTCCGTATTCAAAATTTCATTTCCATTCCGTGTCAGGGAGAATATCACTCGGTATATGAAATAAAAAAATTAAATTGGGAAATTGGAATCTGCAAAAAACACCGAGTAAAAATCTGTTTTTAGTTTAATGGCACAAATTTTTTAAAGTTTTTATGATATGTTGAAAGTCGAATATTACAATTTTTTCATATTGAATTCAAGAAACACACTATTCCTGAAAGAAAAAAACACTGATTTGAGATGCTTAAATAATTCTGACGCATTTTGAATATTCTTTCGCATCTTGAAATACTTTTTCATTTTTCATTAAATTTTCTATCAATATTATAAGAAAAACTCAAAAACTTACAACACAAAAAGATTAACAGTAGCACATATGGTTCGTAAAAAAATCAAATAAACAAATGCCTGATATGCGAGAGCCATTCCCCTCAAACACTTATTGGCTCTTTTGAACAATTGAAGTACGTTTCATATCCACAGATGAAAAATACTCTTGATAGAACAGTAACACTAGATTTCAGCTCGAGAAAAGTTGGACTTTCTTCTCAGAACGCCTGAACCATAATCCATCTGATACTTATTCTTTCAACAAAATTTATTCTTCTATTAAATAATGCAATGATTCATGAGAAACAACTAAGCAATGCTCGAAATCAGAGCATTTGCTTCAACGCATTTATTGGCTCTCTTGAACTCTAATGATTTCTTTCTCTCTTTTGAGATGAGGATTATTCTGAGACCAAATATTATATCCGTTCATTTTGCGCAATCCAAAAACAAGTATCATCTACATATTCTTCATTCGTGAATATGAAGGCATTTTTCAGTAGATAAACAAACGACACAATTCCCAATAATTCAAATCAATGAATGTATGAATATAAACGTCATTTTGAAATAAGCCTACTCTGTTGTAGTAGGATGTATTTTATTTATAATGAATAATAAACCTGTTATTCTAAAAATCACTTGTTTCCCTAATATTCTGTTTGCATTAAAGAAATCATTTGCTTCTCAAAAGAAGATGAAGTTGCTACACCTAAGTACATATTAGAGGAAAATAAGTCCTCAAAATCATACATTATTTCATTGAAGGATAAATTTTGTTGAAAAACATAAGTACCAGATGGATTATTGTTCAGGGGTTCTGAGAAGAAAGTCAAACTTTTCTCGAGCTGAATCCAGTGTGTATGTTCTATCAAGAGTATAATTTTCATCTTGTGGATATGAAAAGTACTTCAATTGTTCAAAAGAGTCATTAAGTGTGTGAGGGGAATGGCTCTCGCATATCGAGCATTTGTTTATTTGATTTTTGTATGAATCATATGTGCTACTGTTCCTCTCTTTGTAATCTATTGTTTTTTAATTTTTTCTATAATATTGATAAAAAATTAATAAAACAGGAGTCAAGAGTGAAGGAATATTCTAAATGCGTCAGGATTATTAAGCATCTCAAATTCAGTGTTTTTTCTATCAGGAATAGTAGTTTCTTGAATTCAATATGAATAAATTGTAATATTCGACTTTCAACATATAAAAACTATAAAAATTTGTGCCATTCAAACTAAAAAAACAGATTTTTACTCAGTGTTTCTTGAAGATTCCAATTTTCCATTCAAATTTTTTTTTATCTCATATACCGAGTGATATTTCTAACCTGACACGGAAATTGAAATTTGAATACGGACCTGCAATTTTGGGAATTTTTCTCTCGATTGATGGAGAATATGTATAGTAACAAGCTTTCCAAATATCAGCGAAAATTTGCCATATTGACGAAGATATGGGAGTTTATAGTTTCAGCACTTTTGCAAAAAACAACCTGTATCTCTGAAACTAATAGCCTTATAGGACATTTAAACCCCCAATCCTCATTCAGTTTGAGGTCCTCTATCTCCAGTTAGCCGTTGTCCCTTACGTCACCAGTCACCCTGTATATAT
>CM024246.1:28649408-28709155 GCA_013421045.1 Propylea japonica | reverse complement strand
ATTAAATGAACTCAGTCGGAATTTTTGAGTAGATTAGAAAAAATTGGCTTTTAGAGGAGAAATTGAGATGGTAACCTTGTAGTAAGATATTAGGTGGATTCTCTAATATGATATGAACAGGAATTCACTAAATTAATACTATATACCTAATATTGTTGTCTGATTGTTGTATCAGTATACATTACTTTGTTTTCTGACCGTTTGCATGCTCGTAGCAGAAGAATGGCATAAAGGTTTCCATCTCAGAAAAACACAATGTCAACTCGACATAAACTGCCTAAAGAAACCGGACAGACACATCTGGAGCCTAGCAATTCACAAAATAATTGAACCGTAAATATTTTCAGGGTATATCGAAGTACATTTTTGAATTAGTAAGCATCAAATTTTATTACAAAATAAACCACTGACAAGTTCATCAAAGAATTACACATATGTCAACTTGACTTTTTTTTTTCCACACTAGTAATATTAGAGCACTAGAAAGATAGGTATACTCCGTTCACGAAAGGTTGACACATAGTAGGCGTTTCTTTATTTATCTGAAGTTGGCAGTGTTTGCTGTCATAACGTAAAATAAAGTCAACGTTGCCGAATGTACCCGGCCTCGTCCAACGAGCTTGCGAGTTATCAGACAACTCTATGCAATATTGACAACATTGCGTATCAATCTGACAAGAAAATAAACATCATAACCTAAAATTTCAATATACACAGTGGAATATGTCAATCATCATGCCAACCGACGGCTCAACCTTTCGTGAACTGACTATATGCCAGACAGGCCACCCTTTCTAGTAAGGTAGTGGACAGGCTGACTGGGTCCAACCATAGACTCGAAAATTACAGATGGTAATGTCAATTTCTCAGTTATTGTGCTCTATTGTTAGTTGGCGTGCATATCTCTAAATCTAAGCATACATTTATTTGATTACAGATTTCATTTATCATCGAATTGTTCTGTAATTTTCGAGTCTGCGGGTGGACCAGCATGGCTGTCTGGTATACTCCCCCTTTTCAAGCCTTAGTAATAGATACACATAATTTTGTGTACTCTTATACACATCCATGATATCGATACTTTCGGCTTCAATTACGTCCAAAAAATATATTTTGCTACCGTTTTTATATGAATTGAAATGAAATGACATAATTTGATATTTACAAGGCCAAGCGCCAGTTCTTAACTTATACAAACACAAAAACTTTGAAGGGGAAAATTACAGGGCGCAGTAACGAAAACTTCCAACCTATTTTTCTTCAATCTACGCTCGAAATTGCAGCTTTAGATCTTGTCGGTTCATTAGATAGCATTCGGTTTGAAATAGGATTTTCCAAATCAACAATGGTTAGTAGTCTATTGAAAAAACGGTGGTGCGTACTTTTATGCACATGCGTACTTTTATACACATTTGATAGTTGATAGTTTACAGAGGGTTACAGTCCCCCTGCGACCTTAAGGTCTATTGTGCCCCCTTACAGAGCTGTTCTGGCCAAAAAAAGAAAAAAAACCTTCACAGCTCGCCTTCCAGTTCCAGAGATCTAATGAAATCTAGTAACTGTGAAGACTTCAACGAGGCTAGTTTCCTCACTCTACAAGTTTCTTGTCCAAGACATTTCCTCCTCAGGCTCGTAATGCCAAGCATTCCGTGACTAGGTGAATGGGGTTTTCTTTCTCCTCCCCACAACCTACACTCGTCAGTGTCCGACAAACCCATCCTCAACAGTGCTTCCTAAGGGGACAATGGTCCTGTAAGAAAGCCAGTGAGGAGGTGCAATTGCTTCTTACCAAGATCCAGATATCTTTTGGATCCCGCTGTCTCGAAGTTCCGAAGGAACTCAGTGGAATGATCCATCCCTGGGAGATTCCGCCATAGCTTTTCCCTCTCGGCTTTCTCCTTCTCCAGAAACTCCTTCTATAGGTACATTTAGATATACCACAGAAGGGTTCTGGGCCAAAAAGTGACATTTGTGCGCCCTCTTTGGCGAGTGTATTGGCCTCTTCGTCGTTTCTCTTCGATTCCCGATGGCCGGGAACCCAGATTAAAAAGACCTTATTTTCTTGCCTACCTCGTTGAGTTTGTTCCGGCACTCCCAGATCATCTTAGATCGATGACGTAGGAGCTCAGTGCTTTAATAGCAGCTTGACTATCTGAGTGTATGGCTATATCACACTTCTGATAGTTTCTTTCTAGATTTATATCTAGAATCTTTCAAAAGCTAAGATTTCCGCTTGAAAGACGCTCATATAGGAGCCCGAGACAGTGCACACTTGGTGCTTGGCCAGTATATCCCGGCGCCTGCTCCTGTAGAGGTTTTGGAACCATCTGTATACCATTTTACGGTATTTCTTTGAGATTATAGTTGGTGTATTCCCGTTTCCAATCATCTCTTTTTTACTTAGCAATGTCATGAAGTTTTTCTCAGTGATTACTTTCCTAATCATTGCATCACTAGGGAATTCGCAGATGAGATGTAGTTATCAGAGAGAACCAGACTCTTTGATTCTTTACACACATTTACCTTACCCTATCTTTCCAACAGGAACTTGTCGCTCAACATAAACTGACGTGTGTAGGGTTTTGGAGGGAGGAGGAAAATCGTTCATTTTCGGGGTTGGTTAGCCTTGGCACCGCCGACTCGGTGAATCCCACGGTGCTGCCCGTTCCGTTCACATCACTCAGGCATAATCACTGGAGGTTTTTTAGTGAGTAGTAGGCTTTTTGCCTGAGCCTCACACTACCTGTAATGTTCTTTATATTCGGGTGTGCGTAAATGCATTTCTCCTCCAGTCCAAAAAAAAAAAAAAAAAAAAAAAAAAAAAAAAAAAAAAAAAAAAATTACAGAATGCCTCCCCCATTGCTAGCCTGCGCAAGAATGTCTGGACAGGAGGGATTATAAGGAGTGGAAATATAGGTGAGTTTCAGCGCAGTCATGAAAACAGACTATAACTGATGTGCCACAACAGACCTTTGTGTAGAATGAACCCTCTTGACAATCTAACTAAAATTATCTAAACGAAAGAACTTTTTTCTTGGTATACGCAATTATTCTATGAGAGGAAGAAGCGCCGCATTGTTTTGAGAAACGCTGGAATATCAATCAAGCTCAGTCAACAAAGTGGCCATCCTCGTCGATTGGACATGATTCCACATTAAACAAATAACCATATACAGAATGATTTATTGCCTTCACCCACTGATTTTCTCGATACTCGATAGACACGGGATTTCAACGGAGGGAAAAGAACAGGAATTATTCACGATATTTTATCTCTGAATTGTTGCGTACTAAAATGTCTTACGATGTGGCTAGAATAATTGAAATAAAATTGAAAAGGACAATTATTTTAAAGAGATCTCTTTTTCGGGACATATTCTTGATCATATCTCTTGACGCATTTCAAATAACACATATCACCGTTCACGAAAGTTTGAGCCGTCGGTTAGCAATATTCCACTATGTTTATTAAAATTTTAGGTTATGTCGTTTATTTTCTAGTCAGATTGATACTCCATGTTTGTGAATATTGCATAGAGTTCTCTGATAATTCGCAAGCTCGACAGAGGTACATTCGCAACGCGTTGGCTTATTTAACGTTATGACAGCAAAATACTGCCAATTTCAGATAAATAAACAAACGCCTATTACGTGCTCAACTTCTGTGAACGGACTATAGTTATTTTTTCAAAGATATTCCAACACAAGATCAACTTGATGTTATGATGAAATGGCTCAGTATTCTCACCTGCCTGAAACGTTCTGAAACAATCATTGAGAAGCAAGGTACAAAACTCACTCATCCTGAGGAAATTTACACAAAAAAGCCCTGAAAATAAGCTCAAATAAGAAAAAAAGAATGGTATGATAAGGGTATTAAATTTCAATATATAACCTATGTATATTCAGATGGAATGATGTAGGAAAAACCTAGTATTCCTTGACGACAGTGAATTTCACTAAATCTCAGCTTGTGGCTCGACTTAGCAACACAGAGTTCAAAAATGTAGCTGTCCTACGAGGTAAACATGAACTTTTTTCCTCAAATACTCTGAAATGCAATAGGTATCAAAGGATTTTGAGAAAATCGTAAATAATTTCATTCACGAGTGAATGGTACTTAAAATTTTCAATAAAAACACTTGGTTACAATGGAAATGTATTTATGATGAGAGATCATAACATTATTATTCCTGGGACTTCTAACTAGAGGTGGTTGAGGCAGTGCTCCATTGAAATTATTGCCAAAGAAATCAAGATAAAAGTACGAAAATGCATTTGTAGGTTTCATGTAGAACATTCACTGCTGTAAGGAAAAATCGTTTTTTTTATTAAGGAAATTAAATTTCCTTACAGTAAAGTCTTACTTCTTCTTCAAGAAACTTCACCAGGAATGTAGAATCTCTTAGCGATTCGCAGAAAAAAATCTACTTCAACTTCATTGTCGAAAGTTCACATTATGAAAGTATTCATTATTCCAATGCTAGCTCTTATACACATTATTTCTTCATTCCACACAAATAAGTACTTCCTGTTACATTTCTAACAACAAGAAATATTTCTGCAACGAACTAGAATACGTATTTGTTTAATGACTATATGAAAGAAAAAGCACATTATCATTTAGGCCATAATTTCGAGTTTCTCATGCAGACCCCCGGATAGGACAATAAGTAAGGGAGAATAAGAACGGCAAAAAAGAGAAATTACAAATGAACCACAATTATCTCCGTGGTTAAAATGTTTCTGGTTCATCTGCGATGTTTCAGGCAGTCACGACGGGTTCTGCCTACTTGACTAAACAAAGGCCTAAAATTATTTGAATTTCATTTCTTACTTTTCAATTTGTTCACTGAAATATATTCTGTGTGAATTTGGATATGTTGAGTTCAGATGAGAATTCGTTTCAGGGTTCTTGAGGAATTCAATGACCATATTTTTTTAAGAAATATTTGTTTTATTCCATGTTCCCATAAGCAGCACTAATAACATAGAGAAAGGATAGTAAAGAGTTGCTATCATTGAAATGAACGTGGTATCAGATCCGCCATAATACTACCAGCATAACGTCAAATTTGACAATCGTTGAATTTTCTGGAGGAATTGTCATTCTTGCGCCTCTTTCTAGTTAAATTGTGGTAATATACAATAAAATAGTATCGTGTACTGTAAGGCTTTGTTCAAGCAGAGAAGAGACATACAAGAAGAAAATTAGAGGAAAAATTGTTCATTTGATATTCATATGACCTTATTCGAACAGGTTTCCTAAAGACCCAACATGTCGTATTTTTTGGGCGAAATTTATGAACAGAAAAAACTGGCAACTTAATTAATTCAACCCTGAACTTTCCGCCATATTGGTCCTCGACTTAGCCCTGCCGAATGGTACTATTTTTCCTTACGCATTTGTATGTCATAGCGTCTCCTCTCTATTATATCTCGATGACTAATATAATGACCCAGTTATATTAATTTTAATACGATTACTTGAGTGACAAATATACTAATATTGACACAAGTATCCCAAACACAAAAAAATACACAAATCGTGAAGAGTCTTGGCCCCGCTAGGTTTCTCACGAAGCGAAAAAATCTATGTTCAGAAAATGAGATCAATATTTTCCTCTATTTTAATTGCAATATATTGCATAAAAAATTGTTGGTTTCTCTTAGCTATATGTAGGATGAGATAAAATAGGAAAAATAGGTAAGGAAAATAGTTTTTATTAGCAACGAGCGTATAATGGCTATTATTCGAGAGGTAAAATTTAGGCCACTCGCCTACGGCTCGTGGCCCAAATCACCGAATGAATAACAGCCATAATACCCGAGAAGTATACTAACTTTATCCACGACTACTGAATATATTTTAACATTTGGCGAACACGACAAGAACCTTCGATGTATATGGTCATTGTATATTTTGTAATGAAAAAAGCTTTATTTGATACAATGAAAGTAGATTTGGCCCTCGATTGACAAAGTGCGCCCATATTTGTTAGTTGGAGTACTTTAGAATACTGAAGAAATACTAATTTAAAGAATATTATAGGTATCAAAGCTAAATCTATGAAGCATCTGACAGCAGTGAATTATAATCTCATTATTCATAAATATGTTACTTTAATTCCGACTCGAATCATTTTTTTTTAATTGTAGATATGTTCACACCTTAATCAATTATCAGTTCTCAATTTCAAGCAAACTTAGCGTACATCATTTTATATAGGGTGAAACAGAATCTGTTTTTACCCTAACTTTAGAACCAATCCTGATGATGTTTTCCAGTTGTTCCACCGAGTGATTTCTTATTCTATCATCGAAAACACATCTTCTCTAGATAATTAAATTTGTCATTTATAACGATAGCTCAATTTTTGTTCAAGACACGGGGTTTTCAGTAAAAACATTAAATTTCGCTAAGGCTACTGCAGTACTTCAACAGATTCAACCCAAATTTCTGACCTAATGAAAATGAACTGAAAACTAAGTTCGAAAACATAACGTGTTTTCCGCCTAGACGCGGATAACAGGTGCAATTCGTCTCGACATGTCGTCATTAAGGTTTTGAATCAATCACTGAGCTTTTCCACCATCCAAACATGCCCAATAGAGTTCAAATCACGGTTGATGCGGTGGGGCATTATAAAAGCATTAGCACTAGTCTAAGATCCCACTGGGGGATTGGTGCGCTCATCGACTTTTGTTCAAAACCAAATTTTATGTTTATTTATAATTGAGAGAATATATATTTGCTAAGGTGCCTATCAAAATTTGGCCGCCATTATTTTTAAATTAAATTATTTTTAATTAATTTTTGGTAAAAAAAAAATTCGTTTATTTAATTTTTTAAATAAATAACGACTACAACATCACGGTAATTATTGAAGAATTCTAAAAAATCACGGTTGCCGTTGCGCACCTGGCCGCACCCTCTTTGCAGCCAGGTGTAAACAGGTATGATTTCGATAAATTTATACTTTTATACCTATTTCATTAATTATATGTCAATTGAAGCTAATTTTTTTCTATTAATTATCATATAAAGTTGCTTAATTAAATCTGGCGCCGCAAATAAGGGTTACTGGCTGTTAAAGATAATAAATATAGTAGGTAGAGTGAAAGAGAGTTAGCGCGTAATATCATTTGTCAGACGAGGACAGCTGGTTCTTATGTTAAGGTGAGAAAATAGATTTTGTTTCACCCTGTATAAAATGACGTAGGTGCCGAGTTTTCTTGAAATTCAGAACTGGGGCTTGATCGAGGATGAACGTATGTACCTACAATTAGAAAAAATAATTCGAATCGGACTTGAAATAACATATTTATGAATTAAAAACCTCACCGATTTTCTGGGTGGATCATTTGCCGTGAGTGTAGTATTGGCTATTTTAATTGACAGCACATCCAATAGTACGAATACGCCGATAAATAAACACATTATAGTTAGCTAGATTACTCCAAATCTTAAACGGTACAATACAAAATTTTCCCAAGAATACAGAAAAGACAACGCCGTATTATCCACCGATGCACGGGTTTGATTTAAAGTATAATTTCGCTATCGATTTCCACGTTTCATCGTTTATTATTCATTAGTTGACCCAGTTCTTCACCAGTTGAAGCAAATTTCCATTCTTAAAGTGCATGCTGGATGCATAAGAAAATGATAGTGGTAATGCATCTCTTGAGTAATTGCGCTCGTGGATAACCGATTGAATAAAGGAATATTCCATCTCGGCAAAAATTCATTCACTCGGAATGAGTTAAGATGGACCATTCACCAGGAAGGACTGGGTAATATACAGGGCAAGTTTTTAAGTTGTTCATTGAATTCAACTATATGATTATAATAATTAGATTGCGGATGATCATACTGATGAGGTCTACTGTGCGTTAATATAATACCATTCCCTATTGATCGGAAAGTTTACTATCTGCTAAGATCCTTCGCTCTTAAGTTTTATAGCCAATACACATAACCTGAACTTATTTTACTCTTCCTTAGGTTTTGATGTTGTGAAGATGATATAAATGATATCTTATATTACAATGACTTGTGAGAAGACCAGCAAGCAGTCTCATCTTTTTGAGAGCTCATTCTGCTACGAGTGCTATATCGCTTGGCACAAATGTCTGTGATTTTCGAATTTGAGCCGAAAATGGTCTCAAACGATAGAGTTAGACTCCGTGAAGAAGAAGCCGTAGTCAAATTCAATCCTGTCCGTGGGCACAATAACTTTCGAAAGGATTGCCCTAGAGACTTGAAATTTTCAGGATGAGTTCGGGTCCAAAATAGCTCTGTTGAGTTCTTTAACCAGCCAAATCGTACAGGGTGCTCCATCAAATATGGTCATTCAAAATTTTGTTCCTCAATATCTCGGAAAATAAGGAAACAATCGGAATGAATTGTTACGGCCAAATGCAAGATGCTGATTACAAGCCTTATGCAAATTTTTTTGACCATAGTGAGAACAGAAGCTTAGAAAATTCAATTGGAATATTGAAAAAAGATCATATTTCCATAAAAAGATATCCGACTCAAGTGAAATTTTTCTTGCGAATGGAGATCAATATTCTGGATGTTCATCCAAATTCCGTGACCACAATTTTGGCAGAACCATAAAAAATTCATTTGGAATATTGGAAAGAAAAATCTTTAAAATTTCCATAGCAGAATATCCGATTCAAGTGGTTTTTTCTGAGAATAAATATTGATCTAGTGAACCCTCATGAAAATCAAATAAAAAAAAAGAATCACGTGATAAGTTATAGCAATTTCATTCGAAGTGTTCGTTTAAGAAACAATTCAAGGATAGCCCTGAGCAGGAGGTTTTGAGCGCTCGTTCTTTGGTGGAGCAATGAGACTATCACCTCAAAATTTTATATGGGATTTGAGATTGATGCCGAATTTATAAATGCAGAATCTCAGCACAATCGGAATTCTATTCTGGTAATCATTCAAAAAGTGGAGTATGTAAAAATGAATAATTACAAAAATTAAAAGCTATGCTTCTGATGATTCGATCCTCCTGAAATTTTGCATTAAAATTCAGTATAACAGTCTTCATTCACAAAAAAATTTCCCTGAATCGGATATCCTGCTATGGATATATAAAGATTCTTTTTTTCAATATTCCAATTGAATTTCTATGGGTCTGTTTACACTATGGCCACAATATTCTGCATGAACATTCAGTGTATCAATATTCATTTATAAAAAAATTTCATTCGAATCGTACCTATACCTTTTATGGAAATATAGAGGTTCTTCTTTTCAATGTTCCAATTAAATTTTTATGGTTCTGCTCACACTATGTGCACGAAGCTTATTATGAGCATCTTGCATAATTATGGTCGCAACGTTTCATTGCGATGGGTTCCGATTTGTCTGAGATATTGAGGAACAGAAATTTTGAATGGTCATATTTTATGGAACACCCTCTACGATTTGGCAGGTTAACGAACTAAACCAATTCATTTGGGAATCCAAATCACCCTGAAAATTTCAATTCCCTATCAAAATCCCCTCGAAAGTTATTGTGTTAACGACCGAGCGACCTCACGGACGGAGAGAATCACATTTGATCATGAATTCGTCATCAGGGAAGAAATCCCTATCGTTTGGGACCATTTTCGGTTCAAAGTTCGAAAATTACAGATATTTGGGCAAAACAATACAGGGTTGGGATAAAGTTCGGCACCAAATTAATATCTTTAAAACGGAACGGACGATAATTTGAAATTTGGCAGCTGAGTGTAATGGACCACAATGCATCTGATGAGCATATTTGCATTAATGAGATACTTCCGGTTTAACCGGAAATGACTAAAAAATTTTTTATTTAAATGGGACAGCCTGTATATTTCTGCAGATTCTGAAAGTGCACCTTGTTTCGGATCTGTCCATATCGGGTTCCATGTAAAAATTCTCTGTTAAAAGAAGAAATTCAGTCTTTTGTACATTTGAGAAAAAATCCATTCAAATAAATAAATCGTTGTTATTTGTATCAATAGTGAGAAATAAAACGAAATATTTTGTAGTAGATAACTCTTTCTGCTTTTCATGACGTATTTTTATGAAAATCTATAAAAAGAAGAAATTCAGCTTTACTAGTAGAAAAAAATTATTAGAAATAATTTAAAAAAAATCATTTTAAATGTTCGAAGTGCTTGCCATTCACCTCCTGACAATATGCCAGTCTATTAACAAATTCTTGAGTAACTTTTCTCAAGACTTCTCCATGTATTAATGCACATTCATCAAGAATCCGTTGTCTCAATTCTTCTTTTTACAGATAATTTTTACATGGAACCTGGTATGGACAGATCCGAAAAAAAGTGCTCTTTCAGAATCTGCAGAAATATACAGGGTGTCCCATTTAAATTAAAGAAATTGATGGCATTTCCGGTTAAACCGGAAGTATCTCATTAATGAGAATATGCTCATCAAATGCATTGTGGTCCATTACACTCAGCTGCCAAATTTCAAAATTATCGTCCGTTCCGTTTTAAAGATATTAATTTGGTGCCGAACTTTATCCCAACCCTGTATAGCAATTGTTCAAGGAGAACGAGCGCTCAAAAAATATGGCTTTTCTTGAAGACTCTCGTCAAACCCTGTAGAACACTTTGTGTTTGTGGATATCAGAAAGGTACCTGCATAAAATATGAACTGTAAAAAGAAAATGAAAACATTTCAATTCAGGAAAGAGTCGAGCAAGCCATCCTCCAGAGTCCAGTGCAAAATACATCGCAATAAAAATGCAGTTGCATACTCCAGAAACTTGAGCTCAATCGTGTCATGAGAAACGGTACACCACACAGCGTATATTTCGCTGGTGCAGTGAGGTTATCGCAAGATCAGGATGCATTTCAAAGGCGATCTTATCAAAGAACAGTGAGCGCACGTTCTCCTCCCACCAATTCCATAAAAGTCGAAACGGGAAAACGCGCTTCGCATAGTGATGTTACAAATGTTACAATTGTAACATTTGTGTTACAATTCAGATCTGGTGTTTCGGTGTTACTTACAATTCTAAACTTAACGAAAAGTGAAACAATTTGCGTTTTAGGACTCAAACAAAGAATAAAGGCAAAATTCTTGCAAAATTGGACTGATTCGGTTTGATGGGCCTAAAAAAAACTCAAGAAAAGCCCCGAGCTGGTGCTTCCGAGTGCTCGTTCATTCGAGGAGCAATAATGCTTTTTCCTCAATTTTTCAATTTTGTATATGAATTGGGATTCACGCTAAGTACAGGGTCTCTATAAATGTAGACAGCGCAGTTGTAGTAAGACTATTATAATTTATAAATATTAATACGCTGATGTAAACTTTTAAATAAACGATAATCGATATTGTAAGATTATGCTGGTCATTCCGAAACGAATTGAATAATGTGATTGAAATTTTAAATTTTGCAGACTTAGCATAGGAAACCATAAGATAAAAAATTACCAAAGAAACTTACGATGTTACAATCATTTATAGAGACCCCGTATATTAATGCAGAATCTCAGCACGATCGAAATTATATTCTGGAAATTATTCAAAAATGGAATTGTAAAAAATCAAAAATTAAAAAAAATTATTCTATGAATCTGATGATGCGATCCACTTGAATTTTTGCACGAACATTCAGTATATCAATCTCCATTCACAAAATGAATTTCACTTGAATGGGATATCTTGTTATGGAAATTATAAAGATTCTTCTTTTCTATATTTCATTTGAATTTTCCATGATTCTGTGAACACTATGAACACAAAATTTCGCATGAGGCTTATTAATTATGAGCATCTTACATCATGCGGCCTCTAAATTTCATTTCGATAGGTTTCGTTAGTCTGCGATATTGAGGAACAAACATTTTGAATGGCCATATTTCATAGAACGCCCGGTATGATTTTACTGGTTAACGAACCGCAGCATTTGGGACCCGAACTCAATCTAAAAATTTCAGTCTCTACGACAATCCCTTTGAAAGTTATCGTGCTAACGGCTGGACGGCCCCACGGACAGAATTGAATTTGACCATGCACGGATTCGTCATCAGGAAGTCGAATCCTATTGTTTTAGAATATTTTCGGCTCAAAATTCGAAATACAGAACTTTTGGCAAAGCGATATAGCGCTCTTTCAAGTAGTACGAGCGCCACAAAAAAGGTCCCAAAATGTAGTGAACAGGGTCACTACTCCATTCAGGTCGGTTTGGGTGATGTTACGAAATGTTACCATTCAAATTTAGGTGTGTTACAATTTATCGAAGGCCAAGAACAGAGCTGGCTTCGCATGCTTGGAGACCAAAGCAGTTCTCCCGAAACTCTAGCAAGGCAAGCTACGATACTTTATCGTAGAATAACGTGGCGCGCATGCTTCGCGACAAGCTGCGATCTCCGGCGCGGCATATTTGACAAGAATCAAGTGAACAGTAAATACTTCTTGTGCTCGATAAGTTCTCTGTGTACAGGATGTGGGTGCAAGGTGACAACAGGGGTATGCCAACTGCTGACCAACCGGTCAGCCTAAAAGACTCGCCGCTGTTGGCAAGGGTCAGAAGGGCTATGATAAGACAAGAGGAGGAAACCTTGAGACCTCCGAGATCTCTCTTGGGACAGGTTTGGTGTGGAGTTTTTTCTCATTTCCAATAGCTGCGACTTACCACCTTATTTAGACTTAGGTTTTTGTTTTCCCTCGACTATTTTCGTCTTCGTAATTTCCATCAATCAACCTATCTTAATCGCGCCATTATCAATAACAAATAGTTTCTAGGTGGAAAACTGTTTGGCAGGAGCTGTCAGCAAAACTTGACAATTGTTGTAATCAAAAATTACAATACATAATGCATTTAGAATGATCTGTTACTCAAGAAATAGTTTTGTGAAATACTTTTCATGCATCTAATTTTTCCTGTGAAAAAAACCGAAAAAACGCAATGCGAAGTAATATTTGTTAAAAAAAAGCATTCGTCAGTGCAAAAATCCGAGTTCTGTTTTTGTTGCCACAAGTACTCACGCTTTTTGCCGAAATATTACTTAACAACGTGTTTTCTCGATTTTTTCGGAAAAATTAAATGCTCTTATGTAGGGATGGAACGGATCGGCAATTTTTGGCCGGACCGGATTTCAGTATAATTCAAGATTTGGCCGGACCGGACCAGTAACATGGCCGGATCTTTGCCGAAGTTATTGGCCGAATCGCCAGCCGGATCGCTGGCCGGATCGCTTCAAATCACGTCATAAGTACTACCTACCCCTTCCATTTTCGATTGCATCATCATTTCAACAGTCATATTCGAACGTTTCTGCAAGTCTCGACTTGTTTACTGCAATAGTGCCGTTTAAAATGTCTAGTAAAGTGTGGACCTATTTCCTGATTGATAAAAGCAAAGCAAAATTTGCTACATGTAAAATTTGCAAAAACGAACATATCGAGAGGTGGTGAAGGAAAAAACGCGTCCACGAGTCCTTTGCTAAACCACTTAATAAGACACCACAAAAAGGAACATGATAATATAGTAATTGAAACCAATAAAAAAACTTCGTCAGCTAGTGCACAAATGACGAATATTCTCCTCGACATTCTCAATTTTGAAAATTCAGAATGATTCGAATTTCACTGAAGAAGTCTTAGATGAAGTTATAGCATTCATACATCTGCGTTATGACCTACATTTCCGCTCGTGTATAATATACTATTCAAATCTTGAATAATTCGGCCGGATTTTCATATAAATCCGGCCGGACCGGAACTCCGGCCAATTTGGCCGGATCGGCCGAATTCAGTAATCCGGATCTAGTCCGTTTCCTCCCTTACTCTTATGATATCACTTACGTCTGCAGCAGATTGTATGAACAGGATTACCTTTATTCGTGTGAAAAACTTTCGCGTTTCAATTTAGCGCCTCAAAAAATGTACTTTATCCATTAGCGCAGAAGTTAGGGGTAAAACACACTCTAACCTTTCAAAATTGGATGTGGGTGCAAGGTGACAACCTCGGTGACAACAGGGGTATGCCAACTGCTGACCTGCCGGTTAGCCTAAAAGAAACGCTGCTGTTGGCAAGTGTCAGAAGGGCTATGATAAGACAATAGTAGGAAACCTTGAGGCCTCCTAAATCTTCTTGGGACAGGTTGGTGTGCAGTTTTTCTCATTTCCAATCGCTGCGACTTACCGCCTTACTTAGACAAAACAAAAATTGACCAATGTTGTTTTTCTTCGACTATTTTCCTCTTCGTAATTTCTACCAATCAACCAATTAGAAACTGATTTGTTTCTAGGTGGAAAACTCTTCAGGAGCTGCCAGCAGTTTATTAGAGTTCTCCCGTGGCAAAACTTGACAATTGTTGTAATCAAAATTACCATACATAATGCATGCTGAATAATCTGTTATTCTTGAAACAGTCTTCTCAAATACCATTTGGCATCTGATTTTACCTGTGAAAAATATCGAAATAACACAACGCAGAGTAATATTTTGAACAGAAAGCATTCGTGAGAATTTTTGTTGCCACAAGCACTCATGCTTTTTGTCAAAATATTACTTAGCAACGTGTTTTTTCGATTCTATCGGAAAAATTGAATGCTCTTATGATATTATGAAAACATTCGACTTCAGCGGATCGTATGAACAGGAGTACCTTTATTCTTGTGGAAAACATTGACAGTTCAATCAAGCGTCTTCAAAAATGTACTTTTCCCATTAGCGCAGAAGTTAGGGGTAAAACACCTAGTAACTCTTTAAAACAGGATGTTGGTGCAAGGTGACAACAGGGGTATGCCAACTGCAGATCAAACGGTCAGCTTAAAAGACTCGCCGCTGTTGGCAAGGGTCAGAAGGGCTATGAGGAGGAAACCTTAAGGCCTCCGAGATCTCTCTTGGGACAGGTTGGTGTTGAGTTTTTCTCATCTCTTATCGTTGCGACTTACCTGCTTCTTTGTACGGATTTTTTATCAATATTTAATAAGGTGAAGGTTCCTTCTACGCTATTGGAAAAAGTATATTTTTTGAGACTCAATTGAACCGTCAATGTTTTCTACACAAAACAAGTACTCCTGTCCATACGCTCTTCAAAAGTGGACAATTTTCGAGGAAAATCAACGTTCAAGAACATGGTCATTTTTTGAGAGCTTGTAAGTTTGAAAAAAATGATTTCAAAAGAATGACAATGTTTTCAAAATGAACTGTCGACTTATTTATAGGAAAATCCACTTTCATGTTGAAAACATGGTCAATTTTTCGAAATCATTCTTTTCAAACTTCATTACAAGCACTAAAACAAATGACCATGTTTTTCAATGTTGATTTTCCTTGACAACAGTCGAATTTAGAGCGTATGAACAGGAATACATATTTTGTGTGGAAAGCATAAGTTAGGGGTAACACACCTACTAACCCTTCAAAACAGGATGTTGGTGCAAGGTGACAACAGGGGTATGCCAACTGAAGGCCAACCGGTCAGCTTAAAAGGCTCGCCTCTGTTGGCAAGGGTCAGAAGGGCCATGATAAGACAAAAGGAGGAAACCTAGAGGCCTCCGAAATCTCTCTTGAGACAGGTTGGTTGGAGTTTTTCCCATTTCCGATCGCTGCGACCTACTTAGACAAAACAAAAATTGACCATGGTTTTCAACGTTATTTTTCCTCTCAATTCTCAATTTTCAATAACAAATGGTTTCTAGGTGGAAAACTGTTTGGCAGGAGCTGTCAGCAGTTTATTCGAGTTTACCCGCGGCAAAACTTGACAATTGTTGTAATCAAAAATTACAATACATAATGCATGTAGAATATCTGTTACTCATGAAATAGTCGTGTCAAATTCTAGTCGGAAATCTAACTTTTTCTGTGAAAAAAATCGAAAAAACACAATGCAATGTAATATTTCGAACAGAAAGCATTCGTGCAGAGCAAAAAACCTCGTCTTCGACACGGATTCTTATTGCTACAAGCACTCACTTAGCAACGTGTTTTTTTCGATTTTTTCGGGAAAATTGAATGCTCTTATAGTATTATACTTACGAAAACATTCGGCTTTAGCATTGTATGAACAGGAGTATCTTTATTCGTGTAGAATTCAATTGAGTGTCTTCAAAATTGTATTTTTTCCATTAGCGCGGAAGTAAGGGGTAAAACACCTACTAACCCTTCAAAAAAGGATGTTGGTGCAAGGTGACAACAGGGTATGCCACCTGCAGACCAACCGCTGTTGGCAAGGGTGAGAAGGGCCATGATAGGACAAGAATCGGAAACCTTGAGGCCTCCGAGATCTCTATTGAGACAGGTTGGTTGGAGTTTTTCACATTTCCAATCGTTGCGACTTACCTCCTTCTTTGTACGAGGAGTACTGTTAGTTTATATGAACAGTAATCGAAAGTTTATTGCCTTCGATTCGATTCCGGTTTGCAGATTCTGAGAAGTTTACTTCGATGCACTTCTGACTTCCGGTGGTCAATGAACAAACGTTACGGAAACGGTTACCACGGTAACTGTTCGCAATCAAGGAGTTGAGGCAGATAAAGGCAAAACATGCAATTAAGATACTTGTACTTTGCGGGATAGTCTATTGTGGAATGAATGGGAGATTTGAATGTTGTAATTGTTGGGTTCTGCAACTCGGAAGTTATCTCCTTGGCAGCACTTCTAACTAGAGATTGAAAATCGTTGTGAGATATTACAATTTCTAATAAGTTACCTTATGAAAACTACTGCATTGTAGACTTCTACTTCCACAGATAATTCACAGCTGAGGATGAAGCTTACTGCCATTCCAATTGCTCAAAATATGCATTAATTCATAGTTCATGTCAGTTCTGAAACAACCCCAAATTTATTGTTTCGAGAACTGCAGTAATGCAACAATCTAAATTATTGATTTTAGCATCACCCGAGGCATCACCATTCTCCTCTAAGTTGACCCGAAAGTTGATCATTCAGCTTATGAACTTCTTGGTCAATGTAAAGTTCAAGTCAAGATACTTAACCTTCAAGAAACTAATGCTCTCACTTTTTCATGACTCATAAAATACTGATTGTAGTTGCTAGCTTTGAGGTAACTATTCAACATGTTTCATAGAAATTGAAAAAAGAGGATAAAAGTCTAGGCTCTTGGACCAAGTGCCTTCATATAAAAAAGGAGTTCTTGTATTTTTCATGAACATTCACTTTTTCACTTGTGAAAATTCATCAAATTTATTAGTTCAGTACATACCTTGAAATAGTAACTATGAATAGCAATTTTATGAAGGATAATATTTCATTGAATTAATATTTTTGAATTTGGTATAATAGGCTCAGTATGGAGTACGTAGTTATGAAGCCTAATAATTCGTGAAGCTTCTAGGGGATCTACCTCCAAGATATTCAGTTCATGACTTCTTGTTATTGTTTGATTTCTTACCATTTAATTTCCTAATATGTATGAGAATTCAGTTGGGCCGAGAGTTGTATTGATGAAATAATATCAATGACTTCAGAACCACTCAGCCAGCTGTTTCTTATTGCCCATGTTCATACATAAAAGGAAAATTCCAGTTTCAAGCTGAAAACTAGTAGTAGTAGTTCATGAATTAAAAATTTTTTTTAGAATCTGTAACTCATCATGATTTTTTTTATTTTTCAAGGTGGTTGATTGTTAAAAGAAAAGATTTCATTTCATGCGTTTGTTCCTACTGAAAGTTATCGTGTTTCATAAATGAAATAGATAAGAAAATCTTCCCCCATACAAAAGAGTTCATACGATCAAGAATTATTATGCGTTTATAAAAGGACAGGACTGAAATCAATTTTGACCTCGAAGTTTTCAGCAGTCAAACCTGGTCGTTTGGCACCTTTACCACCGCAAGCAAGAAACTACATATATTTATAAACTACTACTATACCTAAAATTCAAAATGCACCGTTTTGGAGCAGTCAAAAATTGACAATGTTTTTCAACTTAGATGTTGATATTCCTAGAAAGCAGTCGACTGAGGAGCGATTGAACAGCAGTACCTTTTTTGTTAGGAAAACATTGATGGATCAAATGAGCGTTTTGTAAAAGGTACTAAGGGAAAACACCTACTAACCCATCAAAACCTTTACCAACCTTCATCTATTGGGACATGAAAAAAAAATATTATTAGGATAAAAAAATGTTCTTTACGATAAAAGCATTTGAAGATATTTGCAAAAAAACATTTGTCAATTTGAACAGACTGTATCTCGAAAACTGTTCTGTTTATATTTTTGGACGAGCATTAACATCTTGAAGGGTGTCACACTTGTTCACTTAAATCCTTCAGAATGTGTGAATTCATAAGAACATAAGAATATATATATCAGTATATTTTTCATATGAACACATGGGATATCATAAAAAATTTTCCATATTTGAAAATTCAATAATTCGAATTATACGGTATAGTACGTACATCATCATCACATATTACAATGCCGTAAAAATCAAACGTCAACAATTTCACGGTGGATTCCACAATAATTGATCATGCAATTCAATGAATAATTTCCGAGAAAAATGATTTCATTCACGTGAAACCACGAAGCGAGAAAATTCTCAATAACCCAAACAATATTTAACTGCACCATTTCAACTCATAATCGTGTGGAACGATTTGAGTTTCATTAGAATTACGCCTACACATATTGGCGCGACATTATTTTATGAATGATTCACTCGGTCAATCGTAAATCTTCTCGTAATAATTAGAAACCACACCGAATAATTGCTGGGATCTCAGAAAATCCCGTTCGTCACTATCTGATGCCACATTAATCACTGATATTTACGTACTTACACATTGTACCATAAATCCGTGAAACACATGTACTTCCTCAAATGTCAACAAAGCGATAATAATTTCTCTCTCGCCCACAAAGTATACAAATTAGTCAGGTGATGAATTTTGTCGAATTTAATCCAAGTCGAGCTGAATTGAAGAATCGCTTTTACGTACATGTTTATCAGCGCCTACACTTGCTAGAAATCTACATAATAGGGGTCACCCATGATATAACAATAAGGTTTTAATATCATGGGGGACACCTATTCAAAATATTGAAATATTTTTTGGGCAATTTCCATCATCATAATTCTCTTCTTCTATTCAACGTTACGGACAGCTTTCGCTAGACGTAATCAGAAAACATCTTTTAGATTGGTAATCTTCTTTACTTTACTAAAATATTCGTCAATTATGACTTTTTTCTTTCATTTTCAAAAATAACAAAAATAGCCATTTTTTCCATGAATCTTTCAAATGAAATTTTCAATAATTTCTTTAACACGAAATATGAACACGATCACACCTCTGCTTTTGAAAAACTAAGAAAGATTTCACTACGCCCCAATTCACATCAACGTCAATGGCCATTGAAGTCAGGATACAAGAAATTATACAAGATATTCCATTTCCAAAACAAATTGAAAAATTTCAATTGCAATGTATTATATAAAGAAATAAACCTAGAAATAACAAAGCTATAAAACTATTGAAGTTGAAAAAAAAGCCTTTATTTCTACCATAAATACATCTCACATTTCGTATGAAAATAATTCTTTGGCTATCAAATATGCTGTCAGTTTTTCAAGGAAAAAAAAGAGATACTATAAATAACAACACATTACAAAAAACAACGAAATGTAGAATCTGCAAAAAATCAGTGATAGTACGAAAAAATACAATAATATAATATATTTTTCAGAAAGTCTGCATCAAAGAAAACTTTTTTTCACCATGGATATCTTCGAAGAAAATGCAGAAAATTTCTATTTTGAAAATGAATGTGAAGTATTGAGGAGGAGTGGTATTCAGAGCAAATAGTCCAAAAAAATGTGGAAATAAGGAAATTTCGAAAAATTCAATAATTCGAAAATCACCCCGTTTTCAAGATATTTTAATTTTCTTTATGTTGACAATTTCAAGCTCCCCAAGAATGATTCTTATCACATGTGTTGTTGTATTTGCTTCCCGTCTACTCAATTTTCTGAAACCGCAAAATGCGATCTGTACTTTGAATAAAATAACAATATCAGATATTTGACTTGAGTTTTTAGGTCTTTCATCTTGCAGAATATGAAATCAAGGAATAACTTGATGAATTTAATGTGAACACGTTTTTTGAATTGGTTCTGAATAACAAATTTGTACCAAACTGAATTAACTAATATCGCAAATCGCATTATAGGATGGAAAACAATTGAGTAGAAGGAAAATGAATAACTAAAACAGAATGATATGTTTCTACAACACATGTGACACTGATGCATTTTCTGGTGACCAAGTTCACTTATATTAGGTTCATATTCATTTTATTTATATTAGGTTTATATTCATTTTCAAAGCAGAACTTTTCTGCAAAGACAAATTTTTACAATATTAATAATCTTGTATTAGCACGCCACTTGATTCTACGTATAAAAATGCCTGTATAATTTTAATTTCAGAACTCTATCATCAGTACCAGCAGAGATATGAATTCTTTTCGATATCGACACTTTTCCAATTTTCGCTTATAACTAGAAAACAAAAGGAGGTAGCCAAAAAGAATACTGCTCTTGTTAGTTTCTCAGAAAAATAGATCGAGAAGTGGGTATCAGATTTTGTCTGTCTCCTCTGGTTTAAATATGAAGTGCTAAAACATCGAAATATGCCCACCCTGTACACTAGACAGATAGTAATTTGCACCTCACCAAAAATCCGTAAATAATTATGACTCAAGAGTTTTTTACATGGTGATAAATTTTGTGGATACGGGTACCTATCGTTGGCCCACCCGGTGATGAAATTTTCAGCATTATCTTGTAAGCTTCGGTTGATTCATTGCGCACTTTCAAACCGCAAAATAACCTGCTGGTGTTTCGCAATGTTCTGCAGATAGCAATAAAGAGTTTTATGAGTAAACAAAGGATTTTTTGTATGTCTAGACGGGACTTAAAAACTGAGCACTAAAGCTTCAATAATTCATTCCTTAATATTCAAGTCTTGGCAATTTGTGATGGCCTCTTAGACAGCTCGACGTGAAGAAAATTTTATATCCAGAAAGTTTCCGAGTGAATATACAGGATCTTTCTGAATGCAATTTTTTTTTAATAATTATGGTGCTAAAAAGCACTACCTTGCCAGTTAAAAAAATTGGATCAGCCTCGGAACTTTCATTGTAAAGGGTTTTCTAATAAGATGTGTTATTTTGATATTCGAAGAAAAATGGCATTTTTCAATATTAAATGATCTGATGTTCATTTCATTATAAAGAAGAATCTATACCGTCAATAGTGGAAAATAACATCAGGCAACTGATCCATAACCGAATAGCAGAGTGGCTGCCCTATGTGTAAAATCACAAGATCTTGGTAACCAATTGTGATAATCTTTTCGAGAGATAACACGGTCCGGAAACTTTTCTCGCAAAACATCAATGGTTTCGTTGCTTGTGTGGCACGTAGCGCCGTCTTGTTGAAAGTAAACGTTGTCCAGGTCCATACTATCCAATTTGTGAAATGTTAATTCCAAAGAACGACGACGAATGGACAAACATGGGTTTTATTCTTTACCAACTGTTCCACCAATTTCTCTATTCTGACATGGCGCTTCACGACGACTCAAAAATGTTCGAGTTTTACGAACCGTCTCTGCCAAATTTTTATCATATTTATAGTGAATTTTAATAATTTCAATGCGTTCTTGAAACGTGTATCGTTCCATTTTTATTAAAGGCGTAGTTTTTACTTGTCAAATGTCAAAAAATGACAGCTTCAAACGTGACATCTACCGAAATAGCGGGCTATTCAAAATAACACCTCTTATTGGAAAACCCTTTATTATATCAAATATGTAGTTATATCAAAATATATAAATGTTTGTGATTTTCATCTTTCAATGGATTTGTTTTATTAAGTTCTTCCAATTCATAGAATCAGTTTCTCCCTGCAATAAATTTCGCAATATTATATTCTCAATTGTTCATTTATTCATTTCTGACATATTTAACATCTTGAAATGATTAAACTTCCAGCTCAATTCAAGATACATTAAATTGTACATTTATGTACTCGTATAAGAACATAATGTCATGACCAAAGGATAATAATGATTTCTAGAAACATAAGTATTCAACTACAGCAATAGTAGTGATATGTAATTGAAAAGAACTTCTTCTTAAATAATTCAATGATTCACTCAGTCAACTCAATTTCAATTCTCCGAATTGCAGATATTACAGAATCTACATATCTGTACTTCTAGCTTGAGGTTAGATCTCAGAAAATAATGGAGTTTCGCGAAGTTCTCAGAAATTGGATAGTTTAACAAATAATTTAAGATTACATCGAATTGCTTTTGAATGGTGCAATAGTTGTCGAAAACTTATATTTTTCCTGAAATTTCCATAATTTATATATTTTATTACTTGATACAGAGATCTGAGGAAAAATTGCAGAATATCCACAATTTTAACTCTTTAAATTAATTACAATGGAGTGATATTTGAAATTGTTTTATAGTTGGAAACTGGTGAAATTACATTTCTCTTACATAAATTAATTGTTCATATCTAAGCAATTCTTATTGTTCACTACTTCTGACTACAATTTGTCATCATGGAGATCTCGAAGCTCGATACCATTTTATTGTACTTGAAAGAGATTTAAGGAGATTGTCCCTCCTTTGTTATAGTTGGTTTAAGGTGTGCTGATTTATGCTTTTAGAAATATTTCACATTTCAGTGTTTCATCAGAAAAAATCACAATTATCATTTTCTACTAAGTATTTCAATTCATCTTTTACAGTTGAAATTTTCTTATACTTATAAAGTTTGAATGTATATATATTCAATTTTTCATAAAATATCTGTTTCAAGAATCTTAATTTGAATATCTAGAGTTGGAGAAATTATAAAAATGTTGGATTTCGAAATATTGATTATTAACTACAGATTTATTAGGAAACCGGCCCTTATTACTTATTCTGGTACATATATCTTCAATTCAATCTTTTCCGCTTTTAACAGGGATACACTTCAAAGAACCTTAACTGCATAACCACATCGTATGGTTATATTTAGTGAAATAAAACCGATTGAATAATTCAAATAATGAGGATTATACCTTTCTTATATTCGTAGATGAATATTTTATAAGCCCCGGCAATTTAAATAATTGATTATTAATTGAGAGTTTAATGATTGTTTGAAGAAATTATGGAGAAGCCTGAAATTAATTACATCGCAATTAGAAATAGCTTTCTGTTATGATGGAATTCAAGATAAATCTTGAATAAACTCCATTTGTTACCATTAATTTCATGTAGAAAACCAGTCCGCAATATGCCGAGTGAAAGTGCACGAAGAGTAATCAAAATTATACTTTCGCATTAAATTCGCTTCTATGAATTCTCAGCTATTGGTCAACGATTGTTGAAACAACAATTGTGAGTTGTTTTTTGTCTGATAATCTAATAAGGCGAACGGACGGAACCTTTTTTTGATCTCATATTCTTCATCAGTGAGAACGACTGAGTCTGTTGAGACCCCCATTCGCTCCAAACTCGTACAGTAAAGTGAGCCAAACTATAATATGCTATTTCCCTATGAACAAGCACGTAAAAAATTAGTTGATTCCGTTCAACCTTCGTAAAGGAACATTTTTCTGAATTTATATTTGTACTTTTTTTCTTGAAATAACTCAATGAATCTCCTTTCTTCGATTTTACAATTCAGAAACACACTGTATGGGAATACATTGGAACTTCCCTATAACGAATGCGCTAAATCTGTAAAAATTCCTTATAAAGAAATTTCGTTATACAGAAGATTTCTTTATATAGTCATTAGTCGGCAATGTCGCGGTCGACTTCATTGACGAATTTAAGTTTATTATTCAAACTTAAGCACTTGTTTTTAGACATTTTCGCACAACTAGCGTAATGGTAAGATTAAAACCAAACAGCCAGGGGTGTATTTAAAACTGTTTTAGAAGGATTATTCTGCCCGTCGTAATGTCTTGGTTTGAGGTGTAGGGATTTATTACTTAGATCCGGAAAAATTTGGGAAAAACCCAACCTTATACTTTCCTAACCTCAGAGGAAGAAGTAAACTTCTTCCTCTGAGTTCCTAACAATACCCATTCAAATAGTGATGTTCTTCGAATATTTCGTTATAGAGAGAATTTACTTCGTTTTAGAGGGTGTTTTTAACGTGGAATTTGGATTTAAGTTGCAATGCAGGAAATTCGTTATACAGAGAAATTCGTTATACAGACTTTCGTTATGGAGGAGTTCCACTGTAGTATATTATGCAATGATGGCTATTATTCGCGAGGTGAAGTTCAAGGCTACAAGCCGTAGGCGAGTGACCCAAATCACCGAGCGAATAATAGCCATTTTACGCAAGTAGGACTGCTGAATAGATTTCTTGAAGATTTCAACATTTGGCGACCGCGACAAGACCCTTCTATGACAAGCGTCAAAGAAAGTCAAGTTGACACATGAGAAATTTTCGGAGAACTGTTCATTGTATATTTAGTAATAAAAAATTCTTCAAGTGATATAACAAAAGATTTGGCCCTCGATTGACAAGGTATACTCATATTTTTTAGTTGGAGTACTTAAGAATACTGAAGAAATACCAATTTGAAAAATATAATATCAAAGCTAAATCAATGAGGTATCTGACAGCAGTGAATTATATCTCATTTTATCACTTGTGATTTATGGATATTATTTTGGCCGAGCCCACATACGTAAAATGGCTAGATTATATAGTAGTCGTGGATGAAATTATTTATGACATATCTTGAATTGATCTAATTATCTCGACTACAGAATATTATTCATAAAAGAGAAATATTGTGGGATCATTATTTCTTTTCTATCGAAAGCTCCACACTTTACACCAAAGATTAAGTCCCTAATCTTTGCTTTACACCAGACGAGACTTTTATTCATGGCCCATTCTCCGCTGGGGTAGCACTGTGTTAATTCGAAAATAATAACAATACAATACCCTCTTAGACTAATAATAGGCACCCCCTCAGAGCCGTTGAAGATGCAGGTCAATAGGCACGAGAAAGGCAAGTTTAAATTAGAAAACATCTGGGATCATGCTGTACTCCCTCAGCTACAACAAGGAATATCGGTATTGTTAACTTGATTACTACTCATCGTAATTTTTCTTTCCTTACTCAGCAGACTGTTCTAGTGGTCATTATACGTCGTCGTTGAATGATTGGAAGAACTATTGCGAATTTAGAAACGCAGTTGAATAGTAAAGGGTTTTCCAATAAGAGGTGTTATTTTGAAATTCTAAGAAAAATGTCATTTTTCAATATAAATTATCGGATGCTTATTTCATTATAAAGAAGCTATGCCGTTGATAGTGGAAAATAACATCAGGCAAATGACCACCACGACCACGCTTACAGGACCATATCCTTTCAATGAAAATATTCATAACCAAATCGCAAAGTGGCTGCCTTATGTCCTCGATAGCCTCACGAATTTCATCTTTGAGGTCTTGAATCGACGCTGGGTTATTGGCCTAGAACTTCTCTTTCACGTGGCCCCAAAGGAAGAAGTTACAAGGTGTTAAAACACAAGATCTCGGTGGTCAATCGTGATCACCTCTTCGAGAGATAACACGGTCGGAAACTTTTCCCGGAAAAGATCAATGGTTTCGTTGCTTGTGTGGCAGGTAGCGCTGTGCTGTTGAAAGTAAACGATATCCAGATCAATATTTTCCAATTTCGGCCAGAAAAAAAATTAATCGTGGTTAGGATTAATGGTGTGAAATTGTTTTTGTGCTGCGTTTATCTTCCGCCGGGTGACGTGACTGCGTCTGCATCATTTGTCTCCAAACTTGAATCAAATAAATTTGCCATTGGCGATGAAATAATATTAATGTGCGGTGATTTCAACTGCCCTACTGTAAATTGGGTAAGTCAAAATGGCAACAACGCTCTGTTACCCACTAATGTTGATGATAGTACTTCTAGAATTATTGACACTCTTTGTTTCATGGCTCAGTTTAACAATATTGCTAACGTAAATAAAAAAAATACTTGATCTTGTACTGTGCACGAATATTGGTATCAAACACCTGATGAGAAATGAATCCCCATTGGTTATAGAGGACAAGCATCATCCAGCCTTAGAGTCTTTGTTTGATGTTGGTGATTTGGGAGATGCCATCAGCTTTTTCAAGTTCAACTTCAAGAGAGCCAATTATGATGAATTAAATGGTAAGTTGGCTGCAATAGACTGGGATGCTGTCCTCAAGGGTGATAATGTTGACGTGAGATAGATAGGTTTTATGAAATTGTAGATGATATTATGGTAGAGAATATTCCTAAGATCAAAGTAAATCATGAATTTCCAATCTTCTTCTCAACGAAAACGGTGCTATTGATTAAAAAGAAAAACAAAATTCACAAAAAATGGAAAAAATATCATAATTTGAACGATTTTTGCACTTTTAAGAACTTACGCTCTCTCTGTAAAATACTAATATCCTCTGATCGTTCGAAGTACTTAGAAAGAATTGAACTGGATCTAGCCGCCAATTCGAAGCACTTTTTCAGATATGTTACACATAAGAAAGGGCAGTCACGCTTTCCTGCTGAGATGACACTTGGCCAGGAGAAAGGGAATACCTCGGAGGACATATCGAGGCTTTTTGCACGGTATTTTCAAAAGGTCTATGAGCCTGGAGGTCAATATCCGGATGTTAATAATATTCCAAACTTATATGGTAGTAACTGTCTGCTAGGTATAACCATTGAATTGGAGGAAGTATTGACTGCCTTGTATTCAATTGATTGTTCGAAGGGTGCTGGACCGGATGGCATTCCTCCGATTTTCCTGAGGAATTGCGCGCCTGCATTGGCCCCACCTCTCCTCCACATTTTTAACTTTTCACTGTCCAACTCAACGTTTCCTAAAAGGTGGAAAATTTCTTCCATAATCCCAATACATAAAAGTGGTCCTGTCAACAATATTGAAAATTACAGGCCAATAAGTATAATGTCCGCCATTCCAAAAATTTTTGAAAAGTTGGTTTACAAATATATTTTCAATCATGTTAAAAGCACCATAATAGAACAACAGCACGGTTTTTATAAAGGAAGAACTCTTGAAACAAATCTCATTATCTTTACCGAATATCTTCAAGCATGTATGGACCAACAAACTCAAGCAGATGTAATTTACACGGACTTCAAAAAAGCGTTTGACAAGATAAGTCATGAGATATTGATGCGGAAACTCGCTGAGATGGGATAAGCGGTGATCTGTTGAGGTGGATATCCTCTTATATACATAGAAGATCCCAGTTCGTCTCAATTAATGGTAGTCGATCCTTCATATTCTATAACACCTCAGGCGTTCCCCAGGGTTCACATCTGGGACCGCTTCTCTTTATCATTTATTTGAATGACATTGGAATGTGCTTCAGAAACTGTTTCTTTTTGCTTTATGCTGACGATCTTAAGTTTTTCAGAGCGGTCAATAGCTTGGAGGATTGCCGTCTAATTCAGGAAGATCTCGATAGATTGAAAGATTATTGTATAAAAAACAGCTTATACCTCAATTTTGACAAGTGCGAAAAAATTACTTTTAGCAGAAAGGTTCACCTGATTCATTATCAATATGAAGTGGCTGGACACTCTCTTCTTGAGGTGGATACCATTTCCGACCTTGGGGTAGTTTTTGATAAAAAGCTTATATTTGATCAGCATATTGATCGATTAATTAGAGATGTCAATAAGATGCTTGGATGGGTCCTTCGACATTGCAGGACCTTCCAACATAATAAAACCTACATGGCATTGTATTATTCATTTGTTTATAGTCGTTTAAACTTTGCGTCGATAATCTGGAATCCCCATTATAGCTGTTATATAACCAGAATTGAAAGGATACAGAATAAATTTCTGAGGTTTTTGGCTTTTAAAAATAATATCGCTTTTAACTATCATGAATATTCCCATATACGGTTCAGGTTTGGTTTGTTGAAGTTGGAAAGTCGTCGACAGATGACTGATGTTCTACTGCTGTTCAAGTTGCTCAGAGGACTTTTAGATGCACCTAGTATTTTGGGATCTATTCCATTCAAGGTTCCTGATATGAGACTACGAAATAATAGCACTTTTTATGCCCCTTTCCGGAGAACAACCAGTGGACAAAATGCTCCTATTTATAGAATGATTGGAACTTGTAATGATTACTGCACTGATTTAGATTTGTTCAATGTATCACTGGCCCAGTTAAAACGCTACCTTAGGAATGTTTTCTCACGACATGAGTAATTTAGCTTGTGTGTACATTTGAGTGTATGTTTTGTTTTCAAATTGAGTACCCATCATTTTTGTTTGGTTTCTTTTGATTAAATGTAACGATATATTTGTTTTAAAACTAGGTGAATGCTGTAATCTGGGCTTGTCCGTTGTATTCCATACCGAGTTATTGAATAAATAAATAAATAAATAAATAAATAAATAATCATCTCTCAATAGCGCAATCCATTCCCTGTAACTGTTGCTCCAGCCTCATTTTCGAAAAAGTAAGATCCAATGACTCCGCCGGACTATAAACCGCACTAAACAGTCACACGTTGAGGATAGAGAGGCTTTTCAACAATAAACTCTTGGGTTTTCCGAGCTCCAGATGCGACAATTTTGCTTGTTGACGAAGCCACCGGGATGAAAATGGGCCTCATCACTCAAGATGATTTTCCTATCGAATTCCGGATCATTTTCATGCATTTCACGATCCAATCAGCAAAGACACGACGTTGTTGATGATCGGCCGCTTGAGTTCTTGTGTTGACTGAACTTTATGAGCCTTAAGACCCAAATCTTGTCCCAACAGCTCGAATTTTTTAACCAATTTATTTATTGTGGTTTGACAAGGTGCTTCACGACAACCCAAAAATGTTCGAGTTTTACGAATCGTCTCAGCCAAATTTTCACCATTTCTATAGTGAATTTTGATAATTTCAATGCGTTCTTGAAGCGTGTATCGTTCCATTTTTATTAATGGAATAAAATTCGTTCTTGAATTCTCCATCAGTGAATTCAACCAAGTCATTTAGGATCACCTTCTATTCCATTTTCGAAACTTAGAGACATTTGATCAAAACTTCATCACGCTGTTCATCTAGGAACAAAGCGTGCAAAAATCGCAAACAAGAAGAGGATAAAACCATGCAGGTAAAGGAAGTGGAGGAGCCTAACGTTTTATAAGTGTCACGTGAACAAAACAACACAATAAAAAAAGGGACACACCAATATGGGCCGACTACGAACTTTTCCAAATACACTTCAATTTATAATCTGCAAGTACTATCACAAGTTTTTCAACTCGTTATCAAAAATAATGTGTCAAATTTGTAAATCATTCAGCATTCAATAATTTTCATCCGCTGAAACTCAACTCTACTCAACTGATTTTGCTTAATGCCAACAGTTGGCAGTGATTCATTGTAAGTGGTCTTCTAGTTTCAGCAAAACATATCTATAGAGATTTCACCCACATGAATAGAAACTTGAAAACAGATGAAAACAATATATATTCAAAGGGTGGTGGAACTGGCGTGGAGCTTTTTCGGAGATCGTTAATGGTCGTTTAAAGTTTAATGCTGGCTGGAGAGATAGGGAAGGAAAGTATCCTGTATGAGGTGCGAGGTTCAACTTCCCTGGAAAGCCACTCGGTTATTTCCGTGTCGTAACGTACCTGAATTTCAATTCTAGCTCCCGTAATGGATTCCCACTGAATAAATTGGAAATATTCGGATTTATTCCTGGGAAATGATTGACGATACGGTTTTCGGCGTAAAATTTCCACATGCAGTTCCAGATATAGTGTGATTCCCAGAAAGTCATTACCGAAGTACACTTTTCGTCAGTATCGATATTTCCTAGAAAAAATATCAGGAAAGTTCTGGTGGAAGATGAATGTAGAACATAAAAAAATTTATTAAAGTTCTGAGCAGGTGCTTTCAAAAGCTCGTTCATTGCTATTAACTGTAAATTTTGCATAAGACTTGAGATTCATTAAGTATATGAATTCAAAATCTCAGCACGATCGGAATTATATGCTGAAAATTATTCAAAAAATGAAATTATGTAAAAAATCAATTATTGGATGAAAAATTTAAACTATGACTCTTGAAATTTTGTATGAACATTCAGTACATCGATCTTTATTCACAAAATAACTTTCATTCGAATCGATATCTTGTTATGGAAATATAAAGATTCTTATTTTCAATATTCCAATTGAATTTTCTATGGTTCTGTTAACACTATTTCCACAAGATTTTGCATTAAATTTATTATGAGAATGTGGCCGCATAATTTATTTTCGTTTTGTTTTGTCTGAGATATTGAACTAGAAAAATTTTGAATGGCCATATTTAATGGAACATCCTGTACGATTTGGCTCCTAACCGAGGCATTTGGTATCGAACCTACCCTGAAAATCTCAAGTCTCTATGATAAGTTAGTGCGAAAGTTATCGTGTTTACGGCCAGACGGCCCCATGGACAGAATTCAATTCGACCACGGATTCATCATCAAGGAGTCGAGATATCGTTTGAGATAATTTTCGGCTCAAAATTCGAAAATTACAGCATTACATTTGTGCAAAATGATATAGCACTCGTTTAAGTGTAACCTGCGGTCATAAGGATTTGCTTGAAAAAGCTGTCAAACTTGGCATTTTGAAAAAAAACCAATAATGATTCAAGAAAAAGTTGCATATTCGGCGAATCTAAAATTCCCCCTTTTTGAAGATATTCGATTTTCGTGTAATAAAGACGAATAATCGAATCAACATGAATTCGATACATGTGATAAGAATTATATTGAAGAAGAGAGAATTCGAAAATTACCGAATGTCTATCTGAAATTTAAGATTATATGTCAACGCTTTTACTTTCCGAGGGGATTTTTGAGATTAAATTGGATAGCCTCTGACGTGAAGTCATTCACTCCATCAATATACAGTGTGGAACAGCCAAATGGAATAAATTCGATAACAAATAAATCAGAGCGTGTTGAGAAAAACGCTTGGAAACGTCGATTTCTATTTTTAGATGCACATTCAAACAAAAATTATCATATAGGTGAATCAGGTGACAGTGGTCGATGCCATCTTTCTTATTTTAAATACAACCCCCTGTATATTATAGTTTTTCGGATTCTTCAGAAAATTTCAGACATAATTCTAGTATAATGTCCCATACTACAAGTTACAACTGTTTCGGAAATATTAAGTGTTTTCAGATGTATTACAGAAATTAACAATAAAAAAAAGCTATTTTATTTCTAAAATAATGTAAAACTGAACAAAAAATATTAATTTCAATGTAAGAGAGGTTCAAAATGCGCGTACGTCTTCTGAAATAAAATATATATTTTTTTAATGTTAATTTTTGTGTTACATTTGAAAACACTAGCTATTCCCGAAACAATTGAAGATAGGTATGGGACATTGTACATGAGTTATGTCTAGAATTTGGCAGAATCCAAGAAACTAATCATATACAGGGGGTTGTTTTAAAATGAGAGAGTTGGTATCGGCCACTATCACATGACCCACACCATATAATAATTTGTTTTCGAAAAAATGCGCACAACATGCTCTCATTTATTCCTTATCGAATTTATTCCACACTGTATAAGAATTAATTACCAGACACAAGCAGAAAGTTGTACGATTAGCCTTGTGAATATTTTCGCAGTTTGGAAACAGCAATTAAAATGTATCAGATTCGATAACAACTATGTATTTATGACTAGCCGTTTTATGAAGACATTATTTAATCTACGATCTATTTTTATATTTTATACTCTAACTGTGTTTTAAATGCCCTGTAGTTGACTTCAGGTAGCCAAGTGTGTTGATGTCGTGTTCAAAGCGTTGAAAATTATGGGTAGTAGAAAGTTTTTATTAGTATAATAAATAATTGGCAGTTTGCGCAGCGTTACGGTACTTGGAAAATTGTTGCAATTTATGCTTCGCTTTCATGACTCATTTTCTTTTGGAAATTCTCGAATTAGTTGCCTTGAAGTACGTTTCATTCTATAAACCTGTTCGTATAATGAAATTTCTCTGATGAACTTCATTGCAGTTGGTTGTTTTCCGTACAGATGTTGTGGTTGAAAATTAGAGTTTTCACTCGTTTGAGTTGTTACAAAAAAGTAAAGAAAGCTGGAGAGTTGAATTTCGTACATCTAACTTTATCATCGCTCCATATATGTATAGGGTGGACCAAATGGTGATCCCTGAACTACAAAAATCTGATACCTGAAAAAATGAGAAAAATAAATGGCAATACAGGGTGTTCCTCAATTGAACGTACAAACGAAAAGGGGAGATTGCTTGAGTGAGTTTAAGAAAAAAAAGTCCCATAAACATGGGGTCGCAAACGTTTCGTTTTCGAGATACAGAGTGTTGAAGTTTGAATTTTTTTCAAGTTTTTTTTCTCATAGTATCTACACATCAAAAGATATTCAACTGAAATTTGGCATGATATTACATTTGAGAGTTCTCACCACGTGACATGGCAATTTGATAGAAGATCTACAGGATATATTTTTTTGGAACACTGCCACCTGTTCTTCTGCAGAACTTTTTTTGGTGAGCAACTGTTAATTTGAAAAAATGTAAAGAGAAGCTTTGTTCTTATACTGAACTTTTCGGTCTCCTGTAGTTTTGTCGTACTACCAACGATTTCAAGAAAAAAATTTTGAACGATTCTCTCGAAATCCTCTTGAAAATCCAAATTATGATGAGAAGGCCACTTTGTAAGCTGTGGTGAATGAATTCAGTGTCAGTTTTTATGGAAATTTTTCTGATCTGTAGCGATGATTCATAAAGATTCGATAAACTCGTATAATCAACACATGTTTTTGATTAAAACTTTAACACCCTGTATCTCGAAAACGAAACGTTTGCGACCCCATGCTTATGGGACTTTTTTTCTTAACTCACTTAAGGAATCTCCCCTTTTCGTTTGTACGTTCAATTTAGGAACACCCTGTATGTATAGGTTGACCAAATTGGTGATCCCTGAACTACAAAATCTGATACCTGAAAAAATGAGAAAATTAAATGGCAATATATTATGCTACATTTTCGAAAAACGCCGTAAGCTGCATTCTATTTTCTTCAATTGTTTTCGAGTTATTATTCAAAATTGATATTCCGGCTATTTCAACTCTCTCTCCGTTATTGTTTGTTAGGGACTTGAAATAGAAATATTAAATGACACTTCTTTAATCGGTAATCGGTGGTTATTTCCAAGGGATCCACTTTCCCTATCAATAGTATATTATTCGATGAGCGGTAATGCAGGTCAAAACACACGCAGATGAATTTTGCACCACGAGCCGTCAGGCGAGTGGGAATTCATCAAGTGTGTTTTGAGCATTACCGCGAATTGAATACTATACTTTATCCACGACTTCTTCAGTAAAATTCGAATTAATCTGCATTTAAAAAATTTGAACAGTTGTCAAAGCATTGACAACATTTCGTCCAACCGTCAAACCTCTGTACTCTGAGGTCGGGAATCAAATCAGAGTCTCTAACTAATCAAATCAAGTACTTTCGCAACTTCAAAAATTTACGTTTTCCAAAATAAATCTGGAATGAATCGCTAGAACGTTATCTTGATGGCTGAAATAGATTTCCGGATCGATCCTACTTTTATTAATTTTTTTTGTGAATAATTTCATTTGTCCTAGGTATTTTTATTAGCGGGAGTTATAGGCGGGTGTTATTACAACACTCGCTTTTCGGTTCACAGACATGTCTATGGTTGTGTTCTAGCTACTATTACACATAGAAATTAGTTTATAGGAGTGGATAAAAAAATTTAGAGGGTTGATAGGGATGGGACAATGTGCAACAAAAATCCTTCAAAAATGCATAAAAATATGGTAAAAGGGAAACAAAAATTGACCTGTTTCAGGATTTTGTTGCCAAATATTTTTCTTCTGAGAAAATGAATTTGTTCCATAACGTTGACGCGCACTGTATTTTCAGTGTTTATAGACTATAGATTCTTCATTAACTGATATCAATATGAACTTTTTTGAGCAATAAGTCGCATTCACCTTATGGTTATTAGCGGCGGTACGTCATTTAACTAATTATGAATCATTATTGAAAATATTATTATTTTAATACCTACTAAGTACCCATAATCAATCCAAACTACTGTACTCAACTCTGGAATGTTGCTTTTTTTAAACAATCATGTTTTCTCATGTCTTGCTTATAATACAGTAGTTCAGAATTTTTTGAAGTAAGTGAACTTCAATATCACTGCAAAGCCCATTGAAATGTAGAATCACGAAAACTGCAAATATATTGAAAAGTTTAAGAATAACCGAAGTAAGGTTAGGTTAGGTAATACCATAAGTGCTTTTCCATTGCGCGGAATTGACTCGCGAGTCAGTTTCGCGAAACAAAACTCGCGTAGTGGATACCGCTTTCGCGCAAGAAATTTTGTTGCGCGAGTCAGTTTCACGGTGAGCCGATGCCAGTCGGTTTTTGAGAGCGAGTCAAAGAGACTCGCGGTATTAATTTCGCGTCGTGGAAACGTCGAAATGAATCAGGGCGAGTGCATTCATCTAATCCAGCTCTATCAGGCCTAACGATTTTTGTGGGATACCTATGTTCTTCTTATTTTAGGATCAAGCCTTGACAAGAGATATTCAAAGTCTTCTGATGTCATCCGGGTTAAATTCCTGGTCGTATCCTCGATGGGTTCCGCTACTTAATCCCTTAGCAGCTGATTTCCAGTTTGCAATCGCCGACGAAATATTTCTCTGCTCCACCATCGATGTTTTCTTTGTTCTTTTTTATTTTTATTCTTCACATAAGCCATCACAATTAAAGCAATACGAACGCCATGATTGTCTCTGTAAAACTGGCGGCTCACCCAGTTTCGCGTCGTGTAAACGTATCATTCCGAAACAGCGACTCGCGAGTCAGCCTCGCGAAAAAGTTGCGCGAGTCAATTTCGCGCGGTGGAATAGCACCTTTAGACCTTCCTTTGGCTAAGGTGAATACTCATAAAGAGAAGAGGGAATATAAACATCATTTATTCATTTTTGCTTCTGTTTACAGCTGACACATCCTAAGCGGCTATCTTCCTTTTTTTATAAGATATTGATCTGAGATCCTATATCGAAATACGTAAGAAACAGAAATTTGAGCAAATCTATAGCAAACTGCTCCCCTAGGAACAGTCGCGCAAAGCCCAAAGACAGATAAGTTTGCGACCGGCTTCCAGCAAAACAAAAAGAGAAATTTGTGGCAATAGGCCTAACTACATAACTAAACTAGACCATTTCTTGTCTGTGTGAGCAGTAAAACCAGAATTCCGGCCAGTGTTAAGATCCTACCCATGTTTACAATCGAATATCGATTTGTAAACAAAGATAATTATTCTGGTGCGACTTATAGGAGAGTCTCGACCTTCCAGATCTGAGACTTCATAAATTTCCCTTATCGATCCAATAGGACCTCATTCCATAACTAATTTCCGCTTGGAATATCTCGAATGTGTATATTTAACTTGTCCATTATGCAATAATGTTATCACTGAAGTGCGTATTTCAATCTTGTAGCCAAATATCAGTTTTATTTATATGGCAAATTTTATGACAGCTGATGAGGCGCCAAATTATCGCTGTCATCTAAAGGAATGTTATGTATCAGCAGAAAATTATTTATTCAGTCTAATTTACAGACATGATATAATATTTCGTTTCGATAATCTATATAGGTATTAATGAATATTTTTATCGAGTAAATAAGGAAGCACTGAATGAACTGAAAGTCGTGTAACGTGTCACAGATAGCATTTAGATTTTGTTGATATTAATTATTATACAGAGTAGATATATCGAATGAAGTACCTACATTTTATATTTCAACAACCCTTAGTATTTATTCAAGTTCCAGAAGTATCACCGGACTTAACTTTTCGGATTTATTTATATCAAAAAACGATTTCAGTTGATTGTTGTATCATAGATAGCTACGCCAAATATAAGGTTTCTGTTTTGTCCATCTTGAATTCTAGCAAAACCATCAATAAAATGTCACGTTTGAAGCTGTCATTTTTTGAAACGGTACACGCTATATTAGAACGCATCGACATTATTAATTTGGCAAGGATGGTTCGTAAAACATTTTTAGGTCGCCGTGAAGCACCTTGTCGGACAGTAATAAAGAAATTGGTGGACAAACTCGAGCTGTTGGGACAAGTTAGTGATGTGAAGAATAAAACCCGTCGCTCAAGAACAGTCAAGAATATTGCTGCTGTTGCCGAAAGCGTTGAAGAAAACCCAGGTTTTTCCATTGCGCCATCGAGAGATGATTAATGATAGTATTGATCTGGACAACGTTCACTTTCAACAAGACGGCGCTACGTGCCACAGAAGCAACGAAACCATTGATCTTTTGCGGGAAAAGTTTCCGGACCGTGTTATCTCTAGAAGAGATGATCACAATGGGCCACCGAGATCTGGTGATTTTAACACCTTGCGACTTCTTCCTTTGCGGCCACGTGAAAGAGAAGGTCTACGCAAATAGCCCAGCGTCGATTCAAGACCTCAAAGATGGAATTCGTGAGGCTATGGAGGACAAAGGGCAGCCACTTTGCGATTTGGTTATGGAAAATTTCATTGAAAGGATATGGTCCTGTAAGCGTGGTCGTGGTGGTCATTTGCCTGATGTAATTTCCACTATTAAGGGCATAGCTTCTTCTTCATAATGTAATAAACATCCGATCATTTATATTGATAAATGGCATCTTTCTTTGAATATCAAAACAACAACCCTTTCGAATTGGTTCTGACGTTTTTTTTTTGGAAATAATTAACAATTTGGATTGAAGAGTGCTACAATCAGACAGATCACTATACGATAGAATGATCAGAACACTAAGGAATGCTCAAGGCAGATTTGATCTCACATAATGAATCCAAAAAATAAATAAATCTGCTCTTCAGAAAAAAAAGAAATTGTGGTTACAGCCAGGGCTTGTAGGAAAATCATTTTATTTCATCTAATAATGTCAAAATCATCTAATAATGTCAAAATGAAAAAATATGACCTTTCAGTTTTTATGGTCCAATCCTGTATAACTTATAAAAATATGGTACGCGTGATCGCAAAATACTGCAATGAATGCGGAAGAATCGAAATTAAACCGGCTGCAGTAAGGCAGAACTGGTTTCTTCTACTGATCTTCATATTTTTATTTCATTGTTCAACTTTCACTTCGACATAAGTTCACACAAATTATTAGTTATTATTCCGAAATTTGAGTTGATGTCAAGATCGGAATATCGTTATTTAAATATATGAGAGTTTACTACCCGAATTATTTGAATATAGAGTTCTTTACAGATCAAATATTCTGAAAATCACCCCTTGGGGGATCTGGTTCGATGATTCTTACAGGTTACAGAATAGTATGTTACAACTTGAGGGGGCGAATCTACATATAATTAAAAAAAAAATTATATAAACATGGGTCCGTAAGAGCTTCGTTACGGAGCTATAGGGTGTTGAAATTCCAAAAAAAATTGTTTTTTTCTCCATACCTCCTGCAGTTTTTTGACATATTCAATCCAAATTTGAAATGCGAGCTATTTTCAACACTCTCCATCATTGCACGTCCCGAAGCCTAAGAATAATCTACAAATCCTTTCTGTTGGAATCCATCAACTTCTGCAACAGTTTCTGAAGCCATGAAAAAATTTACGGTGATCTGAAATCCAGACTTGTAGAAGCCGTTTTCCTCAAATTTATGTTTCTTTTCAAACAATAAACTGGAGATGAAAGCACATCGCAACCATTAAGTGACGATTGAAATAACTTCCAAGCGGAAAAGATCTATTAAGTGTGTTGACATAAGTCTCAAAATATTTTATATGTTAATTTTGTATTCTGGCATTAACATTCCTCTTATTTGTGATGACTCGTTATGCAACAAAGTGTCCAGGGGGCGTCACTAGGAATAAAAATATCAAGGAAATGATTATAATGATATGAAATATGAGTTTTACGCCTTTTGACGTGTAGGAATTATGTTGGATGACTAACATCTGGTAATGGAGGTCTCAACATGAATGGGAGGACAAGGCATAACAGAGACAGTGGATAACAATTATCTCAGTAAAAAAGTGCTTTTTATTCATTATTCGGCTGTGTATGTATACACGAAGTTGCTTCAGCATTTGCGGCGCTTCATGTAGGAATTAGTTACATTTTATCATGATTGTATCAAAACATTAAAATGTTCGAATCAAAGAAAATGAAAAACTAGCTCAACTCACTCCACTATCTCATTCTATAGCTTTTTCTAACCATAATTTATGCAAATTTGAATATAATAAGGCGCGTTGCTAAAATGATGGGAAATCCATTATGAAATATTGAATGATGAGGAATATCCATTGGAGAGTGTGATAGATTAATCAAATAATTGTAATGATGAATGAAGTTTTGTTAGAGGTAAACCGATGAAACTCAGAGAAGATCATAGATTCGATAATTTTCTGATACTATAACTGTTCATCAAGTGATCTGTGTAATCGAAACAAGTGAGATAGGTACTTCATATAAACCTGGCTCCTCGTTGATGGGTTTCTGTTTCTTTAATCCATTCTAAATCAATTTTAATCTGACCTATACTCAATTAGCCTTCAGATTCTCCTGACAAATAGTTCGCAGTGCAAATTGATTATTTCCTGAAAGCAAATTAATTGCATTGATTATTCATCCATGCAGTTTATTAGAAACAACCTGAAAACCGCATCATACTGATTATGATGTAATTAATTTATCATTGAATCATATTACAAGATGATTGGAGTTGAAAGTGAGTTGATTAATTAATATTCCTCATTTGAAGTCGTCTAGTCTTGAAATATTTATTTCAATATTATTATAATTTCGAGCATTCTCAGTCCCGAACTGATTTAATTCTTTTTCGTTATTGTGTGGATATTTGCTTGAGCTTAAACGAAAATTCGATTGTATCTCTTAGTACTATAGTGGCGACTTAAACTCTTGAAAACAGGGATACCAGGTTTTTTTAATGGGGGTCTTCGATAAATGAATCTTTAGTTTTGAAGCACAGACCACATTTCATGGGCCAGTAAAAATTTAGAGGGGGAGTAGAGCCTTTCAAATAGGTTGATACAGTAGTCTTGCAGCTTCAACTATGAAACTGTCATTTATTCATTTTACTATAACAACTCATCATATGCCAATAGTTACAAACTTTTTAGTTGGTATATCAAAATAGATAGCGACGTCCCTTTCGTTCAGTCCATTTTACGGTTGGCAGTTCATTTATTGTTCTACGGAGCACAAACTTCACTCACAAGTCGAGAACCTTTCTGTACAGGCGAATGCACCTATGAGAAGGAGTTTTTGAAGAAAGAAAAAACTGAAAGAGAACTAGGTACTATGGGGAAATCTTTCGGGAATGGGTCATATCGAAAAAATCATTCAGAACTTGAAAACGGTAAGGTTCAATTTGTATATATGTGGATCTCAGTAAGAATAAGAAACGCTTTTTCACTGGTTTTCAAACAGGACATTTTCACCTTAGGAAGCAATATGATGAGGATTGGCTTGACTGACGAGTGTTGATTATGTGGGGAAGAACAGGAATCTCCTGTTCACTTAGTTACAGATTGCTCCGCTCATGATTTGACAGGAAAATTAAAGGATCTAGAGCGGATCTAGCCTCCTTGGAGCCTTTTCAGATACTGGAGTTCATTCGAGGTCTGAAATTAGAAGAAGAACTGTAACGCAGTTGTGAAAACTGATCTGATGGGGACACACAAGATATTGAGGTCACAGTGGAATGAAACACCCTTAAAAATTTGCAATCTACATTAGTAGTCAGTCGCAAATCATCGAAGAGAGAAGGCGTTTGAAAAAACAGAAGAGTTTGAATACCGTTGGTTCTGCCTTGGATTCCCACTCAGTATACAATACACAATTCAATTCTTTTCATCCCTTTTTCATAAAAATATATATCGAACTTTCAATTACCAGGATTCAAGTAGCTGATTATGGCAGACAACCTTTTATAGCAAGGACGAATGGGTTTAAAAGTAGAACACTACTATTTGTATTCGAGTTCACGGACCTCATTTTCATCCGATTTTGGCTGATGCAGTGCGAGAACAGGTATATTATCGTTTCCTTCCATCGTAACGTGGTGAATGTCATTTGCGACCCTCGAATTAAATCAGGTTCTGAATTTATTATCGCTGGTAATTCCTCGGTCATCTATTAAAACTTATCAGAGAGGAAACCGAATGATACTGTGGAAGGTTATCGAGTTAATTTTTGTAGATTTATTATCATCCCAAGCGATATTTATTTCTGAAATCAAAGAGGAAATTGCAAATATTTTGGAGGTTGATTATTTCAGGGGCTGGTACCTGGTATAGATGAGAATTATATGGAATTTTAAACCTAAGATCCGAATGTAAAAAGGACCTCATTCAATTTCATGTTTCTGTTGAGATTTTCAGTACATCAAATTTAAGACAGATTTTCTGATCGATATTTCAATTCAATGTACAATTTTGAGAACTCTTATTGAACTTACCTATGAAATGAAGATAAATAATTCATGTGAAGCATTTAAAGCATAAAATGAACAAAATTGAAGATTCCGCGTTTTTAAAGTAGTCAATATTCTATATTATTTGATTAGAACATTTATACGATGTCTAGTTTGGTAGTCTAATGGAGAAACCAAACAACATAAAACGCTCAACAAGTACTGATGAATGAAAGCTTGTTCAACATGCTTTGAATGAAGACTTAAATAAATCGGAAGAAAAAAACAAAACGTAGAAAATCAAAGAAAGCAGCTTTCTTGTCAATTTCCGAAAATCTCATCAGTCAACCGCTTTCTGATTTCAAGACAATCTGATGCTCTACAATAATGAGATTCAGTTAAAAAGATCAAATGAATTGTTTAACAACAGATTCAATAAAGAATAGATCAGTCATCTATAATTGTTTTCTAAAAACTGTCACGAATGATAAGCACTTTCGAAAAGTCACGTTAGTTTCTTTCTGAATGTTACACGTTTCAAGAGTTTACTGACGACGGCTGGCAAATGCTGGCTGAATCTTCGGATGCAAGAAGCAAAAATGATAGAAATATCCTAAATGATGTTTGAATACATGATCTATCTTCAAGAATTTCACGTCAAAAACCTCTCTGTGTAATGATAAACAGTATTGCGAATTTACATCTTCCATTGCGAAAATCACTCAACGATATTTATGGGAATATTTTATTATAATTTCAATAAAAAATAATGTATTTTACCCGTAAATAAATCTCATTATAATTCTTCATGTTCAAAAATTCGAAAATATCAATTTTTTCGTTTGTTTCACGAATAACAAAACTTGCCCACTTGACGGCAAAAGTACTATCACGTTCGGAAATTGACGCTAGTTTTTCTTGCAAGAAACTTTCAAGGAGAGTCTTTGAAAAAAACAAATAATAGTTCACAAAAATAGATTATTACTACACTTCTTCAGGCTACTTAATCTATTGAATTTTCCCCAATGATCTTTCGAAGTTTACACACTATAATTCCTTTCATTTTCTTTTGAATATAATTGGAAAACGCATATGTTCTGTTTAATTCGAAATATATATAATTGAAATAATTTCACGAATTCTGAACGTCATTTCATTGAACTATGTGAAAGTTTCTAACAGCGTACCTTGCAAATACAACAAAAGAAACATACGGACTGAATCACATATTGTAGAAACTAATTGCAGCAGTTTGTCTGCGGTTAAGATCATAATTAACATCCAAGCTGAAATGCGAGTTGAACGACATTGGAAACTCTGCAACACGTGGTCATCGCAGTGAATAAAACTTCTCTCACTCATCCCATGATTTCAAATTTTTTTTTACAGAATTCATAATGCTTGTGAGGTTGTCCCAGCACTTTTGGATGTTCGAAAAAGTTGTTTGTTGAGCTGAAATGTGCTACGTGTGTGCTCCTCTTTTTTGAGCGCTCGTTCTACTGAAACGAGTGCTTTATCGTTCTGCGAAATGTCTCTTATTTTAGAATTTTAAGCCGAAAATGGTCTCAAACGGTAGAGTTTCATTCCCTGATGACGAATTCGTGGTCAAATTCCATTCTGTACGTGGGCCGTCTGGCCGTGAGCACTTTCGAATTGTCCTAGAGACTTGAGATTTTCAGGAAGAATTCGGTCCAAAAATCTCGCGTTTCAGTTCGTTAACCAGCTAAATCGTACAGGGTGTTTCATGAAATATGGCCATTCATTTTTACCTAATATTTAAGACAAAACGAAATCAATCGATAGGGCATTTTGCGGCCACATGCAAGATTTTGTGGCCATAGCGTTAACAGAACCATAGAAAATTCAATTGGGACATTGAAAAGAAGAATCTTTATATTTTCATGACAAGATATCCGTTTCGAGTGATATTATTTTGTGAACGGAAATTGATTAATCATGGACTTATAATACTAACTGGACGTCGAACTTCCCAACTGTCACGTAGAAAAATCAAGAAAGTGGCAAGGGCCGCCATTTGCAGTTTGGGATGAAACTCGAATATTTTGATGTTCAATTCCATCTGTGCTCGAATTCTTTCCGTTGAAAACTTGACACATCTCAAGTAAAACCCAAACTGCAAATGGCCGCCGTTTGCCACAAAATTTTTGACAGGTTTGCCATCTAGTAAGTATTATAAATCTATGTGATTAACTGAATTTTCATTCAATATTTCAAACGGATCACACCATAGAATTTTATTCTTTCCTAAATTATGAACTTTTTGAATCATTCCGAGTTGATTCGATTGAGCTGAAATTTTGCTTTAATACAACCATAGAAAAGTCTATCGTTAGATCAAAAAGAAATTCCACTACAGCCCATAAATAACTTTCGATTGCAATAAATCGAGTTTGGAGATGTGAATTGGTGAGGTGAATGACCTTACAATTTTTCAGAAGAATTGGCAAAACAGAAACATTGAGTTTTGATATTTAAAGTTATCGGAAATTTTAACAGCACAAGTTGGCTTAGCAGAATCTAATGAAGCAATTCCCGAAAAATATGAAAGTGCTGCTACTTTTTTCTCTCGATTTGTCAAAAAATCTGGAGAATTTCCTCAGAAATATTTACGTCTCGAGACAGCATTAATATAGTTTATTTTCAAACGTACAATTATAACGTCATTTTTCGACTGACAGGATCATCGAAAATTTCTATTTCTCCGCCAAGGAGGAAAAGTGTTGCTAAGTAACACTTTTCCGTCCGGCGGCAGGAAAAGTGTTACTATGCAAAAGATTAATAAGAATCGGTAATAACCATGATCTAACTTTTTAAACAGATCAATAAATGCAAATTTCAAGTACCTACTGTTATTCATATCGGTAACATTCAAGTTCCTTCAATCACTGACAGGACATGTCAATAACAATCATCACTTCAAAACTATTTAAACAGTTATGAAAATCGTGGAAGGATCTATATAAAGCACCAATACATACTGACTTTATAATAAAATTCAATTGTAACAATAAATACATTATTTATTTTCATCAAATTCCTCTGTGATAGGTCTTCAGTTATCCACAAATGAACTTCGTTCTTTCTCGTAATTTCAATATTCCTTAAACGAATATTTTAATCAATAAACGTAATAGAACTATTCAAAAAGGATATTCGTACCTTGTTTTATTCGTATCTATTTATTTCCTTCAAAAATGAGTATTTTCCCGATAGACTTCCTCCTCTTAAACACACATATGACAGTTGTCAGAATTTTCCGATGTCATAAATAAATCAATTTTAAGAAGTGTCAAAAAATCAAAATTATAACGATCGTAAATGGATAGAATCATGTGCGTATAGGTAAATCAATCCGAAGATGGATATTCAGATTTTCATGAATTTCAAAACGTTTGAAAATAAAATAACATATTTCATTCGGATGAGAAGTGACTTTTCATGGCTCGTTTCAATTGCCAGCCTCACTGCGTTCGGCTGTCAAACTCAAGCTCGCCATGAAAAGTGACACTTCTCCTCCTTATAAAATAATATACTATTTTCCATTCAATACTGAGCGGAAAAAAAAGAAAGTGTTGCGCTAACTTTTCTTAAAATTTTTCAGGAAACCAGAACGACATTCGGCAAAATTCGAACTTCCCAACTCAATACATGTATAACACCATTTGTTTCAGTCATTGGAATCCAGTTTTTACGAAACATGCTCGAATAACCCATTTTTTTCAGTTCTGAAATATCCTAAGAAACACATGAAATAAAGAAAAATAGAACGGCACAAAGCAGCCCAAACATAGCACAACTAGTCACAACAAACATGTTTTCGAAAATCCAAAAGTGCTAGGCTAATTCCACACACATAAATCAAACTTCTTTTACTCATCCCATGGTTTCGAAATTTTTTCAAAGAAATTCATACATATAGGATAATCTCTTCGCGAATTGCCGTAATATTAGTCACGAATTTGCATAGAATGCGAATTATGCTCGCCCACTCCTTTGTTGTTAGTCATTTTGACGGTGTTAAAATTCGAATTTCAAAAGGAAGAAACAGATCATCGCGCGTTCCGTTTACGTGGAATAATTATTAAAATCGATAGACGAAATTCGCTGAATAAAACATCGTCAAGTGTCGGTCTCGAATTGCTGCAATGCCTACCTCAATGCCAATTTCTTGTTTTCTGTGTCAGTGCTTGTTTGTCAACTCTATAATCGATTTGAGGTTGAATGTCGAAATAGTTACGTTTAGATGAGTTAATGTTTCAGATGACCTCTCCTGTCTTTTACATTCTATCTAAATATCTGTGCTGTTCGTTTTATTTGGCATATCTAGTAAGAGATCCGGTATAAAAATATATACCCTAATCTGTTATTCATTAGTGATAAGAAATAAATGATAGATAACATTTATATCGACACATTCCACATGAGTTGCCTAATTCAATTTGGTGCGGATGATGTTAAATTCTCAAAAATTCAACTGAAAATTTTCAGTATATTTCCCTCACCCTAAAGAAGTGAAAAATTGTTGCCTGTATTTTTCCGAGTACCAATGTAGGGTTGTCAGGTTTGAAGAAGTGAAAATATCCTCATCAGTTATTTGATCGTATCTAGTGTCGAATGAAAGCTTATTTATTCTAAATCCGAATAATAAATTCAATGGAAAACCGGGCCTGGACACCCAAGAGGTAACGGCTAGGAGGTCGTCGGTTTTATCAACGCCGTTGATGACCTCATTGGGTTTCCTTGAATGAGAAGGATTAACAACTGAAGATCTACATGGTCGCAATTTCTGGAAGGCTTAGTTGGCCATAACGACCCTAGTTCTAATAAAAATAAGGCGCCTAGAGATATCGCTACAATCTAAATATTCAAACATATTTTTTTCTATGAAATATATTTCTAAGTGCTTATTTTTTTCATGGCGGTAACTGATTTTAAACATAATGAATAATTTATACAATGAACAATTCTCACATCTTCTCAATTGATGGAAATAGTGAGGAAATATCCACTTTATTTTGTCATAACTTATTTTCAAATATCTGATATGTTTGAAATCCCATTTGAAATATACATTATGTAATGTTATTGTGTTCTCGAAGTAAATTAAGACGCCAATTCAGTAAATTAATATTCATATATTCTCATAAATTTACTTGAATTGGGACAGTTGTTCTTGAAATTCAACCATTAAATGTGCACTTAGATAGGGAGGAATTGGAAAGAATGTTTGTACAATGATAATTGAATTGATGAAATATTGCTATCTTGTATTACAAAACAGAAAATTTACATAGAACGTAATATGAATTTACTGATGAACACACTAAAATTCCATCAGTTTCTTCTATCAGTCTAATCAATACATATTATTGAGACATATTGAAATGCAGTTCATGATAAATACATTGATCATTGCCATAGAAAAACATAGAAAATTACCGAAATGGAGTTCCTCTGATCACTGACAAGTCGAATTGACTGAAATACCATAGAGATAGGATAGTATAGAATTGCCATCATTGAAATAATATTAAATATGGTATTAGATCAGCCATATTACTACCACCTGAACGTCAAATTTGACAATCGTTGAATTATCTGGAAGAATTGTGATTTTTGCGCCCTTTTCTAGTTAAATTGTGATTTTTTCTGCTTAATAATATACAATAAAATGGTATCGTTTACAGTAAGGCTTTCATCAAGCAGAGAAGAGACAGATAAGAAGAAAATTAGAGGAAAAACATATCACAGATAGGGATGAGTGCTGAACAGATCTGCATTCAAAATTTTTGCAAGAAAATTGTTTATTTGATATTCAATTGACAGGTTTCCTAAAGACCGAATACGTCGTATTTTTTGGGTGAAATTTGTGAACAGAAAAAACTGGCAATTTAATTCAACCCTGAACTTTCCGCCATAATGTTACTATTTTTCCTTACTGAATTGTTTGTCATAGCGTCTCCTCTATATATATCTCAATGGAAATAAAATATCCTGTATTAATAATGAAAAAAAACTATATTGCATTGAACTGTTTCAAAAGTTCAAATATTCATATCCAAGGCTCATTCTTGAAATCATTGTCTTATTACCAGAAGGGTTTATCAAACCAGGTCTGGTTCTTCATGTGACGATTTTTCTGGAACTCACATTTGTAAGTGAATAAGTGCAAGAACTATTGAATTTTTCTGTAAAAGGCACCGTATTCGAGATATTAAAGAGAAATGAATTTTTCCATATCTCAGGAAGCTTCATAGTTCAGAAAACAGCTTTCGTGAGCATTTTCAGATCAAATAATGCTCTTTATGATTTTTCCGAATTTTTTTTCTCGCGTCTACGCTAATGGAAATTTTACGGTTTTGAGATGTCCATTTGAATCGCCAATGTTTTTCAAGCAAAAAAAAAGTAGTCTTACGCTATAAAGCTCACAGTTTTCGAGAAAAACAACTTTTATGCAGGACAACACAGTAAATTTCGGAAACAATATTCTTCACTTTCTTTGCTTACAATTAGTAAATTGACCATGTTTTTCAACATAAAAGTTAATTTCTCTGGAAAACGACTTCGAAGGGTTTGACCAGAAGTTGAAAACATTGGCGATTCAAATGGGCGTTTCAAAAACTGAACTTTTTCCATTAGCGTGGAAGTTGGGGAAAAACACCCACTAACCCTTTAAAACCTTCACCAAGTAAGCAACATAACTCATTATGATTTGGAAGTACCCAAGAAGAAAACTGCATTCTATACAATAAATTTTTTCGGAGAAATTCACAAAAAACGTTTTTTTTAACAGTATCTCGAAAACGGTGCATTTTGAAGGAATTAATAGGATAATTTGTTCATATTTTTAGACGAGCTATAACTCTTGAAATTTGTTGCACTCATTCACTAATACCCTGTGTAAATTTGATGTATGTATTTCCAGATTAATTTCACATTGAAGAAGTACCTGCATACAGTTTAGTACCATTATTTCTGAGGAGCGTTTCATAGCAGCCAAGCTTCAACTTTAACATATGGTTCACCTGTAGAATGTACTTGAATTACAAATTATGCCAGTTGAGTGTCTGATTAACCTCTCGTCTGCGAAGGATGTATTTGTCTTTCACAATGCCTTGCACCTAAGCACCTCTATAACTCGAGTTAGAAAATCATGCATTGTGAACCTGTGCATCGAGCTGTGAATTGTTCTGATGTAATTGTTCCAAGCATTAGGTCTGATAGATACGAATTCAAAGGTTTTAACACTTTCTTCCAAATAAATTATATTTCGCTGTTAATTAATGGTTTGATAGTGCTTGGGTCGTTGCTCTGGGAAAACAGATGGTCACTTCCGTTCCTCAAGCGAATCATGGACACTTTCACTGATAATTACTAGAGCTTTCTTCACCAAAAAAGTTGTAGTTTTATCTTAGATAATGATATAATGACACCTAGTTCATTCCATATGATTACGGAACGCATGATACACTTCTAACTACAAACAACTAGCGCATATTGTTGAATAATCATCAAGAGTAGTGAAATAAAACCATGGAATTAATATTACGAAAAAAAAAATATTCGAAATATAGTGGCAATTCAGTTTTGTATGTCCCGAACATTCAGGAATTTTTTTGGTTCGAAATATTCAGTATTCCACTTTATATTGAGTTGAAATCGAAAGCTAACCTAACCTAACCTAATTTTTAATAGAAAACGCGTCAAAATATCGGCGTGATCGAAAAAGTCTCTGAAATTTATTTTCGTTAGAATTTGGTCTTTTCATAGCATTAAAAAAATACATATCAATGATTATGGGGCCTAATTTACCTAGAAAATGCAAAGAATTTTGATGCAGCTGACAAATTGGAAGCAATATTTTTAGAATTGGATACCGAAAATGGTTTGAAATGAATAAATTCAGGCTCCAAATATCATGATTTTTGAGAAGGCGAAGAAAAAAATTCAGCTTAAATTTGTGATTTTAGATCACGTTTTCGACAGCCATATTTCAAATGTTACATCCAGTTTCACAGCTGGAGCAAAGTTGTTTGCTTTTTTTGAGAAAGTTTATCATTCCTATAGTCCGTTCACGAAAGTTTGAGCGCATAGTAGGCGTTCGTTTATTTATCTGAAGTGGGCAGTATTTGCTGTCATAACGTAAAATAAAGTCAGCGTTGCCGAATGTACCCGGCCTCGTCCGACGAACTTTCAAGTTATCAGAGAACTCTATCCAATATTGACAACATTGCGTATCAATCTGACAAAAAAAACATAACCTGAAATTTTAATAAACACAGTGGAATATGCCAAATTTCCATGGCCAACTGACGGCTCAACCTTCGTGAACGTACTATAATAATGTATATTTTGATACTATGAGAAATAAAAGGCTTTAACGAACAAAGGTCTGGCAGACTTTTTCAAAAACCCTGACATTTTGCGAGAGAAAATTCGATTGAAAATAAGAGTGCTTTTTCGATATTAAGCCGAAATGAATATTTTTAACCGAAGAAATTATACTATGTCTCTGACATGAGAAGGTTAGTTTCACTTAATTAAGCAAAAAAATGCTAAGGAATAAAAAACCATAAACTAGATCTGTTGAACTTTTCACATGAATTTGAGATTATGAAAAGAAAGTGTGAATACGAAAGTTGTAGGTCTTTTCATTGCCAACAACTTGCCATTTAACTGTTTTTATAGGACTAGGACAGTTTTCGAAAAAACGGAATAAACCATTTGCTTCCCTACAAAACTGACTCCACTTCTCCCTCAAATTATGTTTCCTTCCATTTTCGTAATATTATTTGCCTCTCAATTTCGTTGTATTCTTTGCCCTTTCCTTTGGGTTTTATTCTACTCTATTTTTTTACTTTCAACTATTTTTGAAATCTTCAAGACTGGTTATACGACAAAATACTTACTATAAGTGTGAAGCATTTATACCTAATTTGAGCTTCTTGGTCCATATTTAACAACTTGTTATTAATATAATATCATTTATGCATTAGAAGAAGCTGAAACAATGAAAATCTTCACAGATATTTAATGTTGAATTTACATGACGGTACCAAGCAAGAAAATTCCACTTGTTCTCAAATGAAATTCCTATGTAACTGCCTTTTTCTCCGTACGTTGACCTGTCCTTTGCTCATTTACTATTTACATAACGGGCTGGATATCAAGGAGGGGTGCTTGCGAAAATTCAAAACGACATCCTTGTTGTTCATCTCGGTTCTGCTGAGGAGAAGGAAACTGAAACAATTTTATGTATCCGTTGAAATACTGCACCATATGATGCCTGGGAGCATTTGTTGAATAAAAACGTTTCCTGCATATTCATGACGGAAATATGTGTGCTGATCTTTTCGAATCACTTCAATGGATATTTATCGGCTCTATTTAAGCCATTCTACTGAACTGAATATGTAGCTGTAAGAAACGATCGTACATGCCCTAAAGGTTTGAGCAGTGTCGGATCAGGAATGCCAGGCCAAGACTTGCAGATTTACACTGCGTAAAAAAATAACGCGCATTATGGAAATCTCAAATTTATCCTACAACTGAAAGTGTTCTCAATGAATATTTTTATCAGAATTATGCATGCATATTATGTTATCCACTTTCAACGTTTTTCTTCAATACTATGTTTTTTCCCAGCAGGAATAAAAAAAGAGATTATCAGATTTTGAATGTGTTGGATCCATTCTGAAATCAGTTGTTCTCGATCAATTATAGTGATCAATAGTTTTTCTTTCGTTTGATTTTCTACACTCGATCTCTATGCAACGCGAAACACGCAATTTGACCTAAGAGGAATGTGCCCAAGCGGTAGTCTTGCGAGAAGAAGGGTGGACATACACAAGAAGGTTTGGACTTTCCCATACAAGTGTGTCAAGAATGTTGCAGCGATTCAGGGATACAGTCCAGTTTTCTTGAAATTTAAAACTGGTGATTGATTAACAATGAATATACCTACAATTAAAAAAAAACTCAATCGAATCGGACTCAAAATAACTTATTTATGAGTAAACAAACTTCTAAGATTTTTGAGTTGATCGATTGTTTTTCCGGTGAGTGTATGGTGTTTATAATTTTATTTCAATAAAGCCAGTTTTCGATCTTACGTTATTCACAGTATTTTAGCACTCTGTTCTCTAGGAATAACCGCGCAGTAATATTGATTCCTTACAAACTTGTGTACCGAGAAACTTCCGACTTCAACATTCATCAATTCTATAAAAAATTTGTTTTGAAAAAAATATTTGTGCTTGAAGTACATTTGAATTATTTCTTCTCCATTATCCATCAACTCTTTAACTTTCTTCAGAAACACCAAGGACATTAAAACATCAAGTTTGTAGAATGAGCCACAACGATAACCTACCGCAAAAAATCACCTGATCATTTTCACATCACATCAGCACTTTCGATGTGATATTTAGTTAATAAAATAAAACATTGACAAGGAGTAACGAACTGTTAATGCAGTTTTATAGTTAGTTTAAGTTTATTTGGTTTGATGTCATGATAAATGAGATTCTAATTGTTTTCTTCTCCTTGTATTGTGTCATCATCATTTATTTACTTTGTGACTACTTGAGGACAAACAATACATTCACCATGCCATTTATTCTGATAATAGTATGAGCATAGATCTAGTCATGAATAATTGAGTATATTTACACATCTTCTACACTCATATCGATCTTTTATGTTGTGGCTAATAATTTTCGACATGAATTTATGCTAAGTGATTTTGCATGGTGACTTACGAACGTATCAAAAAGCATTCTGTAGATCGTTTCGTTATTCAGAAAATATTTATTTCCGATTCGTTACATTAATTTTTTCTTTATCCACTATAGGTACCAATTTTTGTTGCTAAATCATCTCTTTGTTTTTTCAGGTAAAGCTACCAAATATGTTAACTTGTCGTAAGTAGAACCCTTCTATCATTAATTGCTTCAAAATTGGACTATTCTACTTCATGTGAATTTGTAATCTAATAGACATATTAATATTTTGAATGGTCACCTAGGTCGATGTGAAGGTCTATGAAACAAATAAAGAAAAACTCATGAAATATCACGAATTAATTTTTCTATTGCATTTTGTTGAATATTTAGGAAGTATATTCAGAATTACCCAATTGGTCAACAAAAACGAAAACGAACTAATTTGTTGAATTTTTTCCAAGAACCTTACAAATTCAATGAATTCCTAATTTCCGGAGTTTTCGGCAGTACTCATACGGTTATTGGAATTCAAGTAAATTAGAAACACAAATTTAGCGTTGAAAAGACAAGAACGAATGATGAAAACCTATGAAAACGAAATTTTTTGATCAGAAAAATCTTTCAACGCTGTGTTTCTAATTACTTGTGTCAGAATGTTCCATGAAACAAAATCAGAGCTGATTCTGATGAATTTCGTTTTATTATTAACTGATTCTTGATTGATGCATCACATAAAGACCCATACCTTAATGAGCTAAATACTTTCCGAATAAATTAAATGGATGACTTTCTAACAATCTGCGAAGCATGAATCGAATCTGTCAGATCAATAAAAAACATTTTGGACCTGTAAGATGTAAACAGAGGCACAATGGGGAAAAGATGTTTAATATCTCCTCCCCGGCTGTTCACAAACATTAACCTGCCTTTGAGTATTCTTATGACTGCCGTGATTCTTTATTTCTATGTGCTTTGCAATTGTGTTATTTGCTTGACATGTGAAAAATATTATTGTTATAGGCCCTTTCTATTGAAGTACATCACTTCCAAACTGATGCAAAATCAGTTTTCCAAACTGATGCAAAATCAGATGATGCGTGTTCACTTTGACATTCCTATCTTTCCATTCTCGAACGATTCCGAAATCACTCAGTTGGAAGTGAAGTGATTTTGACAAATAAACTTTTCGGATGACAATCAACAAAACGATAAGGTTTGAAATCAGACCACCAAATAGGAATATCGACGATAGTCGGGAAGAAAATTCTAAAGTTATATGAATTATTCATTACTAGCAAAAAAAAACTACTTCACTTTGTTATGTTTAGAAGTAAATTGTTAACTTTTACACAAATGTTAGGTTATGTTATTGATATGATGAACGGAAGTCTCTTTAATGTTCTAAGAACTGAAGTGATTGTGGAAATTAAACTGATTTTGTCAGAAAGCAACATCAGTTGGAAGTGATGCGCATCAGTTCAAAATTACAACATTGTCAAATAGAACGCGCATTAACTGATTTTGCATCAGTCGGAAGTGATGCAGCTTCATATAGAAAGGGCCTATGTTGTGATTTCAAACTGATACGCATCACTTCCAACTGATGTTGCTTTCTGACAAAATCAGTTCAATTTCCGAAATCATTTCAGTTCATCACAACAATAACAAAACCTAGCATTTTCGTAAAAAAATACTTCAAATATGACAGGAAGTAAATTTTTTATCCTCAGCTTTCATTGCTAGTAATAATATTTACTTTAAGAATTCCTCCCGAACTGTAGTCGATATTCGATTTCAAACCTTATCGTTTTGTTGGTTGTCGTCCGAAAAAGTCATGTTCTATTTGTGAAAATTACTTCACTTCCAACTGAAGTGATTTAATAAATTATTCAGGCAAAATACAATACATGAAACAAAAAAGTTCCTAGCTGAGGTTGGTGCAAAACGGGGGTACCCTACTATTCTGACGTATGATACCAGAGCACAGGGGAAAAACCTCAGTAGAAAAAACCCTGTCTCGCCGTTTTTACAAAATTGAAACTTAGACTATTCGAATAAAAACCTTCAATATTGGATACAAAATACTTGATTCATGCTTTGGGCCAGGAGGGCGTTTTTAAACCAGGTCTGGCATTCCAATTTTTCGAATCTCCTTGTTCTTAAAGCCTGACGCTCACTTGGACGAGACGAGACGAAACGAAGCGACGCGTTAGTTAGTTAGTTAGAAACTCATCTTCGCTTCGCGCCTCCCAAGTGAGCGTCTACCATTTGATTCAGTGCAAATCGTGCCTGCGGAAAACAACTCTTCGCTTCGTCTCGTCTCGTCTCGCCCAATGTGAGCGTCAACCTTAAGACTGCTACAGGGACACTATTGAAGAGTAATCATCTGCCATAGATTAAATAGTGGTATTATTTCATCCTAAATATCGAATTTAATTTCGGCGAATAATGATAAAAAAAAGTGTGACAAATAGAAAGCTAGGAAAAAAAACAGCAACATGCCAGAGTTGAGTACAGTAGCGTAGGTTGATTATGGGTAGTAGGTTTTAATTCAATTATTTTGTGAACCTATAAATAGATAGATAATGTACCTTCCTAATAACGATAGGGTAGATGCGAAATTTCTAAACAAAATCTTATTGATCTAATTTTATCAAGAAGCTATATCATTTTGTTTTAATACCTACCTCTGAAAGAGCAGAACTCCCTTTTTGCATTCACTGATACCGCGTTTGGGGCCTATCTATGTTCTTATTGTCCTGAGATCGAATCTCCAATCGTTCACAGGACTTGCATTAAACATTGTCACCGAATTACTTCGATATCCTCAAGAGAAGAAGATTCGTCCAACCATGAAATAAAACAGTTACCGGTAACCTTCATTTCCGAACGGGTCGCACCTAATCTTATCGAGAATGTAAAAATAGTAGTTTTATTGTGACCGTAAAAATGCACTTTAAGTTCTTTGTGTTGATCACTTCACCTGACCTAAATATAGAACTTTCTATTGTCATCGTTTCTTTGTAAAGGGTATCGTTGCTGCGGTTATTTCTACAGTTTGAATACATTTTGTTGTTTCACTGGCTTCCGGAATCTGAATTTGATACAGTGTGACACAATGAGATGTGGTTCGATATTTCATTTGATAATTGCGAATGTTTGCGTATTGTTTATCGGTATAAAAATTTTGAAAAAGCCCTCAGCGGGACCTTTCGAGCGGTCGTTTCTTGGTGGAGCAATAAGACTATTACCTCAAAATTTTGTATGGGATTTGAGATCGAGACCAAATATATAAATGCTGAATCTCAGACGGGTGTGATCTTATCCACAACCACAAATCAGATAAAGGTCGCATACACCGTCGGACTTATATACATCAGGTAGTTAGAATATAGATATTCATAAATTCAAGTTTTTCAGAAAAAAGGAAGGTGAATTATGTGTTTTTCATACCCACATGCATGTTCGAGGAAAATAGAAAAATTCGCCAGTGACGTGCTACGGGGGATCGAATATTGAGTAATGGATATAAATATTGTCAAATTTTACAATTAAAGTGGTTTTGTCAAGCAAAAAAACGAATCGTATATGTTTCTTCTATTCAGACGAGCACATAGACAAAAAAGAAAAAATGGACATCCGTCAGTGACGTGCTAAGGGGGATCAAATATTGAGTATAGATAAAAAAAAATCAATCGAATTTTTTAAACTGAATTTGGTCTTGTCAAGTAAAAAAACGAAATGCGTATTTGTTTCTACTATTCAGGCTAGCAAATAGACAAAAAAGAAAAAAATTGGACATCCGTCAGTGACGTGCTACGGGGGATCGAATATTGAGTAATGGATATAAATATTGTCAAATTTACAATGAAGTTCGTTTTGTCAAGCAAAAACGAATCCGTATTATGTTTCTTCTATTCAGACGAGCACATAGACAAAAAAAAAAAATGGACATCCGTCAGTGACGTGCTACGGGGGATCAAATATTGAGTAATGTATATTAAATATTGTCACAATTTTACAATGAAGTTGGTTTTGTCAAGAAAAAAAAAAACGCATTTGTATTATGTTTCTTTTATTCAGACGAGCACATTAAACGAAAAAAGAAAAAATGGACATCCGTCAGGACGTGCTACGGGGGATCGAATATTGAGTAATGGATATTAAATATTGTCAAATTTTACAATGAAGTTCGTTTTGTCAAGCAAAAAAAACGAATCCGTATTATGTTTCTTTTATTCAGACGAGCACATAGACAAAATAAGAAAAAATGGACATCCGTCAGTGACGTGCTACGGGGGATCGAATATTGAGTAATAGATAAAAAAATCAATCGAATTTTTAACTGAAGTGGTCTTGTCAAGTAAAAAAACGAAAAGCGTATTATGTTTCTACTATTCAGGCTAGCACATAGACAAAAAAAGAAAAAATTGACATCCGTCAGTGAGTGACGTGCTACGGGGGATCGAATATTGAGTAATGGATATTAAATATTGTCGAATTTTACAATGAAGTTGGTTTTGTTCAAGCAAAAAACGAGCCGTATTATGTTTCTTTTATTCAGACGAGCACATAGACAAAAAAAGAAAAAAAAATGGACATCCGTCAGTGACGACGTGCTACGGGGGATCGAATATTGAGTAATGGATATTAAATATTGTCAAATTTACAATGAAGTTGGTTTTGTCAAGCAAAAAAACGAATTCGTATTATGTTTCTTCTATTCAGACGAGAACATAGACCAAAAAAGAAAAAATGGAATCCGTCAGTGGACGTGCTACGGGGGATCGAATATTGAGTAATGGATATTATATTGTCGAATTTTACAATGAAGTTGGTTTGTCAAGCAAAAAACCGAATTCGTATTATGTTTCTTCTATTCAGACGAGCAAATAGACCAAAAAAGAAAAAAAATGGACATCCGTCAGTGACGTGCTACGGGGGATCGAATATTGAGTAATGGATATTAAAATATTGTCAAATTTACAATGAAGTTGGTTTTGTCAAGCAAAAAAACGAAATTCGTATTATGTTTCTTCTATTCAGACGAGCACATAGACAAAAAAAGAAAAAAAGGGACATCCGTCAGTGAGTGCTACGGGGGATCAAATATTGAGTAATAGATAAAAAAAAATTAATCGAATTTTTAACTGAAGAGTTGGTCTTGTCAAGTAAAAAACGAATGCGTATTATGTTTCTACTATTCAGGCTAGCACATAGACAAAAAAAAAAAAAATGGACATCCGTCAGTGACGTGCTACGGGGGATCGAATATTGAGTAATGGATATTAAATATTGTCAAATTTTACAATGAAGTTGGTTTGTCAAGCAAAAAACGAATTCGTATTATGTTTCTTCTATTCAGACGAGCACATAGACCAAAAAAGAAAAAATGGACATCCGTCAGTGACGTGCTACGGGGGATCGAATATGAGTAATGGATATTAAATATTGTCAAATTTACAATGAAGTTGGTTTTGTCAAGCAAAAAACGAATTCGTATTATGTTTCTCTATTCAGACGAGCACATAGACCAAAAAAGAAAAAATGGACATCCGTCAGTGACGTGCTACGGGGGATCGAATATTGAGTAATGGATAAAAAAAATTAATCATCGAATTTTTTAAACTGAAGTTGGTCTGTCAAGGTAAAAAACGAATGCGTATTATGTTTCTACTATTCAGGCTAGCACATAGACCAAAAAGAAAAGATGGACATCCGTCAGTGACGTTGCTACGGGGGATCGAATATTGAGTAATTGATATTGAATATTGTCAAATTTTACAATAAAGTTCGTTTTGTCAAGCAAAAACGAATCCGTATTATGTTTCTTCTAGTCAGACGAGCACAGAGATAAACACAGGATATACGATTTCGACAACACTGACTGGAACAAATTCAAGGCAAAACTGAAGAACAAACGGACAAAGGAATATGGACAATAAACAACGAAGAGGACTTGGAAAAGCGGGCAGAAAACATTCAAGAAATATGCACGAGGACATGCAAGAGATATATAAATACGAAACCGACGACAGATGAAGCGGACTGGTGGACAGACGAACTACAGAACCTCCGACAACAACTGAGGAGGTATAGACGTATTACACAACAAGAACACAGACGAAAACGAAAGAAAGAAACGTAAAAAAGGAAATATACAAACGAATGAGACAGGAATACAAACAGAAATCAAAGACACAAAACTGGAACAAATTCAAAAACAAATAAAGGACATAAGCGAAAACAATCCCTGGGACAAACTGTGGAAATTTATAAATAGGAGACAGAAACCACAAAAAAACAACCACATACAAAAAGAGGACGGGTCGTACACAACCGACGAAAGAGACAAAAATGCATATCTGTTGGACAAATACTTTCCCCAAGACGACGAGGCGACGGACACACCGGAAATGAAATAAAATAAGACATGAAAAACGTAAACACAACAACATGGACGAACCTGCGATAACGAATACAGAAATACAACAAGCCATTAAGAAAAAGAGAGCAGGAAAAAAGCCCAGGACAAGACAGAATACCAAATGAGGCACTTCGACACATATTTGACGCAATACGCCCAATACTGACAGACATATATAATAAAAGCTTGACATATGGACGTTTTCCCAAGGTGTGGAAGACGGCAAAAGTAATATGGATTCCCAAAAAAGCCGGCACGATGAGACCAATAAGCCTTCTTCCAGCCTTGGGGAAAGTACTGGACAGAATTGCAAACAGAAGACTACAACACTGGCTGGAAAAAAACGACGACGAAATTGATGACAGACAATACGGCTTCAGAGAAGGACGATCGACAATTGACGCGATAGACTACTGACAAATGAAATACGGAACAACAAAACGGACCAAAATCACCAACTAATAGTCACCCTTGACCTGCGGAATGCTTTCAACGGAGCCTGGACACCATATATAACAAAGGAAATGGAAATAGCCGAGGTGCCGAAAGCACTCTGCAGGTTATGTGAAGACTTCCTGACGGACAGAACGATGACAAGCGGTGACGTGACACGTAGGACAACAAGGGGATGCCCACAGGGATCTTGCCTTGGACCGACCCTATGGCTACTCGTCATGCAGGGTTGGTTCAGAAGGATGGACTGGGCAGACGAAGAATGGAGAACGGACGAAGCTAAAAGACGAGACATCGACATAGAGAACACGGACCCACTTGCGACGTTCCTAGCGTTTGCAGACGATGAATGCATATTGATAAAAGGAAACTCTGCAAAAGAACTCGAGAGAAAATGGACATACATATGGCAAGGCTGCAAGCGCTGGGAAAGAGAAAGAAACGAGGAAACGAATACAACGAGGACAAGACAGAGATGATGTTTATATACGGCCGCGAAAATTGTGAGACCCCCGACAATTAAAATAGACGAGAAACCAGTAGAACATAGCGAGACAATAAAATACCTAGGACTTATCATCGACAGACAAATGACTTACGTACAACATTTAAAAGACACCAGACAAAAAATAAACAAAATATCCATGATACTGCTTGGGACAATAAAAAGAAAATACGGACACAACAAAGACATAATAAAACAGATTGTAGAAAACGTAATGAAACCGGCGCGCGTATGCCTCTGAGATATGGGGCATCAACGCGGGACGGGGCATTACAAAAAAGACAGACGGACGCTACACTGAGACCACTGCTTCTACTCACCAACAGACCATACGCGACGACACCGACAGCTGCATTAGAAGTGCTAGCGGGCATACCACCTTGGTGGGTAGAGGCAAAAAATATACATGCCAACTGGACAAAGAACAAAAAACTAATACAGGACGAAAGAATGAAGACCAAAGGACGGCCACACCTTCGCGGAACACAAAAACACCAACAAATACGTACAAGAACATAAGACGCACACAAAGAAGGGACAAAGTAAAAAGGACATTATGAATGAGTGGCAACGAACTTGGGACGAAAACCAGAAGGGAAGAGAACTATACGGACACTGCAGACAGGTAGGAACGGACAGACTTAATCTGACATTTAAAGCGACGCAATAGCCACGGGACATGGAAATATGAAAGCGTATCTAAGACGATTTAACCTAACGGACACAAGCGGACAATGCGAATGCAACGGCCAGGACGAAGACGCCAGACACATAAGAACAGAATGCACAATAGAAAGACGACTCAGAATAAGACAAAAAATAACAGAAAACTACGGAAACACGACACTACAGTTGAGAATAGACAAAAAAGCAAACGACACGGACATAAAAAAAACTGAATGAATGGGCACATGACGCAATGGACGACTAATAGACGAAACTGACAATATACTGCAGCATAACACCTAGCTGCAGTGCGGACATAGGACTATGCCGAAAGGCGGGAAGTCCACACA
>CM024246.1:28357430-28649308 GCA_013421045.1 Propylea japonica | reverse complement strand
GTATTAACGCAAAATTTCAGCTCAATCGAATCAACTCGGAATGATTCAAAAAGTTCATAATTTAGGAAAGAATAAAATTCTATGGTGTGATCCGTTTGAAATATTGAATGGAAATCGGTTAATCATTTTCATTCACCAAAAAATATCACTCGAATCGGATATCAAGTTATGGGAAATAAAGAATTCTTTTTTTCAATGGGTACGTTCAGAAGCACTCAACTGTTGGCAACAGTTGAGTAAGTTGAGAAAGCGATAGCGCTGACAAAGCGATGTTTCTCAGCAGATGTCGATTTCTGGCAGCGGTAAAAATTTACGCTTTATAACTCATCTGACGCTGTGACTGCGCATTTACCTATTATTTTGTGATTTGTTTATGTTTAGGGTTGTTAGTAGAAGTTTATTACGGAGTATTTTGCTTACTGGCGTCTGTCAGAAGAAAACCAACAACTTGTTGTTGAAGATTGTAAATCACTCAGCGAAGCGTTCAGAAGAGATTTTCATCGCTGAAACTCAACTCTACTCAGCTGATTTTTGCTTAATCCAACAGTTGAGTGCTTCTGAACGTACCCATCTCCCAATTGTTAACACTATGGCCACCAAATTTTGCAAGAGGCTTATTTCGAGCACCTTGCATGTGGCCCAAAATGTCATTTCGATTGATTTCGTTTTGTCTGAATATTGAGGGTAAAATGTTTATAAATGGCCATATTCCATGGAACACCCCTTTACGATTTGGCTGGTTACCGAACTTAGTCGCGGCATTTTTGGACCGAATTCATCCTAAAAATCTCAAGTCTCTAGGCAATCTCTTCGAGTTATCGTGCTCACGCCGGACGGCCAACGGATAGAATTGAATTTGACCACGAATTCGTCATCAGGGAGTCGAACCCGGGTGTCAACTCTCGGGATCACTCGTTCGACGACGTATAGACGTTCGTGACTTTTTGATCATAGATTTTTGGAAATTGAAACATTATATAATCCGTTTCGAAATGAATGTAACTTTCGTCGGAACCAATAGTTGACGATATGCTAGAGAATTAACTTACTTTGAACTATTATCTCGATTTTACGCGCTCATGAACGTATACGTTCATGAACGAGTGATACCGAGAATTGACACCCCTATTTGAGATCATTATCGGCTTAAAATTCTAAAATAAGAGACATTTGGACAGAACGATATAGCACTCGTTTAATTAGAACAGGAGCTCATAAAAAAAGAGCACAAACGTATCACATTTCGCTCAACAAAACCTTTTTCGAACATCCAAGAGAGCTGGGACAACCTCACAAAACATTATGAATTTCTCTGAAAAAAATTCTGAATCATGGGATGAGTAAAGAAGTTTTATTCACTGCGATGACCACGTGTTGCAGAGTTTCCAATGTCGTTTAACTCGCATTTCAGCTTGGATGTTAATTATGATCTTAACCGCAGACAAACTGCTGCAATTAGTTTCTACAATATGTGATTCAGTCCGTATGTTTCTTTTGTTGTATTTGCAAGATACGCTGTTAGAAACTTTCACATAGTTCAATCAACTGACGTTCAGAATTCGTGAAATTAGTTAATTATATATAACGGGTGGCCCATTTAAAAATTGGAATTTAATTTTGCTATAAAAAAAAAACTGCTCAATATTTTTCAAAGGTTGAACATTTATTTAAAAGGTTGGTTCATGACATTTATTTATGAAAAATAATTTCGGCCAAATGACCACCACGGCTGACTTGGCAGTAGCCTATTCGTTCCACCCACATTTTTAATACATTTTCGATTGTTTGGGGCTCTTTTTCACCAATAGCAGCTTGAATTTCGGTCTTGAGGTCTTGAATTGTTTCTGGATTGTTGGCGTAACACTTATTTTTCACCCGCTCCCCAAAGATAATAATCCAATGGCGTCAGATCGCAGCTTCTTGAGGCCAATTCACATCAGTATTTCTGCTGATTATTCGATTTCCGAAAATGCGGCGTAAAACAATCGATTGTGGCGTGTGCTGTATGGCTCGTTGCACCGTCCTGTTGGAACCAAACATCGTCCAAGTCGTCAGCTTCAATTTTTGAAAGAACCAATCGTTCAACATTGCGCGGTAGCGCTCGGCATTGACGGTTACGGCGATTTCTGCTTCATTTTCAAAGAAAAAAAACTTTCTTCAAGCGAATAGCGTCCCATTTCGTAAACTTCATCAACTTTCAAATATTAGTCACGTCAAAAAGAATAGTTGACGTTTATAAAGTCAAATAATCGGTAGTTCAAATTCCAAACACTAGATGGACCACCCGTTATTTCGAATAAAATGAACATATGATTTTTCAATTATATTCATAAGAAATGAAAGGAATTATAGTGTGTAAACTTCGAACGATCATTGGGGAAAATTCAATAGAATAACTAGCCTGAAGAAGTGTAGTAATAATCTATTTTCGTGAACTATTATTTGTTTTTTTCAAAGACTCTCCTTGAAAGTTTCTTGCAAGAAAAACTAGCGTCAATTTCCGACCGTGATAGTAGGTACTTTTGCCGTCAAGTGGACCTCTTTTGTTATTCGTGAAACAAGCGAAAAAATTGATATTTTCGAATTTTTGAATATGAAGAATTATAATGAGATTTATTTACGGGTAAAATACATTATTTTCTATTGAAATTATAATAAAATATTCCCATAAATATCGTTGAGTGATTTTCGCAATGGAAGATGTAAATTCGTAATACTGTTTATCATTACACAGAGAGGTTTTCGACGTGAAATTCTTGAAGATGGATCATGTATTCAAACATCATTTAGGATATTTCTATCATTTTTGCTTCTAGCATCCGAATATTCAGCCAGCATTTGCATCCGTCGTCAGTTTACTCTTGAAACGTGTAACATTCAGAAAGAAACTAACGTGACTTTTCGAAAGTGCTTATCATTCGTGACAGTTTTTAGAAAACAATTATAGATGACTGATCTATTCTTTATTGAATCTGTTGTTAAACAATTCATTTGATTTTTTTAAGCTGATTCTCATTATTGTAGAGCATCAGATTGTCTTGAAATCAGAAATGACTGATGAGATTTTCGGAAATTGACATGCAAGCTGCTTTCTTTTGATTTTCTAAATTTTGTTTTTTATTCCGATTTTATTAAGTCTTCATTCAAAGCATGTTGAAAAGCTTTCATTCATCAGTATCTACTTGTTGAGCGTTTTATTTGTTTGATTCGAATATTCAAAGAACGTTTGGTTTCTCCATTAGACTACCACACTCACTAGGTAAGTAATTTATACTGGAGAAACTAGACATCGTATAAATGTTCGAATCAAATAATATAGAATATTGACTACTTTAAAAAGGCGGAATCTTCAAGTTCGTTCATTTTATGCTTTAAATGCTTCACATGAATTATTTATCTTCATTTCATAGGTAAGTTCAATAAGAGTTCTCAAATTTGTACATTGAATTGAAATATCGAGCAGAAAATTTGTCTTGAATTTGATGTACTGAAATTCTCAACAGAAACATGAAATTGAAAGAAGTCCTTTTTACCATTCGGATTGAAATTCCATATGATTCCCATCTGTACCAGGTACCAGCCCCCGAAATAATCAACCTCCAAATATTTGCAATTTCCTCTTTGTTTTCAAAATTAAATATCGCTTGAGAATAAATAAATCAACGAAAATTAACTCGACAACCTTCCACAGTATCATTCGGTTTCCTTTCTGATAAGTTATAATAGATGACCGAGAATTACCAGCGCGATAAAATTCAGAACTTGATTTAATCCGAGGGTCGCAAATGACATTCACCACGTTGCGATGGAAGGAAAACGATAATATACCTGTTCTCGCACTGCATCAGCCAAAATCGGATGAAAATGAGGTCCGTGAACTCGAATACAAATAGTAGTGTTCTACTTTTGAGAAACCCATTCGTCCTTGCTATAAAAGGTTGTCTGCTATAATCTTCTACTGGAATCTTGGTAATTGAAAGTTCGATATGTATTTTCATGAAAAAGGGATGAAAAGAATTGAATTGTGTATTGTATACTGAGTGGGAATCCAAGGCAGAACCAACGGTATTCAAACTCTTCTGTTTTTTCAAACGCCTTCTCTCTTCGATGATTTGCGACTGACTACTAATGTAGATTGCAAATTTTTAAGGGTGTTACATTCCACTGTGACCTCAATATCTTGTGTGTCCCCATCAGAGCAGTTTTCACAACTGCGTTACAGTTCTTCTTCTAATTTCAGACCTCGAATGAACTCCAGCATCTGAAAAGGCTCCAAGGAGGCTAGATCCGCTCTAGATCCTTTAATTTTCCTGTCCAAGTCATGAGCGAAGTAATCTGTAACTAAGTGAACAGGAGATTCCTGTTCTTCCCCACATAATCTACACTCGTCAGTCAAGCCAATCCTCATCATATTGCTTCCTAAGGTGAAAATGTCCTGTTTGAAAACCAGTGAAAAAGCGTTTCTTATTCTTACTGAGATCCACATATATACAAATTGAACCTTCCCGTTTTTAAGTTCTGAATGATTTTTTCGATATGACCCATTCCCGAAAGATTTCCCCATAGTACCTAGTTCTCTTTCAGTTTTTTCCTTCTTTAAAAACACCCTTTCATAGGTGCATTCGCCTGTACAGAAAGGTTCTCGGCTTGTAAGTGAAGTTTGTGCTCCGTAAAACAGTAAATGAACCGCCAACTGTAAAATGGACGTCGCTATCTATATTGATATACCAACTCAAAGGATTGTACCCTTTCAGAACGCTCTATAGGCATATGATGATTTGCTACAGAATAATGAATAAATGACAGATAGTTTGATAGTTGAAGTTGCAAGACTACTGTATCAACCTATTTGAAAGGCTCTAAACCTCCTCTAAATTTTTAATGGCCCCTGGAATGTGGTCTATACTTCAAAACAAAAGATTCATTTATTGAAGACCTATATCAAAAATACCTGGCAACCCTGTTTTCAAGAGTTCACGTCGCCACTATTGTACTAAGAGATACAATCGAATTTTCGTTTAAGCTAAAGCTCAAGCAAATATCCACACAAATAACGAAAAGAATTGAATCAGTTCGAGACTGAGAATGCTCGAAATTATAACAATATTAAAATAATATTCCACGACTAGACGAGTTCAAATGAGGAATATTAATTAATCAACTCACTTTCAACTCCAATCATCTCGTAATATAATTCAATGATAAATTAATTACATCATAATCAGTATAACCTGATGCGGTTTTCAGGTTGTTTCTAATAAACTGCATGGATGAATAATCAATGCAATTAATTTGCTTTCAGGAATAATCAATTTAGTGCGAACTATTTGTCAGGAAAATCTGAAGGCTAATTGAGTATAGGTCAGATTAAAATGATTAAGAATGGATTGAAGAAACAGAAACCCATCAACGAGAGGCCAGGTTTATATGAAGTACCTATCTCACTTGTTTCGATTACACAGATCACTTGATGAATAGTTATAGTATCAGAAAATTATCAAATCTATCATCTTCTCTGAGTTTTATCGGTTCACCTCTAACAAAACTTCATTCATCATTACAATTATTTGATTAATCTATCACACTTTCCAATGGATATTCCTCATCATTCAATATTGCAAAATGGATTTCCCATCATTTTAGCAATATTTAAATTTGTATGTATTATGGACATTATGGTTAAAAAAAGCTATAGAGTGTGATACAGGAGTGAGTTGAGCTAGTCTGTTATATTTTTTGATTCGAATTTCAATGTTTTGATAAAATCATGATAAAATGTAACCAATTTCTACAGGAAGCGCCGCAAATTCTGAAGCAACTTCGTGTATACCAAGCACTTTTTTTACAGCGATAATTATTATTCACTGTCTCTGTTATGCCTTGTCCTCCCATTCATGTACGAGACCTCCATTACCAGATGTTAGTCATCCAACATAATTCCTACACGTCAAAAGGCGTAAAACTCATATTTCATATCATTATAATCATTTCCTTAATATTTTTATTCCTAGTGACGCCCCCTGGACACTTTGTTGCATAACGAGTCATCACAAATAAGAGGAATGTTAATGCCAGAATACAAAATTAACATATAAAATATTTGAGACCTATGTCAACACACTTAATAGATCTTTTCCGCTTGGAAGTTATTTCAATCGTCACTTAATGGTTGCGATGTGCTTTCATCTCCAGTTTATTGTTTGGAATAAAACATAAATTTGAGGAATACGGCTTCTTCAAGTCTGGATTTCAGATCACCGTAAATTTTTCACGGCTTCAGAAACTGTTGCAGAAGTTGATGGATTCTAACAGAAGGGATTTGTAGATTATTGTTAAGATTCAGGACGTGCAATGATGGAGAGTGTTGAAAATAGCTCGCATTTCAAATTTGGACTGAATATGTCAAAAAACTGCAGGAGGTATAGAGAAAAAAACAATTTTTTTGGAAATTTCAACACCCTATAGCTCCGTAACGAAGCTCTTACGGACACATGTTTATATAAATTTTTTTTTAATTATATGTAGATTGGTCCCCTCAAGTTGTAACATACTATTCTGTAACCTGAAAGAATCATCAAACCAGATCCCCCCAGGGGTGATTTTCAGAATATTATATCTGTAAAGAACTCTTCATTCAAATAATTCGGGTAGTTAACTCTCATATATTTAAATAACGATATTTCGATCATGACATCAACTCAAATTTCGGAATAATAACTAATAATTTGTGTGAACTTATGTCGAAGTGAAAGTTGAACAATGAAATAAAAATATGAAGATCAGTAGAAGAAACCAGTTCTGCCTTACTGCAGCCGGTTTAATTTCGATTCTTCCGCATTCATTGCAGTATTTTGCGATCACGCGTACCATATTTTTATAAGTTATACAGGATTGGACCATAAAAACTGGAAGTTCATATTTTTTCAACCATTCGGTTAAACTAAATCAGAAGCCACCTATAAAATGATTTAAGAATCATTTTAAAGGTGTCAAAATTAAGATCTTGACATTATTAGATGAATAAAATGATTTTTCTACAAGCCTGTAAGCACAATCTCTTTTTTTCTGAAGAGCAGATTCATTTAATTTTTGGATTGGTTACAGAGCTTATGTGAGATCAAATCTGCCTTAAGCATTCCTTAGTGTTCTGATCATTCTATCGTATTTAGAATGCAATTCATAATAAGTTATTCATTTTATCATTTTACATTTTTACAATAATTGATTATAGGTAGAATTATAGTACAATGCACATCTCTCAAAATATTTTTATTTGGGCGCAGGGGGTGAGAGATTTCAAAATCAAACAAACTTAGAAAGACCTTCTTTTGAAATGACAAATACATGGATTTCTTTCAACAAAAATTAGTAAAAGAATAGTGGTCTGTCTGATTGTAGCACTCTCCAATAAGAAATTGTTAATTATTTTCCATTTAAAAAAAACGTCAAAACCAATTCTAAATGGTTTTCCAATAAGGGGTGTTATTTTGATACCTATTCAGAGAAAAATGCCATTATTCAATAAAAATGATCGGATGTTCATTTCATTGTGAAGAAGAAGCTATGCCGTTAATAGTGGAAAATTACATCAGGCAAATGACCACCACGACCACGCGTACAGGACCATATCCTTTCAATTAAATTTTCCAAAACCAAATCGCAAAGTGGTTGCCCTATGTCCTCGATAGCCTCACTAATTCCATCTTTGAGGTCTTGAATCTTTCGGCTACAGCAGCAATATTCTGGACTGTTCTTGAGCGGCGAGTTTTATTCTTCACATCACTAACTTGTCCGAACAGCTCATGTTTTTTCACCAATTTCTTTATTGTGGTCCGACAAGGTGCTTCACGGCGACCCAAAAATGTTTTACGAACCGTCCCTGCCAAATTTGGACCATTTTATAGTGAATTTTAATAATGTCGATGCGTTTGAGAAGCGTGTACCGTTTCAAAAAATGACAGCTTCAAACGTGACATCTACCGAAATAGCGGGTTGTTCAAAATAACATCTATTATTGGAAAACCCTTTACTTTCCGCCACATTGCTGAAAAGGTAATCAAATTACTTTTCATTTGATATATCATAATTTATATAATCCCATTTGAAAAAAAAAACAAATTCCTCGTAAGACAAGAATTATTGACGAGTTCGTTACTTTTTTCAGCACGCTGTTTGTAATGTTAATGACAGAGAAAAATATCACTCAAGTTATACTTATGTTGAGAATTCTTCAATTTTATTGATGGTGTTGCTAGAATTCAAATGGACAAAACAGAAACCTTATATTTGGCGTAGCTATCTATGATACAACAATTAACTGAAATCGTTTTTTGATATGAATAAAACCGAAAAGTCAAGTCCGGTGATACTTCTGGAAATTGAATAAATACTCAGGGTTGTTGAAATATAAAATGTCATTCGATATATCATCTCTGTTTAATAATTAATATCAACAAAATTTAAATGCTATTTATCACACGTTACACGACTTTCAGTTCATTCACTACTTCCTTATTTACTCGATAAAAATATTCATTAATACCTATACAGATTATCGAAACGAAATATTATATCATGCCTGTAATTTAGACTGAATAAATAATTTTCTGCTGATACATAACATTCCTCAAATGACAGCGATAATTTGGCGCCTCATCAGCTGTCATAAAATTTGCCATATAAATAAAACTGATATTTGGCTACAAGATTGAAGTACGCACTTCAGTGATAACATTATTGCATAATGGACAAGTTAAATATACACATTCGAGATAATTCCAAGCGGAAATTAGTTATGGAATGAGGTTCTATTCGATCGATAAGGGAAATTTATGAAGTCTCAGATCTGGAAGGTCGAGACTCTCCTATAAGTCGCACCAGAATAATTATCTTTGTTTACAAATCGATATTCGATTGTAAACATGGGTAGGATCTTAACACTGGCCGGAATTCTGGTTTACTGCTCACACAGACAAGAAATGGTCTAGTTTAGTTAGTTAGCCTATTACCACAAATTTCTCTTTTTGTTTTGCTGGAAGCCGGTCGCAAACTAATCTGGCTTTGGGCGACTGTTTCTGGGGGAGCAGTTTGCCATAGATTTGCTCAAATTTCTGTTTCTTACGTATTTCGATATAGGATCTCAGATCAATATCTTATAAAAAAGGAAGATAGCCGCTTAGGATGTGTCAGCTGTAAACAGAAGCAAAAATGAATAAATGATGTTTATATTCCCTCTTCTTTTTATGAGTATTCACCTAACCTAACCTTACTATGGTTATTCTTAAACTTTTCAAGATATTTGCAGTTTTCATGATTCTACAATTCAATGGGCTCTGCAGTGATATTGAAGTTCACTTACTTCAAAAAAATTCCGAACTACTGTATTATAAGCAAGACATGAGAAAAACATTATTGTTTAAAAAAAGCAACATTCCAGAGTTGAGTACAGTAGTTTGGATTTATTATGGGTACTTAGTAGGTATTAAAATAATAATATTTTCAATATTTTTTCAATAATGATTCATAATTAGTTAGATGACGTACCGTCGCTAATAACCATAAGGTGAATGCGACTTATTGCTCAAAAACATTCATATTGATATCAGTTAATAATGAATCTATAGTCTATAAGCACTGAAAATACAATGCGCTTCAAAATTATGGAACAAATTAATTTTCTCAGAAAAAAATATTTGGCAACAAAATCCTGGAACGGGTCAATTTTTGTTACCCTTTTACCATATTTTTATGCATTTTTGAAGGATTTTTGTTGCACATTGTCCCATTACTATCAATCCTCTAAATTTTTTTAATAGGGAAAGTGGATCCCTTGGAAAATAACCACCAATTAACGATTAAAAAAGTGTCATTTAATATTTCTATTTCAAGTCCCTAACAAAACAATAGCGGGGAGAGAGTTGAAATAGCCGGAATATCAATTTCGAATAATAACTCGAAAACAATTGAAAAAAATAAAATGCAGCTTACGGCGTTTTTCGAAAATGTAGCATAATATTATGCCATTTATTTTTCTCATTTTTTCAGGTATCAGATTTTGTAGTTCAAGGATCACCAATTTGGTGCACCCTATACATACATATATGGAGCGATGATAAAGTTAGGTGTACGAAAATTCAACCCTACCGCTTTCTTCACTTTTTTATAACAACTCAAACGAGTGAAAACTCTAATTTTCAGCCACAACATCTGAACGGAAAACAACCAACTGCAATGAAGTTCATCAGAGAAATTTCATTATACGAACAGGTTATAGAATGAAACGTACTTCAAGGCAACTAATTCGAGAATTTTCCAAAAGAAAATGAGTCATGAAAGCGAAGCATAAATTGCAACAATTTTCCAAGTACCGTAACGCTGCGCAAACTGCCAATTATTTATTATACTAATAAAAACTTTCTACTACCCATAATTTTCAACGCTTTGAACATGACATCAACACACTTGGCTACCTGAAGTCAACTACAGGGCATTTAAAACACAGTTAGAGTATAAAATATAAAATAGATCGTAGATTAAATAATTTCTTCATGAAACGGCTAGTCATAAATACATAGTTGTAATCGAATCTGATACATTTTAATTGCTGTTTCCAAACTGCGAAAATATTCACAAGGCTAATCGTACAACTTTCTGCTTGTGTCTGGTAATTAATTCTTATACAGCGTGGAACAGCCAAATGGAATAAATTCGATAACGATAAATGAGAGCGTATTGAGAAAAACGCTTGGACACGTCGATTTGTATTTTTAGATGAGCATTTTTTTCGAAAACAAATTATTATATGGTGTGTGTCATGTGATAGTGGCCGATACCAACTTTCTTATTTTAATACAACCCCCTGTATATGATTAGTTTCTTGGATTCTGTAGCAAATTCTTGACATAATTCATGTACAATGTCCCATACCTATCTTCAATTGTTTCGGGAATATCTAGTGTTTTCAGATGTAACACAAAAATTAACATTAAAAAAAATATATATTTTATTTCAGAAGACGTACGCGCATTTTGAACACCTCTTACATTAAAATTAATATTTTTTGTTTATTTTTACATTATTTTCCAAATAAAATAACTTTTTTTTATTGTTAATTTCTGTAATACATCTGAAAACACTTAATATTTCCGAAACAGTTGTAACTTGTAGTATGGGACATTATACTAGAATTATGTCTAAAATTTTCTGAAGAATCCGAAAAACTAATAATATACAGGGGGTTATATTTAAAATAAGAAAGATGGCATCGACCACTGTCACATGATTCACCCCATATAATAATTTTTGTTTGAATGTGCATCTAAAAATAGAAATCGACGTTTCCAAGCGTTTTTCCCAACACGCTCTCATTTATTTGTTATCGAATTTATTCCATTTGGCTGTTCCACACTGTATATTGATGGAGTGAATGACTTCACGTCAGAGGCTATCCAATTTAATCTCAAAAATCCCTTCGAAAAGTAAAAGCGTTGAATCTGGATATAATACTATAACATAATGTAAGAAAGGAATAAACAGTTTCTCCCATAAAGTCTGCACAAAGAGCACTCTTCTTCACTATATTGATATTTTCGGAAAAAAATTGTAGAAAAGTTACACTTTGAAAATGAATGCGAACCATAGAGAACTTGATCATCAGGAGTTGCCTTTGAGCTGTCAAACTTAACAGTTTTGAAAAAATGTCCAAAATATTGAAAATGTGGAAATTTGAAAAAATGGCAAAGGTAACATATAATCTGAAATTTCAGATAGACATTCGGTAATTTTCGAATTCTCTCTTCTTCAATATAATTCTTATCACATGTATCGAATTCATGTTGATTCGATTATTCGTCTTTATTACACGAAAATCGAATATCTCAAAAAGGGGGAATTTTAGATTCGCCGAATATGCCACTTTTCCTTGAGTCATTTTTTTTTTTCAAAATGCCAAGTTTGACAGCTTTTTCAAGCAAATCCTTATGACCGCAGGTTACATTTAAACGAGTGCTATATCGTTTTGCATAAATGTCTTAATTTTCGACTTTTGAGCCGAAAATTATCTCAAACGATATCTCGACTCCTTGATGATGAATCCGTGGTCGAATTGAATTCTGTCCATGGGGCCGTCTGGCCGTAAACACGATAACTTTCGCACTAACTTATCATAGAGACTTGAGATTTTCAGGGTAGGTTCGATACCAAATGCCTCGGTTAGGAGCCAAATCGTACAGGATGTTCCATTAAATATGGCCATTCAAAAACTTTCTAGTTCAATATCTCAGACAAAACAAAACGAAAATAAATTATGCGGCCACATTCTCATAATAAATTTAATGCAAAATCTTGTGGAAATAGTGTTAACAGAACCATAGAAAATTCAATTGGAATATTGAAAATAAGAATTTTTATATTTCCATAACAAGATATCCGATTCAAGTGGAAGTTATTTAGTGAATAAAGATCGATGTACTGAATGTTTATGCAAAATTTCAAGAGTCATAGTTTAAAATTTTTTTCCAATGATTGATTTTTTACATAATTTCATTTTTTGAATAATTTTCAGCATATAATTCCGATCGTGCTGAGATTTTGAATTCATATACTTAGAATGAATCTCAAGTCCTATGCAAAATTTCCAGTTAATAGCAATGAACGAGCTCTTGAAAGCACCTGCTCAGAACTTTTATAAATTTTTTTATGTTCTACATTCATCTTCCACCAGAACTTTCCTGATATTTTTTTCTAGGAAATATCGATACTGACGAAAAGTGTACTTCGGTAATGACTTTCTGGGAATCACACTATATCTGGAACTGCATGTGGAAATTTTTACGCCGAAAACCGTATCGTCAATCATTTCCCAGGAATAAATCCGAATATTTCCAATTTATTCAGTGGAAATCCATTACGGGAGCTAGAATTGAAATTCAGGTACGCTACGACACGGAAATAACCGAGTGGCTTTCCAGGGAAGTTGAACCTCGCACCTCATACAGGATACTTTCCTTCCCTATCTCTCCAGCCAGCATTAAACTTTAAACGACCATTAACGATCTCCGAAAAAGCTCCACGCCAGTTCCACCACCCTTTGAATATATATTGTTTCATCTGTTTTCAAGTTTCTATTCATATGGGTGAAATCTCTATAGATATGTTTTGCGGAAACTAGAGGACTACATTGAAATCATTTTCTGTCTGTTCGAGCTCTGTTCTTGTTTGCAATTTTTGCGGGCTTGTTCCTAGCTGTAGTTTTGCTCAAATGTCTGTAAGTTTCGAATTTTGAGCCAGACCTGGTCCTTAACGACTTGGTTTAACTCACTGAAAATCAGGATGTAAAATCTTTTAACGGAACGAATATTCATTAATGATCTTTATCTCAGTGGAATATTCTTGAATTAAATTGATTTTTTCGCCGACCTCGAAATAAAAAGTGATTTTAATGTGTACGAAATTGAACATTAATGACCCATTTTAATGCTCACTTTATGCTATTTTAATGTGCAATCCTCATGTATGTATCTATGTTCCACTAGATTATTCGGTTATTATTCAAGCAACTAATGGTCTCGAACTATTAATGCGTTTGCTCCGCTCATGCATTAAAATATCTTGACCATTAGTCGCTGTCTTCAATAACATAGTTGATTAAATAACTATTTCCGTCGATCTCAAATTAAAAGGGGATTTTAATGCGCAATTTTTGCTATTTTAATGTGCAATATTTATGCATGGACCTATAATACCAACTGGACGTCGAACTTCCTAACTGTCACGTAGAAAAAGTGAGGCAAATCGCCGCCATTTGCAGTTTGGAGTGAACCACAAATATTTTGATGTTTTATGCCATATGTGCTCGAATTTTGATTGAAACATAGACGTTCCTTTGAAAGAAATGATGAAAAACGAACTCTGTATATTAGTGTTCTGTGAACTCTGACATTTCGGTCTATATCAAATAATAATTTTTTTCGATTCGTGTGATTAGTTATTAAAATAATGTACCATTATGATGATTATACACAACAGATTCCTCAAAAACGGTATAACCTCGCTAATTCTAATATTTCAGTTCGTTGAAAAATTGACAACTCTCATATTAGTCAATTTCACTCCAAACTGCAAATGGCCGCCGTTTGCCTCAAAATTTTTGACATGTTCGCTATCTAGTTAGTATTATAAATCTATGTATTTATGGCAACCGTTCACAAAGTATTCAGAAGCACTACGAGAAATGTCAAAACTCAAGTGGAACATGGATACATAGAAATGTTATTATGTCAAATGTGCGTCTTGTGCAAAATGAGAATGTATTTCAATCAAGAATTCATACGCAATTCATATTGAGATCGTCGGAAAAATTTTGTAATCAACTCAATCAATTTTGTAATCAACTTTAATCGAGCGACTAAAGGTCTCGAACTATTAACGCGTTATTAACCATTAGTCGCTGTCTTCAATAATCTAGTTGATTAAATAACTATAAAATATGAGTTTTTTAATATTTTCGAGAATACAAATCCGATCCGGCCAAAATTATAAAAATATAGAAATCGGAAACACTATAGCTATAGTAGGAATAAAATGTTTTTGTATTATTGCCTCGCTGAATAAGTGGTGTAAAACTTCAACTTTATGTAGATAAAAAATGTCTTCACTAGTCTGGAATAGAAGTCGAATAAGATAGAAGCTCTATGTAGCAATAGCACTATTAAATATTGACCATATTACAGAAATATGGGAACTTTCAACGATCCTGAAAATTAACATTCTTTGAGTATTTTCCTTGAAGTTATTGCGATTAAAGTTAAATAGGCAGATGACCAAGAATACCTCATTGTCTGGTACATTCTAATTTTGACTCGAATTTTGATTTGGATATTCTAACAGAAGAAAATATTAAACTTGAATATACTGACAACTATTGGTTTCATTCCACCCACTTATAAATTCACAAGTCTTAAACCAATTGTATCTTTATTCAGAGCATACATTATGTTATTTGTTCGATTTTTTCTATTTTTTCTGAAATTTCTGAACCGTTTTCTTGCAAATATCTATAGAACCAATTGAACGAGTTCCAAAATGAGACGTAGCTTCTATAGAACGCAAAAATTTTTAATATTATATTCCTATATTTCCATAAGCTAATTAGTAGCTGAACACTTCTATTCAACTGCTTTTCTTAATTCCCAATAGTTCTCCTTATTATTAAGCGATGACTTATAATGGCCACCAGAACAGTCTGCAGAATGAAGAAAGGAAAATTTTGGAACGATAAGTTGTTGTAATCAAGTCAACAACAATATTCCTTGTTGTAGCTGAGGGATTACAGCATGATCCCAGATGTTTTCTAATTTAAACTTGCCTTTCTCGTGCCTATTGACCTGCATCTTCAACGGCTCAGAGGGGGTGCCTATTATTAGTTTAAGAGGGTATTGTATTGTTATTATTCTCGAATTAACACAACACTACCCCAGCGAAGAATGGGCCGCGAATCAAAGTCTGGTGTATACTGTGTAAAGTGTGGTGGACCTTTCGACTAAAAAGAAACAGTTTACCCACATTTATTATCTTTCATGAATAATTTGAGGTTCCCCAGATGATTAGTACAAGATATGTCAGAAATATTTTTTCCTTATATGGTGTTCATGAATTGATAATATCGAAGAAGCGAGATTCAGTGAGTAATGGAACCTTGGACTTTTCGTTTTCGAGATGAAAGATGTTAAAATTGGAATTTTTTTTCTTATATAATTCACACTTTTTTTGTGTTTTCCTCATAATTTTGATCGGTGAATGACTGTTGATTGCAAAAACTTGGAGAGAAACCTTGATGTCATAACTAAACTTTTCCTTCGTCCTCAAAATAAATGGTGGGTTTAACGTATACTAAATTGAACATTAATGTTCAATAGTGTAGTGGACCTTTCAACAAAAAAGAAATAGTATACCCACATTTATTCTCTTTTATGAATAATTTGAGGTTCTTCAAATGATCAATACAAAATATGTCAGAAATAATTTTTCCTTACAGGGTGTTCATGAATTAGTAAAATCGAAGAAGCGAGATTCACTGAGTAATGGAACTTCGGACTTTTCGTTTTCGAGATGAAAGATGTTAAAATTGAAATTTTTTTTATATAATTCACTCTTTTTTTCTGTTTTCCTCATAATTTTTGATCGGTGAATGACTGTTGATTGGAAAAACTTGGAAAGAAACATTGATGTCATAACTAAACTTTTCCTTCGTTCTCAAAATAAATGGTGGTTTTAACGTATACTAAATTGAACATTAATGTTCAATGTATGTTATTTCAATGTGCAATGATAACCGAACACAAAATGTTCAGAATCAATAAGAGTATGTCACATAATGCGGTCTACGGAAAACTCTTGTAAGCAACTCGTATATTAATCGCTGACATAAATAAACAAGTTAATTGAATAACTATATCATTCGCAGTTTTGTCGTATCTGATACTGATTCAAAACAAAATGTCAAATGATTTTCACGAAATCCAGAAATTACTCTTCGTTTGTACTTCCAATTTAGGATCATCGTGTATTTCGCGAATTTCACTAGTTATTCAACATAAAATGACCCGCTCCCACCCATTCGACCTCCGTTAAAAAATTAATAGCGATATAGAAAAATGTTCTATACGAAAGTTGTAAATCAACTGATTTTTTACGAGCTATGTGTTTCGAGTTTTGATTCTATGGTGGTTTCAGTGATGAAGAATGCAAGGTCAAAAACAATTTTTTCCATTAGCTATATAACATGTTTGTCAAATATTGATGACAATTATTATTCGAGAAAAAAGTTAAAAAAACAACAAATCATAATTATTATTGAAAGAAGCGTTGACCGATATTTGAGAATTCATAGGAGCGAATTTAATGCGAAAGTATCATTTTTGATTACTCTTCGTGCACTTTCACTCGGCATATTGCGGACTGGTTTTCTACATGAAATTAATGGTAACAAATGGAGTTTATTCAAGATTTATCTTGAATTCCATCATAACAGAAAGCTATTTCTAATTGCGATGCAATTAATTTCAGGCTACTTCATAATTTCTTCAAACAATCATTAAACATTCAATTAATAATCAATTATTTAAATTGCCGGGGCTTATAATATATTCTTCTACGAATATAAGAAAGGTATAATCCTCATTATTTGAATTATTCAATCGGTTTTATTTCACTAAATATAACCATACGATGTGGTTATGCAGTTATGGTTCTTTTAAGTGTATCCCTGTTAAAAGCGGAAACTATTGAATTGAAGATATATCGGGGTCCCAGAATAAGTTATAAGGGCCGGTTTCCCAATAAATCTGTAGTTGATAATCAATATTTGGAAATCCAACAATATTACAATTTCTCAAACTCCAGATATTCCGATGAAGATACTTAAAACAGATTTGTTATGAAAAATTGAATTTATGTTCATTTAAACTTTATATTTTAACCGTTTCAATATGAGAAAATTCCAATTGTAAAAGATGAATTGAAATAGTCGAAAATAATAATTGAAACACTTAAATGGGAGGAAATATTTCTAAATACATAAATGAGCACACCTCAAACCAACTATAACAAAAGAGGGACAATCTCCTTAAATCTCTTTCAAGTACAATAAAATGGTATCAAGCTTCGAGATCTCAATGATGACAAATTGTAACCAGAAGTAGTGAACAATAAGAATTGCTTAGATATGAACAATTAATTTATGTAAGAGAAATGTTATTTCATCAGTGTCCAACTATGAAACAAGTTCAAATATCACTCCTTTGTAATTAATTTAAAGAGTAAAAATTATGGAATATTCTGCAATTTTTCCTCAGATATATGTGTCAAGTAATAAAATAAATAAATTATGAAAATTTCAGAAACAATTTAAGTTTTTCACAACTTTTACGCTATTCAAAAGCAATTCGATGTAATCTTAAATAATTTTTAAACCATCCAATTTCTGAGAACTTCGCGAAACTCCGTTATTTTCTGAGATCTAACCTCAAGCTAGAAGTACAGATTAGTAGAGTCTGTAATATCTGCAATTCGGAGAATTAAAATTGAATTGACTGAGTGAATCATTGAATTATTTAAGAATAAGTTTTTTCAATAACATATCACTATGATTGTTACCTCTATGTTGAATACTTATGTTCCTAGATATCATTATTATCCTTTGGAAATGATTTTATGTTTTTATACTAGTACATAAATGAACAATTTACCGCATCTCGAATTGAGCTGGGAGGTTGAAAATTACGAAATGTTGAATATGTTAGAAATGAATAAATGAACAATTGAGAATTGCGCAATTTATTGCAGGGAGAAACTGATTCTATGAATTAGAAGAACTAAATAAAACAAATCAATTGAAAGATGAAAAACCACAAACTTTTGAATATAGGGTTTTCCAATAAGAGGTGTTCTTTTGATATTCAAAGAAAAATGCCATTTCTCAATATAAATGATCATTTCATTATAAAGAAGAAGCTATGCCGTTAAAAGTGGAAAATAACATCAGGCAAATGACCACCACGGCTACGCTTACAGGGCCATATCCTTTCAATTGAATTTTTCATAACCAAATCGCGGGTTTTATTCTTCACATCACTAACTTGTCCAAACACCTCGAATTTTTCCACCAATTTCTTTATTGCGGTCTGACAAGGTGCTTCACGACGAAACAAAAAAATGTTTGAGTATTACGAACCGTCTCTGCCAAATTTTCACAATTTTTATGGTGAATTTTAATAATATCAATGCGTTCTTGAAGCGCGTATCGTTCTATTTTCATTCATGGCGTAGTTTCTACTTGTCAAATATCACAAAATGGCAGCTTCAAACGTAACATCTACCAAAATAACGGGCAATTCAAAATAACAGATCTTATTGGAAAACCGTTTATTATGATATAACTACATATGAAAATGGAAATACCGAGCCTGATCAAAATTTTTCAACCGGTAAAGTAGTTCTTTTTAACACTATAATTATTAAAAAAAAAATAGCAACATTCAGGAAGATCCTGTACTTTCTGGATGTAAAATTTTCTTCACGTCGAGCTGTCTAAGAGGCCATCACAAATTGCCAAGACTTGAATATTAAGGAATGAATTATTGAAGCTTTAGAGCTCAGTTTTTAAGTCCCGTCTAGACATACAAAAAATCCTTTGTTTACTCATAAAACTCTTTATTGCTATCTGCAGAACATTGCGAAACACCAGCAGGTTATTTTGCGGTTTGAAAGTGCGCAATGAATCAGCCGAAGCTTACAAGATAATGCTGAAAATTTCATCACCGGGTGGGCCAACGATAGGTACCCGTATCCACAAAATTTATCACCATGTAAAAAACTCTTGAGTAATAATTATTTACGGATTTTTGGTGAGGTGCAAATTACTATCTGTCTAGTGTACAGGGTGGGCATATTTCGATGTTTTAGCACTTCATCTTTTAAACCAGAGGAGATAGACAAAATCTGATACCCACTTCTCGATCTATTTTTCTGAGAAACTAACAAGAGCAGTATTCATTTTTGGCTACCTTCTTTTGTTTTCAAGTTATAAACGAGAATTGGAAAAGTGTCGATATCGAAAAAAAATTATATCTCTGCTGGTACTGATGATAGAGTTCTGAAATTAAAACATTATACAGGCACTTTAATACGTAGAATCAAGTGGCGTGCTAATACAAGATTATTAATATTGTAAAAATTTGTCTTTGCAGAAAAGTTCTGCTTTGAAAATGAATATGAACCTAAGTGAACTTAGTCACCAGAAAATGCATCACTGTCACATGTGCTGTAGAAACATATCATTCCGTTTCAGTCATTCATTTTCCTTCTACTCAATTTTTTTTCATCCTAAAATGCGGTTTGCGATATGAGTTATTTCAGTTTGGTACGAATTGGTTATTCTGAACCAATTCAAGACACGTGTTCACATTAAATTTATGAAGTTATTTATTGAACATATTATGCAAGATGAAAGACCTTAAAACTCAAGTCAAATATCTGATATTGTTATATTATTCAAAGTACAGATCGCATTTTGCGGCTTCGGAAAATTAAGTGGACGGGAAACAAATACAAAAACACATGTGATAGGAATCATTTTTGGGGAGCTTGAAATTGTAAACATAAAGAAAATTAAAATATCTTGGAAACGGGGTGATTTTCGAATTATTGAATTTTTCGAAATTTCCTTATTTCCACATTTTTTTGGACTATTTGCTCTGAATACCACTCCTCCTCCTCAATACTTCACATTCATTTTCAAAATAGAACTTTTTGTATTTTCTTCGAAGATATCCATGGTGAAAAAAAGTTTCCTTCGATGCAGACCGAGATGCAGACTTTCTCAAAAATACTGTATATTATATTATTGAATTTTTACGGATTATCACTGATTTTTTGCAGATTCTACATTTCGTTGTTTTTTGTAATGTGTTGTTATTTATAGTATCACTTCTTTGTTTCCTTGAAAAACGGACAACATAATTATGTGTTAGTCAAAGGATTATTTCCATACGAAATGTATTTATGGCAGAAATAAAAGCTGTTCTTTCAACTTCAATAGTTTTATAGCTTTGTTATTTCTAGGTTTATTTCTTTACATAATACATTGCAATCAAAAATTTTCAATTTATTCTGCAAATGGAATATCTTGTAAGATTTCTTCATCTTGACTTCAATGGACCAAACAGTTTGACTTTGATGTAAATTGGGGCGCAGTGAAATCTTTTTTATTTGTGCAAAAGCAGAGGTGTTATCGTGTTCATATTTCGTGGTAAAGAAATTTTAGAAAATTTCATGTAAAAGATTCATGGAAAAAATGGCCATTTTTGTTACTTTTGAAAATGAAAGAAAAAAGTCATAACTTACAAATATTTTAGGGAAATAAAGAAGATTACCAGTCTAAAAAGTGTTTTTTGATAACGTCTGGCAAAAGCTGTACGAAACGTTGAATAGGAGAAGAGAATTATGATGACGGAAATTGCCCAAAAAGACATTTCCATATTTTGAATAGGTGTCCCCCATAATATTAAAACCTTATTGTAATATCATGGGTGACCCCTATATGTAGATTTCTAGCCTAGCAAGAGTAGGCGCTGATAAACATGTACGTAAAAGCGATTCTTCAATTCAGCTTGACTTGGATTAAATTCGACCAAATTCATCACCTGACTAATTTATATACTTTGTGGGCGAGAGAGAAATTATAATCGCTTTGTTGACATTTGAGGAGTACATGTGTTTCACGGATTTATGGTACAATGTGTAAGTACGTAAATATCAGTGATTAATATGTGGCATCAGATAGTGACGAACGGGATTTTCTGAGATCCCAGCAATTATTCGGTGTGGTTTCTAATTATTAAGAGGAGATTTACGATTGACCGAGTGAATCATTCATGAAATAATGTCGCGCCAATGTGTGTAGGCGTAATTCTAATGAAACTCAAATCGTTCCACACGATTATGAGTTGAAATGGTGCAGTAAAATATTGTTTGGGTTATTGAGAATTTTCTCGCTTCGTGATTTCACGTGAATGAAATCATTTTTCTCGGAAATGATTCATTGAATTGTATGATCAATTATTGTGGAATCCACCGTGAAATTGTTGACGTTTGATTTTTACGGCATTGTAATATGTATTGATGATATACGTATTATACCGTATCTCTCGAATTATTGAATTTTCAAATATGGAAGATATCAGTCTAGTTTCTTCTGCAACTACGATATTTTTTCTTGTGATCATAAGTTCTTATATGAATTCACACAACCTGAAGGATGTAAGTGAACAAGTGCGACACCCTTCAAGATGTTATTGCTCGTCCAAAAATATAAACAAAACAGTTTTCGAGATTACAGGCTGTTGAAGTTGAAACCATATGTTTTCTGTAAATATCTCCAGAAGCTTTTATATGCATGAGCATTTTCATATCCCTATAAACTGTTATTTGTAAAAATTTTTATCTCATGTCCCAATAGGTGAAGGATGGTAACGTTTTTCCTCTCGGTTTTGATGGGTTAGTAGGTGTTTTCCCCCAGTCCTACATTCTTCAAGACGCTCATTCGATCCACCAATGTTTTCCTAACAAAAAAGGTATTACTGTTCAATCGACTGCTTTTTAGGAAAATCATCTCAGTTGAAAAACATTGTAAAATTTTTGACTGCTCCAAAACGGTGTATTTTGAGTTTTATAGTAAGTTATAGTCGAGGTTATAGTAGTAGTTTATGAATATGGTATGTAGATTCTTGCTTGAGGTGGTAAAGGTACCAAACGATCATGTTTGATTCACTGCTGAAAAATCCGAAGAAAAGTGATTTCAGTCCTGTCCTTTTATAAATGCATAATAAATTTTGTTCATATGAACCCTGTTGTATGGGGTAAGATAACTTCCAGTAGGAACAAATGTATGAAATGAAATTTCTTTTCCGAACAATTAACCACCTTGAAAAATATTAAAAAATGCATGATGAATTAAAGGTTCTAAAAGTCAGTAACTGAATATCTTAGAGGTAGATCTCCTAGAATCTTTACGAAATAATAGGTTTCATAATTAGGTACTCCATACTGAGTACCAAATTCAAAAATATTAATTCAATGAAATATTGTGCTTCATAAAATAAATATTCATAGTAACCATTTCAAGGTAGGAACGGAACTAATAAATTTAATGATTTTTCACAAGTGAAAAAGTGAATGTCTGAAAAAAATAGGAGAACTCCTTTTTATATGAAGGCAGTTGGTCTAGGAGCCAGACTTTTTTCTCTTTTCTCAATTTCTATGAAACATGATGAAACGTCACCTCAAAGATAGCTACTACAATCAGTATTTTATGAGTCATGAAAAAGTGAGAGCATTAGTTTTTTGAAGGTTAAATAACTTGACTTGAACTTTACATTGACCAAGAAGCTCGTAAGATGAATGGTCAACTTTCGCGTCAACTTAGAGGAGAATGGTGATGCTAAAATCAATGATTTGAATTGTTGCATCAATGCAGTTCCCGAAACAATAAATTTGGGGTCTTTTCAGAAATTACATGAACTATGAATTAAGGCACATTCTGAGCAATTGGAATGGCAGAAAGCTCATCTTCAGCTGTGAATTATCTGTATAAATAGTAATCTACAGTGCAGTAGTTTTCATGAGGTAACTAATTAGAAAGTGTGATATCTCAAAACGATTTTCAATCTCTAGTTAGAAGTGCTGCCATGGAGATAACTTCCCAGTAGAAGAACCCAACAATTACAACATTTAGATCTCCCATTCATTCTACAATAGAGTATCCCGCAAAGTACGAGTATCTTAATTGCATATTTTGCCTTTATCTGCCTCAACTCCTTGATTACGAACAGTTACCGTGGTAACCGTTTCCGTAACGTTTGTTCATTGACCACCGGAAGTCAGAAGTGCATCGAAGTAAACTTCTCAGAATCTGCAAACCGGAATCGAATCGAAGGCAATAAACTTTCGATTACTGTTCATATCAACTAACAGTACTCCTCGTACAAAGAAGGATGTGAGTCGCAACGATTGGAAATGTGAAAAACTTCAACCAAGCTGTCTCGAGAGAGACCTCGGAGGTCTCAAGGTTTCCTCCTCTTTTTTCATCAACTAACCGTTTAGTCAGCAGTTGGCACACTCCTGTATCTTTCCTTCTCAAGTTCTTTGAACCATGCAATTCAAATAAATATTATCAAAACAAAGTTCTTTTCATACCTGCCTATTGTAAAATCATAGTCGTTTGAACTGCGATGAAAATAATTATACATCGTTTTCTTGTTCCTTACATTGTTTAGCCAGGAACTTAACATTTGAAGGTATTAAATATTAACAATTTTCATTAAACATGGCAGAAAGAGCAAAATATGCTTGAAAATTTGAATAATAATTACTTGATACGTTTTCTCTATTTTGATACAAATAAATCTAATAATGAATATAACTAATAGTTATGGATTATCGACATCTACAGAAAGTATTGGACTGAAAATTCACTTTGTCTCTTGTTTATGTCTATCGTTCCTTAACCAATTTCACTTGTTCAAGCTAATTTTCCTAGATCTCAGGTTTATCGAATCCATATCCATATGATAAAGAGATAGACCTCTAGCGAGACCTCTAGACAAACCTCCCAGTATATGAAGGTTCTGAGATATATAAGCATATCTAGTTAATAAGGTAATTGAGAAAAACCCCTGTTGATGTATTTTCTTTCACAGTTAACATCGATAATCCATATCTTTCAGTGTTACTGGCAATTCACTCATCTGTCTGTCAGTTACACTGATTATTAGATGTAATATCTATCGAAACCAAGAAAACTGACCAAGTACCTCCACACCAGGTACATATTGCTTTTAAACTTAATATTTATGACACGTCTATTTGCAAATGAAATTAAGGATCTCCCAGATAGGAAATTGAGGGTGAAAATAGGTCACAAATAATCTAGTCAGTATTCACATTGCGATTTATATACTTTTTGAATTTGTTCGTAGATACCACTCAATCATTCACATATTGTTAATTCGTTAATTTCTTTATCATTAAAATAAATGAATAATCCGTCGTGGATACCTTCACGCAAGTTATTATCTGGATACTATAATTCTTAGTAACCATTTTTCAATCCTCAAAGTACTAGCGCAAATACAAGCTACTTTTCATTCATTTATAAACAATAATGAAAATATCTACTTTGACATTCGAACTTCATGTGAACAAAACCTATTCTCATCACAGAATACTGTTCCGTTCTCATGTCGCTTTCTCCACACGACAGTTCCTTTGGAGTATGACGTAGGGTGCGAAAATTGACAAAACGCATGGTTTATTCTGATTGGTCGAACTTTTCGCACGTTTGTGCACTTAAATGTATGCTCCTGTTGTCACATTGCACCAACATCCTGATTTGAAGGGTTGCTAGGTGTTTTATCCCTAACTTCTGCACTAATGGAAGAAGTACGAACCTTCATCTATTAAACCTTGAGAAAAAATGCGTACAAAGAACGCGGTAAGTAGATTGGAGATGAGGAAACTCAACACCAACATTTCCCAAAACTGATATGGGAGGCCTTAAGGTTTCCTCCTCTTGTCCTATCATCTTCTGACCTTTGCCAACAGCAGCGACTCTTTTAAGCTGACCGGTTGGTCTGCAGTTGGCATACCCCTGTTGTCACCCTGTACCAACATCCTGTTTTGAAGGGTTAGTAGGTGTTTTACCCCTTACTTCTGCACTAATGGAAAATTACATCATTGAAGGCGCTCAATTGAACCTCCAATGTTTTCTACACAAAAACGGTACTCTGGTTCATACGCTCTATATTGGACTGTTGTCGAGGAATATCAACGTCGAAAAACATGGTCATTTCGTTGGGTGCTTGTAATGTAATTCGAAAATAAAAGATTTCAAAAAATTGACCATGTTTTCAACATGAAAGTGAATTTTCCATGAAATAGGTCGACAGTCATGTTGGAAACATGGTCATTCTATGAAATCATTTTTTTTCAAACATACCTACAAGCTCTCAAAAATTGACCATGTTTTTCAACCTTGATTTTCCTCGAAAACGGTCGACTTTAGCAGAGCGTATGAACAGGAGTACCTTTTCTGTGTAGAAAACTTTGACGGTTCAATTGACACTCTCAAAAAATGTACATTTTCCTTTAGCGTAGAAGTTGGGGAAAAACACCCTCTTTCATTTCAAAACAGAAATCTTCACCTATTAAATCTGGAGAAAAATCCGTATAAAGAAGGCGGTGGGTCGCAACGACCAACCTGGTCCAAGAGAGATCTCGAAGGCCTTAAGGTTTCCTCCTCTTGTGTTATCACAGCCCTTCTGACCCTTGCTAACAGCGGTGAGTCTTTAAGGCTGTTGTCTCCTTGCATCAACATCCTGTTTTGAAGGGTTAGCAGGTGTTTTACCCCTAACTTCTGCGCTAATGGAAAAGAACATTGTTTTCTACGAGAATAAGGGTACTTCTGTTGTTCTGTTCATACTATCCTCTAAAGTCCAATGATTCCGCAAATAATATCATAGGATCATTAAATTCTTCCGGAAAAATGGAAAAAACACGTTGCTAAGTAATATTTCGGACAAAGCATGAGTGCTTGTGGCAACAAAAACCCGAGTCGAAGACAAGGATTTTTGCACTGCACGAACCCTTTTTGTTCAAAATATTATTTTGCATTGGGTTTTTCGATTTTTCACAGGAAAAATAAGATGCCCGAAGGGTGTTTGACAAGAATATTTCATGAGTAACAGATTATTCTACATGCATGTGTTGTTATTTTTGATTTCAACAATTGACAAGTTTTGCCGCGGGTAAACTCGAACTCCTGACAGCTCCTGCCAAACAGTTTTCCACCTAGAAACCATTTGTTATTGAAAATTGCTCGTTTCTGATCGAATGATTGGTGAAAATTACGAAGAGGGAAATAGTCAAAGAAAAACAATGTTGAAAAGGCGGTAAGTCGCAGCGATTGGAAATGAGAAAAACTCCACACCAACCTGTCCCAAGAGAGATCTCGGAGGCCTCAAGGTTTCCTCCTCTTGTCTTATCATGGCCCTTCTGACCCTTGCCAACAGCGGCGAGTCTTTTAGGCTAACCGGCTGGTCAGCAGTTGGCATACCCCTGTTGTCACCTTGCACCCACATCCTGTACACAGAGAACTTATCGAGCACAAGAAGTATCCACTGTTCACTTGATTCTTGTCAAATATGCCGCGCCGGAGATCGCAGCTTGTCGCGAAGCATGCGCGCACGTTATTCTACGATAAAGTATCGTAGCTTGCCTTGCTAGAGTTTCGGGAGAACTGCTTTGGTCTCCAAGCATGCGAAGCCAGCTCTGTTCTTGGCCTTCTATAAATTGTAACACACCTAAATTATGAATGGTAACATTTCGTAACATCACCCAAAACTGACCTGAAAGGAGTAGTGAACAGGGACCTTTTTTGGGCTGCTCGTTCTAATTAAACGAGTGCTATATCGCTTTGACCAAATGTCTGTATTTTCGAATTTTGAGCCGAAAATGGTCTCAAACAATAGGGTTCGAATCCCTGATGACTAGAGATTATATGCAACATAAAAACGTTGTTATATGCATGCAAATTTGCATGAAAAATACTTGAAATATGCACGAAAATAGGCAAAATATGCAATATTGAATAATGAATTTTGGGAACTCAAAAAAAGAAAAGTAATTTTTATTTCAAAATCAACTCTCAATAAAATGGTTTTGAAATTTATGTATGTGGAAAATGTTCGTTTCCATCCACGAACGTAACTGAGGAGGATTTGAACCTTGGTGCTATATTCTCCCTTAGTTTCAGGTAAAACTACTGCCGTCGCATTAATAAAACTTTCGATAAGAGACAAACCTTCGAAGCTTGGATTTCCTTTTAAACTTTTCATGAAGTTTTTTCTTGGAAATGCCACTGGCAACGTGAAGTTCATTTGGCGTATTTTAGGTACCTACTCATTTTTGGATACTTTTGTAGCGCGCGGCTACTAATATTGCGTTACGGAATGCGAAAAGTGTGATTCGCAAATCTGACAAAAGTCACATTAGGTATTAGTATTATTACTCAATAGATAGACCTCATATTTTGTGGAAGTTGGTCGGTTTCAGCTCTTTTATCGCATTGAACGCAGGGAAGAAACTATGTACATACTTACTGAAAATATCCATCATAACTGTATTTTAGTTAAAATATGCAAATACCGCTGAAGATGTCTTAAATATTATATGAAAGCATATTATGCCAATATGCAAATGCATATAATCCGGTCTTTACTGATGACGAATCCGTGGTTAAATTCAATTCTGTCCGTAGGACCGTCCAGCCGTTAGCACGATAACTTTCAAAGGGATTGTCGTAGAGACTTGAGATTTTCAGGTTGAGTTCGGTTCCCCAATGCCACAGACAAATCGTACCGGGCGTCTATAAAACATGACTATTCAAAATTTTTGTTCCTCGATATCTCAGACTGAAGAAAACCTATCGAAACGAAATTTAGGGCCGCATGCAAGATGCTCATAATAATTTTGTGACCATAGTGTAAACAGAATCAAAGAAAATTCAATTGAAATATTGGACAGAAGAATCTTTATATTTCCATAACAAAACACCCGATTCAAGTGAAATTCATTTTGTGAATGGAGATTGATATCCTGTATGTTCATAGATTATGTATGTTCATTCATAGAATATTTTTTTTTAATTATTGATCTTTTACAAATTTCATTTTTTGAATAATTTCCAGAATATAATTTCGATCGTGCTGAGATTCTGCATTAATATACTAAGCGTGAATTCCAATTCCTATACAAAATTATGAGAAAATAGCATTATTGCTCCTCCAATGCTCAGGGCTTTTCTTGAATTTTTAGGCCCACCAAATCGAATTAGTCCAATTTTGCAATAAAATAGAATAACAAAACGCATTTATCCTCTGTTTAAGTCCTAAAACTCAAATTGTTACGCTTTTCGATAATTTTGAAATTGTAAGTAACATCGAAACACCCGATCTGAATTGTAACAAAACGTTACGATTGTAACACCTGTAACATCACTATGCGAATCGCGTTTTCCCGTTTCGAGTTTATGGAATTGGTGGGAGGAGAACGTGCGCTCACTGTTCTTTGATAAGATCGCCTTTGAAATGCATCCTGATCTTGCGATAACCTCAGTCCTCACTGCACCAGCGAAATATACGCTGTGTGGTGTACCGTTTTCTCATGACACGATTGAGCTCAAGTTTCTGGAGTATGCAACTGCATTTTTATTGCGGTGTATTTTGCACTGGACTCTGGAGAATGGCTTGCTCGACTCTTTCCTCAATTGAAATGTTTTCATTTTCTTTTTACACTTCATATCTTATGCAGGTACAGGGTTTTTCACTATAATTTGACCCCACTTCAACTTTGTTACTGAAGGAGATACAAAAAAATATTTCATACAAAAGCTTCATAAAATCAAATGAGGTTTTTTAAAATGACTTCACAAACTGAAATATTACATACCTTGCCAGGTAGTTTTTGAAATTTGAAATTCTGTGGTACTCAGAATAAAAGGAATAGACTAACATATGTTACATATTCGAAATCGGGGGAAAAAACTATCTAAATAGGGAAAGATATACAGGGTGTACCACTTGAAAAAATGAAGTTGCCATCAATATGCTGGCCACCCTGTATATATTCCATTACGTGAATTCATATTGTGAAACCTCAACCGATTTCGTGAAATTTTTGTATGAAACATTTTTCTGTAACTCTTTTAGTAACAAAGTTAAAGGAGGGGTCAAATTATAGTGAAAAACCCTGTACCTTTCCAATATCCACAAAGTGTACTACAGGCCACAGGGTTTGACGAGAGTCTTCAACAAAAGTCATATTTTTTGAGCGCTCGTTCTCCTTAAACGAGTTCTATCTCGTTTTTCTCGAATTTCTGTAATTTTCGAATTTTGAGCCAAAAATGGTCTCAAACGATAGGGTTCTATCCCTGATGACGAATTCGTGGTCAAATTCGATTCTGTCCGTGGGGCCGTCCGGCAGTTAGCACAATAACATTCAAAGAGATTGTCCTAGGGACTTGAAATTTTCAGGGTGTGTTCGATTCTCAAATGGCTCGGTTAAGCTCGTTAACCAACCAAATCGTATAGGGTGTTCCATTAAACATGGCTATTCAAAAATTTTTGTTCCTCAATATTGATACACTGAATGTTCATGCAGACCATGTTAACAGAACCATAGAAAATTTAATTGGAATATTGAATATTATATTTCCATAACAGGATATCCGATTCAAGTGAAATCTGTTCGTGAATGCAAAATTTTGTGGTCATAGTGTCAACAGAACCATAGGATATTCAATTGGAATATTGAAAAGAAGAATCTCTATATTTCCATAACAGAATAACCGATTCAAGTGAAATTCATTTTGCGAATGAAAACTGATATACAGAATGTTCATGCAAAATTTCAAGATCATCAGAAAGAATCATAGAATTCAATTTTTGTAATAATTTATTTTCTACATATTTAATTTTTTTAATGATTCCCAGAATATAGTTCCGATTGTGCTGAGATTCTACATTTATACGAGTATATTTGGTATCAATTTGAAACCCTATATGAAATTTCGAGGTAGATAATAATCTTATCGCTCCATCAAAAAACAAGCGCTCAAAAGCTTCAGCTCACTGCTTTTCCCAAATTTTTTCTTAACCAAATACTTCGAATGAAATTGCTATAAGTTATCAAGTGAATTTTATTCTACATGATTTGGCTATGGAATGCAATATTTTTTTTTCAAATATCTGTAAACCGAGTTATTGGAATCTTAATGAATGAAATCCATTGGCTTGGTCCACTTTCAACAAACCGTTAATTTGTTAGAAGCTTTTGCTCATATGGACATATTATTAGTATTTGATCTGGGGTCGTTCAGGCTCTTTTTGAGAGCATCAGAAGCTAGGTAATTCAAAAAGGATGATAACAGTATCTAAGAGAAGGCTAAACGAGAACCATAGATGTCAAAATAGAGATGAAATTGCTTTCTAGTCTTCTCACAAGTAATTGTAATATGAGATATCATCTTCACATCATCAAAACCTCAGTCTACGATCAAAACCTGAGGAATAGTAGAAAAAGTTTAGGTTATGTGTATTGGCTATAAAAACTTCCGAGCACAGGCCATTGTAATGTGTTGGCAAAAACTAGACTTACTCTACATGAGAGCGAAGTCTCTTTCTCTTAGCAGAATAATGAACTTTCCGAATGAATAGCGAATGGTTTCATATTAACGCACAGAAGACCTCATTAGTATGGTCATCCGCAATCTAATTATTATAATAATATAGTTGATTAGTTGAATTCAATGAACAACTTAAAAACTTGCCCTGTATATTACCCAGTCCTTCCTGGTGAATGGTCCATCTTAACTCATTCCGAGTGAATGAATTTTTGCTGAGATGGAATATTCCTTTATTCAAATCAGTTATCCACGAAGCGCAATTACTCAAGAGATGCATTACCACTATCATTTTCTTATGCATCCAGCATGCACTTTAAGAATGGAAATTTGCTTCAACTGGTGAAGAACTGGGTCAACTAATGAATAATAAACGATGAAACGTGGAAATCGATAGCGAAATTATACTTTTAAATCAAACCCGTGCATCGGTGGATAATACGGCGTTATCTTTTCTGTATTCTTGGGAAAATTTTGTATCGTACCGTTTCAGCTTTGGAATAATCTAACTATAATGTGTTTATTTATCAGCATATTCGTACTATTTGATTTGCTGTCAATTTAACTAGCCAATACTACACTCACCGGCAAAATGATCCACGTAAGAAATCGGTGAAGTTTGTTAATTCATAAATATGTTATTTCAAGTCATTTTATACAGGGTGAAACAAAAACTATTTTTTCACCTTAACTTAAGAACCACCTCTGCTTTGTTCCAGTTGTTCCACCAAGTGATTTCTTATTCCACCATCGAGACACATCTTCTCTTGATAATTTAAATCTTCATTTATAACAATAGCTCAATTTTTGTTAGAGATACAGGGTTTTAGGAGCTCCACAATTTCGCTATGGCTATGGAAGTACTTTCACCGATTTAATCTTAAATCCGAACGTTATGAAAATAAACTGAAAACTGAGTAAAAACCTAAAACAAGAGCAGTTTTAGCGCGACATGTTGTTAAGCAGGCACCGTTTTTAATGAAGACGATTTCGTGCTAATGCTTTACAATGCCCCATCGCATGAACCGCATGTGGCTAGGATTGCCAGGGAGTATTTAGCAGAAGTAGATATCCAAGAATTCAACTGGCCTGCTTTAAGACCAGATTTGAAATCTATTGGGCATGTTTGGATGCTCTTGTTAGGAAATAAATTCGCAGAAAAATTGCAGGAGCTCAGTGATGCTCTAATTGATTCAAAACCTTAATGAGGACATGCCGAGACGAATTGCACCTGTTATCCGCGTCTAGGCGGAAAACACGTTTTTGACTTAGTTTTCAGTTTTTTTTTCGTTAGGTCAGAATTTTGGGTTCAATCTGTCGAAGTACTGCAGTTACCTCAGCGAAATTTAATGTTTTACTGAAAACCCCGTGTCTTGAACGAAAATTGAGCTATCGTTATAAATGACAAATTTAATTGTCTAGAGAAGATGTGTTTCGATGATAGAATAAGAAATCACTCGGTGAAACAATTGGAAAACATCATCAGGGTTGGTTCTGAAGTTAGGGTAAAAAAAAGATGTTGTTTCACCTTATATAAAATTATGTGATTTTGAGAATTGGTGATTGATTAAGGATGAACATACCTACAATTGAAAGAAAAAATTCATTCGAGTAGGAATTGAAGTAACATATTTATGAATAATGATATTATAATTCAATGCTGTCAGATGCTTCATAGATTCAGCTTTGATATAATATTCTTTGAATTGGTATTTCTTCAGTATTCTAAAGTACTCAAACTAATGAATATGGGCGCACCTTGTTAATCGAGTGCCAAATCTACTTGCCTTATGTCAAAATAAACTTTTTTCATTACAAAATATACAATGACCATGAACATGATCTTTATAAATGATTGTAACAGCGCAGTTGGCTTTGGATTATTTTCATTTTGCTGTTTCCTATGCAAACTCAACAAATTTATCAATCTCTATCTATATTTTTCTCTTTTTTTTCTTTGGCATTGATAATTTCAGCTACATAATTCGACCGCCTTACCTGCCTAACAGTGAAATATGAATAAATAAATAATCCAAAGCCAACTGCGCTGTTACAATCATTTATAAAGACCTTGTAGATAGAAGGTTCTTGTCGCGTTCGCCAAATGTTAAAATCTTCATGAAATATATTCAGTAGTCGAAGATAAAGTATAGTATACTACTCGGGTATAATGGCTGTTATTCACTCGATGATTTGGGCCTAAATTCCATCTCGCGAATAATAGCTATCATTTTACGCTCGTTGCATAATATACTATTCTCCTCACCTATTTTTTCTATTTTGTCTCATCCAACATATAGGTAAGAGTAACACACAATTTTTTTAATCGAGTTTATTGCAATTGAAGAAGGGGAATATATCGATCTCATTTCCTGAACATAAATTTTTTCGTTTCGGGAGAAACCTAGCGGGGCCAAAACTTTTCACGATTTGTCTATTTTTTTGTGTTCGGAATAATTCGGAATACTTCTGTCAATATTAGTAATATTAGTATACATATTTGTCACTCAAGTAATCGTATTAAAATTGATATAATAAGGTCATTATTATCTAGTGCTACTTATGGGAACTTGAAATAAAACAAACATTCCGTAAAAAATATGGTCATTAAATTCCTCAAGAACCTTGAAACGAATTCAATCATCCGAACTCAACTTATCCAAATTCACACAGAATATATTTCAGTGACCAAATTGAAAAGTAAGAAATGAAATTCAAATAATTTTAGGCCTTTGTTTAGTCACGTAGCAGAATCCGTCGTGACTGCCTGAACATCGCAGATGAACCAGAAACATTTTTAACCACGGAGATAATTGTGGTTCATTTGTAATTTCTCTTTGCCTTCTACCTTATTGTCCCTTATCCGCAGGGGGTCTGCATGAGAAACTCGAAATTATGGCCTAAATGATAATGTGCTATTTCTTTCGTGTAGTCATTAAACAAATACGTATTCTAGTTTGTTGCAGAAATATTTCTCGTTGTTCGAAATGTAACAGGAAGTACTTATTTGTGTGGAATGAAGAAATAATGTGTATTGGAGCTAGTGAAGAGGAGCATATGGATTAATGCATACTTTCGAAAAGCAAAGTTTTGACAATGAAATTGATATAGATATTGTTTATCTGCCTAATAAATTCAAATTTAAATTTGGTATTTTGTGCTGATACATATCAAAACCTAATGGTCGACAGTAAACTCTGCAACTTTAAGAAAATTCAGAACAGATTCATGGTTCATGTTCAATTTTTCAATGAATGGAACAAGATCAATAGATCTCTGAATATTAAGTATTGAACTATGTATTCCTAAATACGTTCCCCAGACCGCTTAAGTGCCTGACTTCACTTTATAGTGCTTTCTCATTTTTTATAACAGTTGCTTTGATTGATCCTAACCCAGATTCATATAGGATGTACCGAGTGTCCAAAAAAAAGGGACAACCCCTGATATTTTTCATAATATAATATTTAGCGGAATTCACTCGAATGCGTTCACTAGAGTTCGAAGCGGGACTGAATGAATATCGTAGATGAACCAGAAAAACTTTCAACCACGGAGTTAATTGTCATTCATTTGTTATTTCTCTTTGCCTTCTACCTTAGGGTCCTTTATCTGCAGGGGTCCTCTTGAGGAACTCAAAATTATGGCCTAAATGATAATGTACTATTTTTTTTATGCAGTTATTGAACAAATACACATTCTAGTTTGTTGAAGAAATACTTATTGAGGAATGAAGAAATATATGTACATATAAGAGCTAGCAGAGAGAAGAATATGGAATAATTCACACTTTCGAGAGCGAATTTTCGCAAATGAGGTTGATATACTTAATTGACATTTGTACTTTTGACAATGAAGTTGAGGTTGCTGACATGAAATTTTGATGATGGAATATTCATTGAAATATTATTTCGGCTATTTTCATCATATTTTCTCCTTCTGATCAATGTTTCGATCAGTATTCGCCCGCCCTAGTCAGTAAAACAACATAGTCTCAAAACTTTCAGAGAAGCAACTCTCGTAATTCTTTTTCAATGTTTGACAATGCTTAAAACATTCATGAATAATTCCTGATCTTTTCCTTAAAATCTGTTGAAATCCCGAGTCTATCGAGCAAAAACATCAGTGGGCGAAGGCAATAAATCATTTCTGTGTATGGTTATTTGTTTAATCGTGGAATCATGTCCAATCGTCGAGAATGGCCACTTTATTGACTGAGCTTGATTGATATTCCAGTGTTTCTCAAACAGTGCTGCTCTTCTTCCTCTCATAAAATTATTGCGTATTCCTTTGGTTCCTGATGAGTGACCAAGATCCCTGAATCACTGAATAGACCTTGTTTATGTTGCCTACTTCAAGTCTTTTTCTTCGGCACTACCAAATTAGCTCTGAGTCGATGACATAGGGGTTCAGTGCTTTGATAGCACCTTGAATATCAGTCACTCTGTCACATCCTTGATAGTTTTTTTCCACGTTTCAGATGAAAATGCTTTAACTACTTTGTTTAAATTCATACTAATGAAAATAATGTGTTAATCTAATAGTTATATTATATCGTGAAGGCTATTGGTCCTTTACAACCTGTTTACTAATTCAAAATTGTACTTCGACACAGTTCAATTATTCTGTGAATTGGTAGGCTCCAAATTTCTCTGGTTAATTTTTTTAGGCAGTTTTTGTCGAGTTGACATTTTCTTTTTCTGGGATGGAAACCTATATCTCATGCTACGAGCAGTTAAACGGTCAGAAAAATCAACAAAGTAAACATAAACTAACACATAGGAGAGGATAAATATTATGCCTTATTTTTGGTGAGAACTTATTTATTTATCAGACTGCAAAAACACGTCTGCTCGACTAGTTTCGGTGTGTTAACACATCACCATCTTCAGGAGCCAAGTAACAAGACGACTGCAACGAAGGAATAGAAAAATTAATGGAAAAGAATATTGGAAATAAATGAGTTCAACTTACGATGCAGCAGTCCTGTCATAGCTTTTCAACAGGGCAGAAAAATCGACCGTCATACATATTTGTCAACAATTTAAAAATATAAATTAACACGAAAACTAAAAATTCAAGTCAAGACATTTTAAAAAATTCAAAAGAATTAAAAATGACATTAATACAAACAATATATTAATATATTTTACAGGATGGAGGATGGTCTTGGAATGGGTAATCCCCTCTCTCAGAGCTTCGCTGAAATCTTCATGCGTTTTTTCGAGAAGAAATTGGTGTTTGACACGAATAATCCTCATAAAAAGAATATATTGTTCTGGCGTAGATACGTCGACGATGTGATTGTCTGCTGGACAGGCGATCGAGATGAATTAAAAAGCTTTCTGTGTTGGCTTAATACTTTACATCTGAACATCAACTTTACCATGGAAGTGGAAAAAGACTCTGAAATACCATTCCTGGACCTGAAACTGAAACGTCTGAATAACAGAATAACGTTCAGTATTTATCGGAAGCCGACGCAGACGGACCACATTATCAACTTCAGTTCGTCCCACCACTTGAGCCAGCGCCTATCCGGACTAAGGTTCTTAGTTCACCGACTGTTCACCACGCCGCTCTCAAGTGAAGATTTCCAGTCCGAATTAAACATTATCAAGCATATGGCGGTCCGTAATGGATACGATGTAAAAGGGCCCACTCACTAAGAGGGAAGCGCGAAGACTTGAATGCGCGTTGTACGTGGTATAGTTAAAAGTGTGTGTGTATTGCGTAAATTTGGAATGCGCAATCATCTCCGTCGTGTGGCGTGTGCATTCTTCTCCGTACGTGGAAGAATGATCAAAAACGACCGTGTATGGGCAACAAGTCTCTGCACGTTTCATTTGTTTAGCAACACAGCGTCGGGTTCGATATTTATACCTTGGACATTTTTTCCTTAATAACAACACACGCCACTGCCATTAACATCAGATCTTTTTTCGACGTCATCTCACGCTTGTCGCACATCCAAACCAACACGCAAAAGTGTATGTGTGTGGGCAATATGAATGCACACGTTTGCGTTACAGCAAACATGCAGAGACTTAACTGCGCATTCTTCCTTCCTAGTGAGTGGGCCCCATTAGTTGGGTGGATTCCTTGTTAAGAAAAGAGGACATAAAACGCCTGAACAACGAGGCTTCGATTCTACAACAGCATACGCCCAATCTGAAATATATGAAGCTTTCTTACGTTGGGCCGTTGTCTGCTCGTGTGGGCAACGTTTTCCACAATCTTAACATCAGAGTGGCCTATAAGTCCCCCAACACACTGCACAGCCTTCTGGTGAACAACAAGGTTGCCATCTCAATTTCTCTTCCAAAAGCCAATTTTTCCTAATCTACTTAGAAATTCCGACTGAGTTCATTTAATAACATCAGATCAACTCTACTAATGAATTTACGAACTCATTCCCAGATAATCCGGATTTCCTAATTAAATATAAAATTTCCTACATTCGTTAGTGACGAGCAAATGCAAAAAACCCTAAATGTAATATATCGAGGTGGTTTCTCAGACATCAGCTTCACTGATTAAAATATTCTTGGCGTTTCAAAGGTAAATCAGATGTAGATTTCATATTCTCTATTGGAACTGCAGCTGTGCTGATTGAATGAAATTCGTAAATTGCGGAAGCAGACTCATAACAAGAACAATAATTTCCACTGGGTTTGTACTGACTTGGAGCCTTACCTTCCACGGAGCTTGGTATACAATTTCTGCGGCTGCAGTAGGGGAAAACCCGGATAGATGCCCCACTTTTTGAAATTGCCTTATATTTTTGAAAACATTGATTTTATATGACTGATTTCTATGAGTGTAGGTAGCCTTATTATTTGATTTGAAATACTGAGACTCTTCTATGACATAGCAATACCAAATTTCACAAAAATTTGATTTTTATAGAACTCTTTCTTTCGGGATAGATGCCCACGAGTATGGATAGTTACCCCACCATGAAAATACTGGGAGAGATAGATGCCCTTCATACTGTGTGCTTAAAACAGCAACTTTATCTACGCGACATGGATCGAATTAACAACAACTGTACATTTTTAATTTAATTTCAAAGGCATATATTAAACGAAAAGTTGCATTCTTCATATTAACATAAAGCATTATTCCACACATTCATGATAAATTAATGATATAATAAGTCTCAACAGGAATCAAGTTTAAAATCAAACTAACACAATGAATTGAAAATCTGCTAAGAAAGTAAGGTTTTAGTTTAGATGTCTTAAGGGGCACCTTTACCTCAAAAAATTAGGGCAACGATCCTTTTCGATAGGGATAGATGCCCATGAATTTTTTCAATAAATCAAAAAAGAAAACAAAAACTATTTGTACTCAGATGTACACTCCATGAAACATTGTATTGACGTAATAAAAAAAATTACTGAATTTATTACCACTTCAGAAGTTATACAGCGGCAAATACCTACCTCTAAAACTTTGGCATGTTTGTGAAGTTCGCTGCTGAGATAATCGCACACACTAGCGAAAAACGGCTTCACTTTACAATAACCCTCACAAACTAAGGTCCAGGGTGACTGTAGCAGCTAATTATGAAATTATTTTTGTTATGTATTTCGGAAGTTAGATATTTTGAAAATGGGGCATCTATCTAACTGGGGCATCTATCCGGGTTTTACCCTATGTCGAAAATCAAGGTCTAATGAGTGCGCTTAGAATGAACCTTACAGGGTATTGGGAGGGCAAAAAAGGCAAAAATGTTATTAAAATAATTATTGATGTATAGTGCGCATCCACTGTGTAAGGGTAGATCAAACTTTCAATTCAAGGTGATCCAAAGAAAGTTTAATTCATGAATGAATGAAAAGCGATCAACAATCAGTAAATGATAACTACATATTTCATAAATTCATCCATTTTACATATTCAAGGTTCTTTAAAAGAAAACCCTGTGACAAGAAGCCTATTGATGCGAAATCCCAAGACAGTTCGTGATTTTCCCGAATTGAATGTTCCGAGAAATTTTTTGTTTCAGGCCCAAAGGCTCTGACTTTCTGTCTGTCTCTTGTCTTTTAGTGAATTCCTTTTTTAGATATTTTTCCCTATGCCACAGAAAGGTTTCGAATATTGAATTATATCGGATTAAAATTTTAAAAAAAGGGAAAATGGTCTCGAACGGTTAGACTCCCTGATGACGAATTCGTGATCAAATCCAATTCTGTTCGTGGGGCCGTCCGTTAGCAAAATAACTTTCGAAGGTATTGTCCTAGAGACATGAGATTTTCAGGGTGAGTTCGGTTTCCAAATGGATCGGTTAAATTTGTTTGCCGGCTAAATCGAACAGGGTGTTCCATAAACTATGGCCATTCAAAATTTTTGTTCATTAATATTTCAGACTCAACGAAACCCATCGAAATGAAATGTTGCGGCCATATGCAAGATGGTTATTATAAGCTTCATACAAAATATTGGGCCATTGTGTGACCAGAACCATTAAAAATTCAATTGGAATATTGAAAAGAAGAAACTTCATTTTATAAATAAAGATTGATACACTGAATGTTCATGCAGAATTTTGTATCCAAAGTGTTACAAAACCATAGAAAATAATTGGAATATTTAAAAGAAGAATCCCTATATTTCCATAACAGGATAAATGATTCAAGTGAAGTTCATTTTGTGAATCGAAACTGATATACTAAATGTTCATGAAGAATTTCGATAGGATCGCATCATCAGAACTAGAGAAATTGATTTTTGTATATTTTTTATATATACCTATTTCATTTTTTGAATAATTCCCAGAATATAATTCCGATTGGGCTGAAATTCCGCATTTATATATTTGGTATCAATCTTAAATCTCATATAACATTCTAAGGTACTAGTCTTATTGCTCCACCAGAGAACGAGAGCTCGAAAGCTCCTGCTCAGGGCTTTTCTTCAATTTTATATCCGATTTCAACTAATACTGTACATGAATATTATTAATTCAATTTCCATATCAAGCGTTTCAAGCTCTAAATCACTTAATTTCCTCTAGCCCCTTTGTGAACGACAGATTCAATTACACTGAAACGGAGAACAATAGAAAATGATTTTCGCATTCGTGCAAACAACAACAAAGAACGAAAAGTGAAAACTTCTTTCCTATCCTCATATCGAGCACGTTCATCTCATTTGCTGCATTAACGAGTTGATACATTTTAAATGCTTCTAAATGAGAAACCAATTAAGCCATTACAAAATTACTTGTTCTATGATACAGACAAAAGCTAAATACAGAAATGGGAGATAGTTTGGAAAATTGCAGCAGTAAATATCACTCGCTGAATACCAAATTTCTAATTATGATAGTTGCATTAGTGCACACAAAATTGTACAGTTTATGAGCAATTGAACACATTGGAGCAGAATGAAATTTAAGTGGTGTGAATTGTTTTTTATTTATAAAGCAGCTGTATTTTGATTCTCTGATATTTTAATTTTTTTGCAGTTATATTTGATTTTAAGGAAATTAGAAATTGCCAATAGAGTTCATTTTGACTCATTTCGAAGCTGAATTTTGCGAATTTGTTCTATTTAAAATTCGAAAACAAAAGGAAAAATACTTTTTGAATTATTTTTAAAACAATAACCCCTGAAATATACAGTATCGAATCTTCAAGCCACTTTAAGATGTCTTCAATACATAGGAAACTTTTCGGCAAATCTATTTGCCAGTTGCCAATGATAGATTTTCAGTCTCGTATCAAAATCTCGTCTCATAAGTAAAAAATGAATCCCTTTACATTTTTTCCAATTAGATTCTTCTCCCATTCGTTATGGAGTAAAAATGTGAATTTTTCCGAAGCATTTTGTGTCGATGTAACAGAATTCTTAAAGCTCTTGTAATAGTTATTTAATAACCGAGTTTATTACAAGAGATTACAAGATTTTTCCGAAGATCTCAACATGAATTATGTATAGATTCTTGATTCTGGAATTTTTATGTTTCTATATTCCAGTAGAGTTTTGATATTATTCTTAGTGCTTCTGAATACTTCGTGTACGGTTGCCATGAGGATTGTATATTCAAAAAGCATAAATTGAGCATTAAAACGGATCATTAATGTTCAATTTCGTACAAATTAAAATCGCCTTTTATTTCGAGGTCGCGGAAATAATAAATAAACTATATCATTACATATTAATAATTACCTGATGAAGTTCAGGATGCTGTCAATCAGATAAGAAACTACCCAAATATTAACCCTCAAGTTACTGCAGTTCGAAGTAATGGGACTAGCGTTCATTAGGAAGGTGTATATCACGAAGAATTTATACAATTTATATTTCTATCGTTTACTTTCATTATAATGAAAGCAGTGATTGTAGAATAATGTTAATACTTTTTCCGAAGTGTGTATTTGATAAATAAACTTCTCAATGGTCTGGTAACTACGCCTATGATTCTTGAATCTGTCGGTTTCAATGTGTACATTGGTACAAAGAACAATGAAATGCCCAGAAAAAAACCCTATAAATAAGAGAAAAATTATTCAAAAAAAAGTTATTTTCGAATTATTTCTTCAAATAATTTTTTTTTTTTACTTGTATTTTAATTTTGAGTGTGATTTTTGAATACACATTATGTTCTCTACGTTGAAATGGACATGGGTATATCGTCTGTTGAATGCAGAACTATACTATGTCCAAAATTCATTCTTTTCAGGATACACGTTTTTTTGAATAGGTCAAAAGCTGATTGAAATATATAAAAATTCTTTCATTTTGAACTTCGACTAAAAGATCCTGATTGTTTTGTGATGGTTTAATTTGCCCAAAAAAAAAATCCGAAAAATTGTTACATTATATAGCTTTGCATGGTAGTTCTTTATTTAAGAACTATTTTATGTCCACTTTCAACTAAACTATGCCTCATGGTATGGGTCAGAACTATGCTATGTCCATTTTCAACTAAACTATGTCCTTATGGTATGTTTCAGAACTATGCACATAATCGCTAAATTGAACTATCACGTGAGTTTATATGAAATTAAAAAAGTGGAGTAAGGATTTGAGATGGAGTGTAGTATCAAACATCTTTTTAGGCCATAAACCGATTTACTGGAAAAATGGACTTGGGATAGTTCTGCTTTCAACTGACGATATGTGAATTCAAAATCATTCCTTCACAAACGATTCTCAACAGTTATGTGGAAAAAGAAAAAAGAAATATCTTCTAGGACATTTAATTCAACAGATATAATGATTTATATATTTTTTCATATTGTTTGTTTCTATTCTTAACCTTTATCTGATCTGGTTTCTCTTAAAAGATATCGCTTGAACTCAAACATTGCAATCTTTACCACTAAAATGTGTTTATCTTAAAGCTACGTTACTCATATGAGCTATCATCGTTTTCTTACGTTCCAATTATTTAAATGAATTCTTTACTAATTATTTTACCCTATAAATATCTTCTATGTAACTATCATTCTGAAACTTAACAATATCTCTTGAAACTTAACGAATATTTGCTAGTTATTCATCTCAAATGAGGGGGTAATTGTTGACGCCAAAATTCTTGTCTGGCGTTGAGATACTCCACAGTTTCTTGTACATTCTTTACAATGGTATCGTCATCTTCCTTGAATTTACATTTAATATCTGGGTTCTTCAGTAAACTATCCAAGTAATCTTTGTCGGGGCCTAGTTCCCTGAGCAATCTGCTACTTTTCGAAGATTTTGCTCTACTAACTGGAGTGACCCTCTTACTAGACATTGAATTGGATGTTCCAGTTCTGTGAGTGGGAAGTTCGGAGTTTTGCTTAGATCCTCCCCTGGATCCAAAAAGTGTAGGACCTCCAATAGCATTTTCTATCGCTTTTTGAGATTTGTGCACTCCAAGCTTGAACTGTTCGTGATCTGGGCGAATGTGAAGACCTCTGTGGAAATACATTAAACTGTATTCGAAATTACCTAGGTAGTATAAGGATTCTGCTTTCTGATAGATGGCTTTCAGGAATTGTTTGTCGATATTCAGAGCCATTTCTGCGTCTTCCAAAGCTTTCGATGGCTGCCCTAGTAAAATGTAGCACTTACTTCTTGAGACTAGTGCATTCTTTTCTGTGGGATTTAGCTCAATAGCCTGAAAGCAAACAATATATTTATGATAATATAAAGGAGAGTGATTAGATCTAAAATGAAATGAATGGACGTTGATTAAACGTGTTATTGATTTTCTGCATATATCGGGATAAGAAATATATTATTTTCGAAATTCTGAATAGAGAAGAAGGTGGGTATTGAGAACATGTGTAAATGTTCAATTTTTATCTCAAAAAAATGTTCATTGTGTTATAAGATTCATTAAAAACCTAGTTATCCAGATATTAGATTTTAACTATCGTTTATACCCAAAAGAACAAAAGCATTTAACTTTTATTATGTTAAGTACAGTTCAGTATGTCCACGTAACATATAGAATATTTTAGCGAATCGTTTGGAATAATCGAACCATTTTATAATTATATTACTGGTGAAGCTAATGTTTTTTTTAATTATTTTCCATGGAAAATATTGGCATTAGATCAAGAATCATTCACTAAATACTTTTCCTCTACCGGACCAGATGTACCATTTTCGAATAAGCAATACCTAATTTATCGACCTTTCTCCATATGTAAAATGCAATATTTTTGGATTTTCTAATTCTAGGACCTTCACGAGGCAATGCGTATAATAATACAAAAGCGTTTTTTATTCTATACAATGGAGAACTTTGCTATCATTTGAATTATCTACTTAACTATTAAGATTCTCAAGGCAGGTGTGCTGAAAATAATAATATTATATAAACGATGAAAGCAGAGATTAGTTATATAGTTGAAGTTCCTTCGAAATCATTCAACAAAATATTCTAACTGAATAAGAAGTTTCAAAATTTCATGTGAAGTGAGAACTCTGGAGAAAATAAGTGTCTTGTAAAATTTCGACACAGTCGATACTTTTCTCGAAAAAAGTAAAAACTTACAAGCAGTTATTATCACTGTTAATTCCATTTCATCGTAATAGTGTTCCAGAGAATTATTATTCTAGGATATTGTATGTCTATGACAGGAGAAAAAGATGTTCTATGAATTTTTCTGAAGGTTTAAATTTTTACTTTTTTCTAGAAAAGCATCAACTGTAGGTATCGTAAATTTGCAAAAGAAAAAAAAAATTTTTTAAACGAAAATCATAGGGGTTTGTTATTTTCAACTCCTAAAAATAAAGTTATAGGAAAAATTGTGTGAGTACCATCTACGGAATGAATAGTTTCATGACTCAGTGTTTTTAAGGACTCCTAAAAAAATTAAAACTATCAACTCGTCATCGCCTTCAAAAAGCTGTATCTTGGAAAGGAGGTTGATTTAAAAAAAAATTATTTATTTGCATCAAGAAATCGTATCCCTAAGTCCCTCGCATTCGTTTACAGGCATACAGAGTATATTTCAATTACTTCGATATAAAATGATCAAAAGCACAAAATCTATTTATTTATGCAACATTAATCTATTTCATTACGGATGAATTTGAAGCCAATCCCAATAAATTCTTCGAACGAAACAATTCCAAGTATTTGCGGACTCAAAGGAAATGGGCAAACATGGAAATAATTCCGGAGTAAATTCTTAACTTGATTGTGAATATTGAAATATTTCTATTAGATTCATTATACGGATCTGAGATGGAGTAACCGATTAATAAATAACTCGTTTCTACAGATAAATTATGATTTCCTTTCTTCACGTAAAACAGTCTTGGAACAAGGAGACTTTTATTCCAAACGGAATTTTGATTTGTCTCAAATCTCCGATTTTTTTTCGAACTGAAACTCGAGAACTTCCTGGTTCACAGAAAGCTTTCATATAACTCGAACCTATAATAAAACTTGGAAACTGTTGATCGGTAGTCTATAGACACTGAAAATATGCTTAAGTAGGTATGTTATTAGTACGTTTCTACTGAAATTGAAATCTTTCGATCCAAAGAAAGATTTCGAACAACCCAATTTTTTTAACACATTCTAATTAAACTACTAAATAAACTTGCGATGGTCGACTTTCATTCGGAAATAAATTTCATCAGGTAGGTACCGTGCTCTCAAAGTAAATGAACCATGACAAAATGAACCCACTGAAAACCTCTTCACACTAACTAATTTTTGAAAAAAAATTGTTTCTTGAAAATTTCTGCATGCCTGTGAATAGAATACGAAGAACTAGCCAAAAAAATCAAAAATCCTTCAAAAATTCATAAAAATTTGGTGAAAGTGAAACAAATATTGACTTATTTCAGGATTTTGTTGCCAAATTTTTTCTTCTGGGAAAATGAATTTCTTCCATGATTTTGACGCTTTATTAAAAACTATTTAGAATTGTATATGTTTTCATTCCAAAAAAAGAATTCTATCATACCACTGTAATCAAATTATGAATTGAAAGAATTCAGAACTCGGTAGCCTGGAATTGAGGGAATGTCGTCGCCAATATTCAAGCCAAAATAAGGCAGAAAGGATTGCAAAAAACATGATAAGAATACGAAATGATTATTTTGACAAGAAGAAAACGTTACGGTAATCTATACTATCATTTCCACCCCACCATGTATGTATAACATACATAATATCTTGATAGAGAAACATCAACATTCCGTCTAGATGCTTTAGGAGATGAATAAGCTTCACATTAATTCAACAAACTAGGTAACACACTATATTTAGAGTACTGAAACGCTAATTGAAAGATGATGTGATTCATGAATATTCATAGTGCATTATGGAGAATCCCATACAACAGAATAATTCCTAGTATTCGGATGATACATATGATTCTCAATTGACGTTCAATCTTGTATTTATCTATTACAAGCCTTCCAGAAATAAACGTGTGATTAGCGAAAAGATAAAATTTCGAGTTGAATAGGAACAAGTTTGATAATATACGGCTTACGTACTAGGTTAAGAAATTTCAAGTGAGCTAACTCAGATTTTGCAGTGGGATATTGAATAGCTGAAATGGTAAAATTTGCAATAATGATAATAGTAATGTATTCAATTCATTAACACATTACATTTCACTTTTAAGAGGACTCTTATGCGATATCATACAAATAATCTGCAATGAAAATGTCATACAGGGTGTTTCATCGGGAACTGAAACTTAGGTTGCTTGTGTAGAAATACTTGAATGTTTGTACCAAATATGTCGAAAATATTCCGGGTGGTTAGTTAGTTATGATGACTCAAAGTAGATGTCATCAAAGTTATAATTATCAAAATGTTCAAAGATTAAAAACGGAGTTCAGAAGAACATGCATGAAAAGGAAAAGCACATAATCTGTAGTTCGCTTATGTTTTTTGAGCTGTTGAAAAACATCAAACCGAATTTTACAATTTCGAAAATACAAGAGGTTTCTTTGGGGAATCGAAGGCAAATACAATTTATGTTGATCCGAACCTGGAATGTGGGTACCGAATATCATAAAAATATTCTGCTTGTTCCGTAAGTAAAAGTCACTCATAAAATGAATCAAATTGATAAAACAGCATGTATCTTTGTTACGAAACTTTGTAAATATGGTATATTCTGAACCGCTTAGAGGTGTTTTACCTTTCGTTCGCTTTTTCCATTTCCCCAAGAAACACCCTGTATAACACAGTCGATAAGTGAACAGAATCATTTTGACCATGTGTCATATGATATTTCTAATTGCAAATAACTACCCGATAGTATTTTACTTTACATTCGGATTCTTCAAGAGTGAGCTCAACCGAATCATTTAAAATTTCGTTGAAACAGTTGAATATTTTAATTAATTCTAATAATTTAAGCAACCTGGTAATTCCGAGAAACATTTACGATTTCGAAATGAAAGTAAGGTGAACGGCTTTTGGAATCATATTTTCATGTTCACTGAATGAGATGTGCATTTTATTTGTGAGTTTTCATTCTTTTTGAGCGCTCGTTCTACTTAAACGGGTGCTATATCGTTTTCTCCAAATGTCTGTAATTTTCAAATTTTGAGCCGAAAATGGTCTCAAATGATAGGGTTAGACTCCCTAATGATAAATAAGTGGTAATATTCAATTCTATCCGTGGGGCCGTCCGTTAGCACAATAACTTTCGAAAGGATTGTCCTAGAAACTTGAACTTTTGAGGCTATAGTCATATATTGCTTCACCAAAGAACTAGCTCTCAAAAGCTCCTGCTCAGGGCTTTTCACAATTTTTTTCTATAATTTCTTTGAATTCAAATAACATATAAGAGTAGAATGCATATAAGTACAAGTAACGCCAAGTGCACAACTGAATATTCGTCAGTATTATCAAATTTGATGCCTATAAGGACTTTTCATTGCTGATACAGTATAGTGCTTTCAGAAAACGTTAGTTATTTAGGGTGGTGAAATTTTTTTGGCTTGTTAGAATGGAATTAGTTTTTTACACATAACACTATCAATTCCTTAAATGATCACGTATGACTTCCACCACCGTAGTTAAATAAAAGGCTGTAGGGCAGCACAATAGCTACCTTCATAAGTCAAGTGACTCAATTCTTAAGCACGAATGAAATCACCGTAGAGGTGCCTATGATGAGTTAGTTTCAAAAACTTCGAAGCTATAAAAATTTATATTCGTTAGAAGGAAAATTCCGCCTATAAGAATTAAATATGGAGCAATCACCTTCGATATCAAATCCAGTGCAATTTTCAGATCACCTTTACTCATTTCATAGTTGCCCCAAGCTAAAAACGTACTAGGTTCAGCTTCCTCCGGCATCTGCAGAGCCTTTGACCTATCTTCCTTCCTCTTCATTTTCAAAGACTGCTTAATGTCCCTAGATCCCATGTTGACAGCTGCAGCCCTGTCCTTATCACAATAAAGTTCTTCTCGTCTGCAACCGGTACTCTGTCTCCTTTTTCGCTTACCCTTTTTCTTAACTTCATCCTCGCTTTTAGATCTTGTAGCTTCACTTTGTGCTTTCTTCGCCTTTTCTTCCTCTAATTTTTCCAAAGCAGCTTCATTCTTCTGTTTCTCCAATTGTGTTTCTAAACGATTCTCAAATTCATGGTTCTCGCTTGGTTCATCTACGTTCACTCTGACGAAACTCTGGAGAAGTTCTGCTTCTCTGCTGATGTTGAGACGTTTGGCAACCATGGTTTTTACTTCATGTTCAACTGGTGCCTCGTTTTCGGCCATTGTGTTAGGTATTCAATATCGGTTGTGATATGTTTGTGGTACTGAATTTTGCCTGTAATATTTGTTTTTTTTGTCGTACTATTTATTTTTTCAGGAAAGGTGGCACAAAAAGTGGTTATTTCTACCTCCGTTGAAATAATCATTAATAAGATTGATGTTATAAGATACTTTCTGTTGGTAAAATATATGAAGGACTTGGTGCTGGTTGTTCGCATTTTTCTCAAATGATAAAAGAAGGAAACATTACAGAAGAAACTCATATCATATGTAATCATATGTACCTCAGAACTCACTGGATTAAAGAGAACATATTATTTGAATTTCTTTCAGTATATCTTATATTTTAGGTCATGCAGTACTCATTGTTCGAAATCAAGCCACACTCATTAGCGATTTCTAAGATTTGGGGGGTAATCGTGATTATCACCCCTTTAGAATTTTTCGATCGGTTATTTATTATCATTCCTCTATGAAAATTCAGGAATTTCGGAACTATTCGAGATTTCTTTTTTTTAATAATTACCTTGCCTAAGCCAATGGGCTAAGAACGCCTCTGATCATAACCAGTAATAATCAATGGTTTTGAGTACATAATGTTTTCTTAGTTTTTTGTTGTGTTCCTCACAAATCTTTCTCAGTTCTACTTGAGAATTAAAGAAAGGAATAAGACTGATAATGTGAGGTAAGTAAGGTTTTCTCTTACTTATATTCAATTCCTAAAATGAAAACATAATATAACGAAATATTCGCCACATATATCAAGTTTACTAGCAAGGATTCTTAGATTTTAGAAATAATGTCGATTCCAGGCTGTTAACAAAATGGCGAATGCGCCGGTACTCGAGCAGCTATTTGAATGATCAGTTTATTTAAATTAAAAAAATTTCAACGATTTTGAACTTGGAATACTTTTCTACGAACATTTTGGCAATATAGAATGAATTTTTACTTCTCAGATACTAGAAATTTATTGTTATTTTTTGGGATATGGTCATCCTATACCTTATGTTATTTATGTTTTCATCGAAACCAAAATTCGTGCTATAAATTTTATTAGATATGATTATTCAATTCAGATTGTTCGTGAAAATGATCGATAAAAAGACACAACTCAACAATTGTAATAGATATGCTTTCAATTATTGTATACATTAATGTACTCTCTGAAAGGGTTTTAGAGATAAAGCTCAATACAGAAGAGCAACTATCATTATATTACAAAAAAACAGAAAATTCTCTTCGCATGACATGAAAAAAAAAGTTTTGCACTGAATTTTTTCAGAAATCGAGCTTCTTGATAGACTTACTAGTATGATAATGAATAAATTCGATGATTCTCATCAGTGGCGGAAATAACTCCGACTCAAAAATCATTGTCAATCTAAAATACTCAACATGAATGATATTTAAGTAGAATAAATAGATTTTCAGATTTTTGGAACATTTTCTGAAGGAAGAAATTCTCGATTGAAAGCGTTACAGAGTTTTTCTTCGGAAAAAAGATTACGTGGCTAAAATTTTTCGAACAGAGCCACAATTACAACTTTTTCTAGAAACACAAGTAACAGTTTTATTAAAAAAAACTGACTGGTGTACAGTATATCTGATTTTTTATCCCAAAATAACTGGGTAATATTTATGTGATGAGTGTTAATATTTCGATCAGGTCATTTACGGAATAATAAGAAGTATTATTATTCTTATTCCAGTGAGTTCTTTAGCTCCTTAAATATTAATTTCATTCAATTGCATAGATAAGTAGAAAAGAATTGAAAAATATCTTAATTTAGATTATATAACACCTGAAGTCTCAAGTGTCTAGTTTTGGGAAGATTTCAGTGATTCTCAAATAGCATATATCTTTTGATGTTTTCATTTATAATAGAAATTTATCACAATGATATATCAAAAATTTTTACTCTATAGGATAGCATAAACGTAAGCTAAGTTACTTGGTCAATTACGTAACTACTATTATTGCATCCCTATTTGCGGAAAATATTTACATTTTGGGATGACACAACCATTCTGTATTTGAGTCTACTTCAATCATAATAACAAATTGAGGGTTCATGAAAAATTATCCATCATTAAAACTTGCTCTAAACAAAATTAGCAGATCGAATATTGTGTTGTTCAGTATACATCAATCAACGAATAACCATTGTATTTGGGCCACCTTTCCTACAGTTCGTGTGCATTGAAATTTGCTTCTATTGTTACTCACATGAAATAATCACCTTTAATGCGTTATTTTTCCAAGTTCGAAAGCATAGAATTCGTGCGTTGTAAAAACTGTAATTTAGCGGAGGCACATGTATGGCGTATTTAGCACTAAAGTAACACTTACGGTGTCGTTACCATGGCTACAGAGAAGGTGTGATCAATTTTCACCCCAAGCAACCAAAGAGAATGCTTTTACACCTCACAGAGGAAATTACAAGCGACAATAATGGCTGTATCCCTGGTTCCATTCCTATCGATAAAATATTTCGTGGGAAGGGATATTTTTAGAAGCCCCGAACTCAAAAAACTTGTATTGCTTTTTTGTTCGTTTTAGTTCTTGATGGGAAAAGTTCTTGAGAAGGGTTGGAGGAAATGCGAAGATGATGCATGTGAACAACGGGTTATCTTTAAAATCGTTATCATCAAACCGCGTTACTTCATACATGCTTTCATAACATCCTGTTGATATTATTTTATTCAATGGTAGTACCAACTCAAGATTCTGCTAGATGCATTAGCATCTTTTGTTTTATTTTACAGGGTGTTTCCTAATTGAATGTCAATATTTATGGGAGTGATTTTTGACATATTTAAAAAAAATGCATATGAACATACGTCCTAAACGTCTTACCTTTTGAGTTACAGGGAGGTAAAGTTTTCAAAAATAAATCATGTTTTATTAATATCTACAATACCACTCCAGATATTTCAACAAAATTTGTCATACATGTACTATGAATCAAGTGGCATTATGTATCACTTTTTTTTAAATTTCCTCCAGTGGCGGTCGTACGCAATTTGATCTATTTTGGCATACATTGAAAGTATGCAAAAATTTTTTCTAAAATAGAAATCATTTTCGAAATTGCTTATCATTTCTCACCAAAGTTGATCTCTTGAATTTACCGATGCATGGTTTTCGCTCAAAAAAAAATAAAAACCGCATTGAAATAAATTACATTATATATGTAAGTAAGAAAGAACTTATCCTAGTACGCTGTGGCCAAATTGTGTATGAACGCAACTGAAGGAAATTGAAACACCGACTGGGTGTCAATTGTAACAAGTATGGTGTCAATTATAACAGTTATGGATAGTTACAGGGTGTTAAAGGAAGTATCAAAAACAAATTCATTTTCTACACAGAGTTATAAAATAGAAAACTAAAAGAAAAAGAATATAATGAAAACTGAAAGAATAAGAATAACAGGTTGATGAAACATAAAATGGACTTTTGTCCGTGCAGTGTAAATTTGCCCATTTATTGCACATTCTACATTACAACCAATCTTCTGTGCTCATTGGATAGAGTTCAGAAAACCTTAAACATACAGTGTCCTCATCTGAAGAATCGGAGGGGTCATTTTCTTCATCGCTTCATTAGCTCTGACATATCTTTTCATCGGTTGACGATTTTTCAGTTTTTTTTTGTCATCTTGGCCACTTTTGCGTTTTACTGCTGAGGCTTTCTTCGAATGTTGTCCTTCAACTAAGAGCTTTTCAGGTGTGTCGGTCAATATTGCAGTTTTTCGTTTCATTCGTCCACCTTTTCTAGATTTTTATTGATCTGCTTTTGGTAACGGTTTGAGGATCTCAGGTGAAACTAATTCAGAAGTAAAACTTGTCGGTGAAATATTTCATCAGAGAAGTAAATACAGGTGTCGGTTGTAACGTGTTACAATTGACACCTGTAGCATGTATTACAATAGACACCTTACAAACTAGAATTATGTTGATTAAACTTCTATATTTTTGATGGGAAGCTGTGAACAAATAGTCACTGATAAATAAAACCAAAACTATAATAAAGCTAATCCTCACTATGAAATAATGTCACTATTAAAGCTTCAAGCTTGAAAAAACAATTTGTGGCACCTCGGATATTCACTTTCACAGCGTTTTATTAGTCTACTAAACGGCCGGCCTTATCATAAGATTCAAACTAACTGAATGACATACTACCGAACTCTGCTTTATCTGTGACTCGTGTTTCACTACAATTCATATGGAAGTCGTTGTTATCGGCCATGTTACTTTCGACACCTGTAACAATTGACACCGGTCTCCCCTACTCATATTCTACCGAAATGCAACGAAAAAATAATAGTGTACGGTGTCGAAAATAGTTTGAAAAATCAATTTTACGAAACCTTATTCTGAAACACCCCGTAAAACCTTCTGAAGCACATATAGAGGGTGATGACAGATATCGGAACTCACAGTTCATATCGAAAGAAACGCCAAAAAGGATGAAAAAACTGTCGAATGCTGGTTCACCGCAAGTAATCATGGCAAAGCCCCCCAAAGCCTTTAATTCACATAATTATTCTCAATTGTGGGGATTTAAGGGATCCCTTATAATTAATTAATTTGAAGTTTCGAATTCGAATGAAAGATTAACTTCAAAGTCGACCCTAAGTAAGGTATTAAGTATAACAAATTGATCTATCTGATTCTCCTTCGCAATAATAAGAGGATTCAGATTAATTTCCAATTATTATTTGTGGCCATTCTGTCATTTCTTATAACAGTCTGATAAAAATCTAGAAAAAATTGTTCTCCAAGAGAAGATTTAGAATGTACGAAGATCCAAATCCAAATTTCCCCCTCAAACTACATTTTTCATTGTTTCCTGAACAATCTAATGGCGAGTTATGACATGTTTTAGGTATATTTAAGAAACGAGGAAAAATCGGTGATTATTTTCCATTTTTCCTTCGATCGCGTTACGAACCAATTATAAATTCTTGACTGCAATACATTCTTGTTTAGCACAAGGCATACATTTGGCAGATTATAAATATCTATAGTCCGTTCACGAAAGGTTGAGGGCATAGTAGGCGTTTTTTATTTATCTGAAGTTGGCAGTATTTGCTGTCATAACGTAAAATAAGCTCAACGTTGTCGAATGTACAGTGCTTCGTCCGATGAGCTTGCGAGTTATAAGAGAACTCTATGCATTATTGACTACATTGCGTATCAATCTGACAAGAAAATAAATAACATAACCTTAAATTTCAATATACACAGTGGAATATGCAAAATTGTCATGTCCAACCGACGACTCAACCTTTCGTGAACAGAGTAGGTATATGTTTCAGTTCCAGTGTTCCAGTTGAGTTGTTGTATTAATCGTATTGCTTCTGAATACTTTGTGTTCAATGCCCATGATAATTTCATACTGAAATACTCGTAGCATAAATCAAACATTAATAGTTATTTAATCAACTAGGTTATTAAAGACAGCGACTAATAGTTCTCTCCGCTCATGCGTTAATAGTTGGAGACCATTAGTCGCTCGATTAATAACCGATTTGATTACAAGATTTTTCCGACGATCTCAACATGAATTGTGTAAAATTCTTGATTAAAATACATTCTCATTTTGCACAAGACATACATTTGACCTAATGGAATTTCAATGTTTCTATGTTTTAGTAGAGTTTTGACATTACTCGTTGTGCTTCTTAATACTTTGTGTACAGTTGCCATGAGGAGTGCACATTAAAAATAGCAAAAAATTGAGCATTTAAATGGGTCATTAATGTTCAGTTTCGTACACATTAAAATCACCTTTTATTTTGAGGTCGGCGGAGAAGTAAGTTAGGCATATTCATCCTCCTTGTGAATATCTACGATAGGTTAACAGGATTATAGGACTTTTTTGTGCTTGAAAGACTTTTTCTAACTTTGCCAACGTTTCGTGGATATATTTCCACTTTTTCAAGGTTGAAATTTATTCAATAATCCAAAATCCAAAACTGCAGGAGACAATGAAAGAAAGACAACACTATCCGAAAACCACTTTCAACTACATCACCAATTTGATTTCGAAAACGTAACCATTTTGGATTTCGAAAATAACTGGCTAATGAGAAATGTTAGTGAAATGGTGCAAAAATATAAGATTTCCATAAATTATTTGAAATCTAGAGAAAAATACCAATTTATAACATATGTAAGAGAATGGAGGGATTCTCGAAGGTGAAATCACCAGAGTTTGTGACAATGTATTTGTTTGTGTTGTGTGTGTTGTCGGCTGTCGTTTACATTTGTGTAGTTTCAAGGGCGTAGCCAGGGGGGGGGGTTTTGGGGGTTCAAACCCCCCCCCGAAATGTTTCAGAGTTATTTTTTGTTACAAAATAATCTTTAATCTTGCACTTAAACCAATTATCAATATCATCATACCATTCGTATTGTCAGCAGGCAGAAGAAGCGGTCAAATGCTCCAGCCTTAGATACAACAACGTATTTTAAAATTAGTTTGTTCATTCCATTTCTAGAACATACTATCCAACAATTAACTGATAGAGATTTTCTAACAACGAAAATTGATATCAGCCTTATCTGGTCTGCTATACCCCAGAATTTTAACAGAGAATATGAATTGAAAGATTATTATCGATGTATTCTTCACTACTCCAAGAAAAAAATAAAAACGTAATTAAAGCAGAATTTGAAATATGGAAAATGTCAATGAACTCCATTTCAAAATCGGCATTAGAATGCTTAGATGAGTGAAATCAGAATATGTATCCGAACATCTACATCCTACTACAAATTTTAGCTACGATTCCAGTATCTACTGCTACTCCAGAAAGAAGTTTTTCCAGCTTGAGGAGAATTAATGATTACCTGCACAATTCTTCTAGCGAAACTAGATTGAATGAGTTGGCGCTTATGAATATTCATTATAGTGTGAAAATTGATGAAAATGAAGCGGTTGACCAATTCGCTAGAAAAAAAAGACGGATAGACTTCAACTGAAGGAATTCATCATAAAAAATATTGTTTGTGTTTTCTCACTGTTTCATTTTTAATAACTATTAATATGTTGTTGGCACTATTTTGGAGTAAAACATTAAAAAACTCTAATTAGTTTCAATGAAAGCACACATCCAGGCTAATTTCATATTGATTCACCCTGTAAGTATTGTTTGGGAAATAAATATTGTTTCTTAAGTTTTTGTTCGAGTGAATAAAAATTAAATTCTGAATCATAATTGAAAAATAGGTTTACCTAACCTAACCAGGAATATCTATGTTGAATATTGTTTCCGATGTAGAAAAAGGATTATTGAATTCTTAAAAACAACAAATACTTGCTAGAGAAAGCGACCCTCACAATTCCCGGCACCTACAAAGTCAATTGCCAAAATGTCAAAACCCCCCCCGAAATTAATTCCTGGCTACGCCCTTGTGTAGTTTACTTATATTGTTGATAATGTCGACTCACTATGCTTATTTATTAAATCAATTTCAGCCCTGAAGAAGTGCAAATATATCCTGAAAACTTTTGCAAAGTGAGAAAAAGTGTTTCAGTCACCAAAAAGTTCTATAACCGCGTTAACCTACCATAGATTAAAATGAGTCATTATTCCATAAGAAAAGGGATTAGCCTACGTTATAAATATGGTAGGAAAACTCTTTTAAACCAGATAAAGCCGCTAACTTCCTATTAAAAAAATGTAACTATAATATTTTTGTATTCAAGTTCAAAGCACAAATAGGAGCGGTGAAGTTTAATTTGTCTATCCCTACCTACGCAGGCGCCACGGAAACCTTAAAAAAAAATTAATAAATAATAATAATGCGAAACGTGTGAAAGTTACACTCCAATAATGTCTGAGTATTTGTCACCTTGAATTCGGGCCAATATTTGTGGAAAATAGAAAACTCGATCCCCACTCGATGGACCAAACTGTTCGATGTGTAATTGATGACGAACCTAGCACATAGTAATAGGATTGAAGAAGAAGAAGAAGAAGATTAAAATGAGTCATTATTCCATAAGAAAAAGAATAAGCCTACGTTATAAGTAAGATAGGAAAAATCTTTCAAACCAGATTAAGCCCCTAAGTTCCTATTAAAAAAGTGTAACTAAAATATTTTTGTTTTCAAGTTCAAAGCACAAACAGGAGCGGTGAAGTTTAATTTGTCCTTATATCTCGTTTTGGTAACTGTAGATATATATATCGATTGAAATATATTCTGGGAGGATTCTGCATTTCTTTAAAAGTTTATAGGTTTTCACTCCCAGTCTCTGAAACAGAAATAATTTCTAATTAACCTATAAGTTTTTAAGAAACTATAGATATCACTGGCGCTTTTGTAGTCCATTAATACCTACTCTTGATGAAGAAATAAACTTGAATTAAACCTCCATTCTAGTTTATTCGATGTAACCACCATTTCAATTTCCTTCTTTCACGCTTCGTGGTCTCCCAAATCCGAACTAACCGAGATATCTCACATGCTCCATAAAAAACCCGAATCCAATAAAGGTGAATCGGGAAAACTTCAATCGCGAAACAGAACAAAAATAAATTTGCAATTCTATTAGGCCGTTTGCGTGAACCGAATGTCGAGAGTGTTGAAAATGCAGTGCTACAAACTTTTCAAGGGATTTAAGGGCAAGATAAACACTCTCTGGAATCTGGGACTTCAGAAGTTCCAACATCGGTAAAATTCAAATTTTATTCTGGAGAATGTCTTTTCATGTCTTGCTCTCGGTGGCACTTCTTTAATATTCAGGGAGATTCCATCTGAGTGATCTGGTTAAATACGAGGTGTTTTTATTGCAGCAGCTGAAATTTTATTCCAAATGAATTATTCCACCGAAAATTTAGTCGTATAAAATATATGAGATGAAGGAAATATTACACCCCAATGAAATGAATGTGATTCCGTTGAACTTCCGTTTTCTGAATCTTTGATTTTTTTGCCGGAACCAAGAGGTTTGCCTTATATGGTTTTGTGAAACTGCAAGCTATTGAAGAGAAGCTTAGAAATTCGACCTGATAACGAAACTATTTTTATCATTATTATTATTATTATTAACAATGGTAAGAGTTTAGGCAATGCCTATAAACTCACAGAAAAAAAAAAAGAAACACAAAATCCAGAAGAAATCAAAACTTGAATATGAACATGCTTGAAGAGCGAGAAAAAAAAAATATTACAAATTAGGGTTCCTATCACTTAAATGCCAACTGTCAAAATTGTTTTTAAATGAATTCACTGACACTGACTCAACCACAACAGGAGGTAACGCGTTCCACACACTGAATATCCGGTTTGACAAAAAGTGTTGCCTTTGCACCGTCTTGAAGTTTTCTTTGCGGAGCTTGAAAGCATGGCCCCGCAAACGGCCATCCGTGTTCAACGTGAAGAGGTTGCGCAGAGTAACACCAAAAAGATCGTTTACCGCTCGATAAGTAGTGATGAGGTCACCACGAGTCCTCCGCTCCATGAAAGTTGGTAGGTTCATTATTGAGAGTCTTTCACTATATGACGGGCGCGAGATTCCGTATGGGAGACGAGTTGCACGACGCTGGAGACCCTCGAGCAATGATGAATCGCGGCACAACGTCGGACTCCAAACAGGCCCGGCGAACTCTATAATAGGTCGCACATAAGTACGGTATATAGCCGCGCACGTTAAGGGATCACACCTGCCAAATGCTTTTTGGATCAGAAATAAGGATCTTTTGGCTTTGCTGACAGCATGGAGGATGTGATCCGACCAACTCAGGTTATCTGTCACAATTACACCCAGATCACAATGGCTGCTGGAAACAGGAATAACAGCTCCATTGAGATGGTACATCCGACGAGGATTGCGGGCACCCATATGGAGAACGACGCATTTGCCAACGTTGAGTGGAAGCTGCCAGTCTTCGCACCACCGTGAGATGGAGTCGAGGTCATCTTGAATAGTAGAGGCGCTACTGGAGGGGCCAAATAATTTGGTGTCATCGGCGAACTGAGAACAATGAGAGGTGACATGGTGTGGCAAGTCAGAAACATAAAGTAGAAAAAGAACTGGGCCCAAGACGGAGCCCTGCGGCACTCCACTCATGACAGCTCTGGGTGAAGAAACAGATTCGCCAACACGAACTTGGAAAGTGCGGTCAGAAAGAAAAGCCTTGATCCAAGAGAGGAGGCGGCCACGAACTCCGATATGATCGAGCTTGCTCAGGAGACGTCTATGAGGCACGCGATCGAAGGCTCGAGCAAAATCGAGGTAAATGACATCAACCGGGTCACCCTTGTCAAGGGACTTTGACCAGAAATTGACGCATTCAAGAAGGTTTGTGATGACCGAGCGCCCCGGGAGGAAGCCATGTTGACAGTTGGGTATAATGCCGTTTTCAAGTGAGAATTGCAGAACTTCATCCAATATAACTCTCTCACAAATTTTTGCTATGACTGGGACCAGACTGATAGGGCGGCCATTTATTTTCGGATTCTGATGAAGTTTTTGCTGCTATTTGAAATACTTTTCGATTAAATTTTCTACCTTATGTGGGATTCGAAATATTGGCTGAATAGAACATCTTGGGTGTTGTGACACTCCATATAATTTAAATGAAAATAGTGCGAATTTGGACTGTTCGTTATATGTTTAGGTAGTGACAATATCGCTCATATTTCGGAACTAATGTTTACTCTTCGAGGTTCGTTATAAATCTCTTACTTCCAAAAACAAAATATTTAACTGATTTCATGAACTTCGAGAAAGGAACAATGAGTTCCGAAACATTAGCGACATTGTAACAACATTAACAAAATATAAGAAACAGTTCAGGTTCCTACTATTTTCATTTTAATCATTTTAATTCAATAAATTTTGTTGTGAGAAAAATCTGAATCCATTGAATATTTCTTACAAAATAAGTTCAATTCTGTCACTCAAACTCTAGAGCAACATTTTCGTTTAGTTAATTATTTTCAGAAACAATTAAAGCTAAAGGAGGATAGATTTTTGTCCATCCATCCTGTTCGAAGCAGAAATCACAGCTAATAGAAAGTTTACGAGTGACTTTTTTGTTGAAAATGCAGTTCTACAATCTTTTCAAGGGATTTAAGAGCAAGATAAACTCTCTGGAATCTGGGACTTCAGAAGTTCCAACATCGGTAAAATTCAAATTTTATTCTGGAGAATGTCTTTTCATATCTTGCTCTCGGTGGCACTTCTTTAATATTCTGGAAGATTCCATCTGAGTGATCTTGTTAAATACTAGGTGTTTTTACTGCAGCAACCGAATTTTTTTTAAGATTTATTCCACTGAAAATTAAGTCCAATAAAATATATAAAATGGCGGAAATATCACCCTTATGAGATAGAGGCGAATCCATTGAACTTCAATCTTCTGTATCTCTGACATTTTTCGAGTTAACGAACAGGTTTATCATATATGGTTTCGTTGAACTTCGAGCTATCAAAGAGAACCTTAGCCATTCGACCTGATAACGAAACTATTTGCCCTTTTATTGTCGGATTCTGATGAAATATTTGCTGCCATCCGAAATAATTTTTGTACGAACTTTCTCTCTTGTCCGAGATCCAAGCTGAGAAGAACGTCTTACGACACCCTGTATTATTTAAATGGAAATAGTGTAAATTTGGACTGTTTATCATGAGTTGAGGTATCTCAACATTGCCAAATATTTCTGAACTATTTGTTCTCTTTTCAAGGCTCGTTATAAAAAATTAAATTTATAGGCCTACCATTTTAACTGGGAGCACTCAGGAATGAGACAATTAGACACATCTGGTTGTCAATTGTGTACTTTCTTCATCCCAGGGTCCCATTCCTGATTTGTTTCAGCTTAACTTTTCATGTTTTTCATTTTAAGGAAATGCAGTGCTACAAACTTTCCCATATTCCATTTGAATTTTCTATGGTTCTGTTCATACTATGGGCACAGCATTTTGCATGAGGCTTGTTATGAGCATCTTGCATTTGGCCGTAACATTTCATTTCGATCGGTTTCGTTTTTTCTGAGATATTGAGGAACAAAAATTTTGACTGGCCATATTTCATGGAACACTGTACGATTTGGCTGGTAAACGAACTCAACCGAGCAATTTGGGATCCGAACTCATCCTGAAAATTTCATGTCTCTAAGAGAATTCCTTCGAAAGTTATTGTGCTAAAGGAGGGCCGGACGGCCCCACGGACATAATTGAATTTGACCACGAATTCGTCATCAGGGAACCCTATCGTTTGAGACCATTTTGGACTCAAAATTCGGAAATAACAGAGATTTGGGCAAAAACCATATAGCGCTCGTTCTCCTTGAACGAGCTCGTTCAAGGAGAACGAGCGCTCAAAAACAAGAATGTTTACGAACTGTTTTTGACGTACAAACCGTTCAAGACTTCATCATGATTTGAAACTATGGGGAAATTTTGGCTTGGCACTCTTTTACTTTACCTAGGAACAAGTACCTACGCAAAAATGTCGAATATTAAAATTCTAGAGGAATACAGTGCAAGAAGGTTTTTTCGTGAAACCGTGTAGCATTCGGTGGGATCAGTATATGGATGGGTAAGCCCCCAACAGATCCACACTATAAATGAGCAGATTACAAAAGCTCCAAACATCTGACCTCAAATAAGATTATTTCCTCTATTTTCCATCTAACATCAAGAATCTCAATAAGATTTTAACTAGAGATCGATTGATGCTTTACGTAAATAGAAGGTATAATTAGGTACCTATCGACGAAGTTACGATATCTGATTCGTGAATTTGAATGTACTCCACCTATTCGTAAGATTAGAGTTTCAATTCCGTTACGATCAATTAAACTTTGAACTCGTTGAAGTTATAAATTCAATTCCTCGTTTCTGTAGCGTTATGAATGCGTTCCGAGAATTTCCTCATTACAGATAGCAATCTGGTTAATCATAGGTTCATTGAGATTTCTGGATGCTGTTACAACGTATACGCCCAAAAAGTGATTTATTCATTAAATCCTACATGAAAGTTGCAACTTAAATGAAAACTTCAGCTGGGAGAATCAGTATTGAGACAACTAGTTGTCAATTGTGCACAGGGTGTATTTGGTACAAGTCAATGTGGCCTTGAGATGTACATAAAAGTCAAAAAATAGGATTGAGACCCCAGGTATCGTGGCGCTATCAAAAAATTTTTCTTCAGGAACATACCTTTTTTATTGTGTCATTTAATTTTGAGTGTTTTTTTCAATACTATTTTTTCTATTTTTTACCGTCAGCGACCTGCAGCGTGTTTATGTTAATTCTATTCAATTTATTTTTTCTGTATTGTGACAGTATGCCTCGATTTAGAGACATAGATAAGATTCTCATTTCCGTTCAGTGAAATGGAACAAATAGTTCCGCAACATTGGCGATGTTGTTAATACCTTACCATATAATAAAGAGTCCGTTTTCCACTATTTTCATTGAAATTAAATTAGTGCAATATTATTTTTGTAATGAAAAAGATCTGAAGCAATGAGGGCTACCGCGTATGAATTTGCCGCTAGAGGCGCTAGTGTTGCGTGAGGTTCACGATAAATTGAATTGTCAAATATTCAAACGTAAATTGTGAATCTGTATTGTTTTTTTTCAATATTTACGCGGATGTGCCAAATTAAGCGGGTTAAAAGGAAAGCTAATTCAAGAGTAGGTTGTTCAGAGTTTCAATGCGCATTTCTTGTGGAGAGTATGCTTATTTATCGAGTTTACAGATATGGTTTTTCTTTTTACAGAATTAATACTATGATAGGAATGATAATTCCAGAGCAAACGCATTATCATAATTTGAAGTGAGTTTATTGCAGAAGTAGGTTATCATTTCAAGAGTAATTGCTATTTATCATTCTTACATGATACCTGTGATAGCTGAAAAATGTTGAAAGTTGGAGAAGTACAATAAATTCTAACACAATCTTTTCCTTTCATTATCATCACAAGTGAATATATAGAAAAAATAGTTTGTACGAAAAGGAAAAATTCAAAGATCAATGAGAAGTATATTAACTGATGACTTTCATTTAAAAGTAGGGTACTTTATTTATTTTTACAGGCCTTTGATACATATTTTTACAGTAAATGTTTTGCTTGAGTTAGTGAGTTGATTGACAACAAACACAAAATGTTTATAGTTGTAAAATCCAGAGTAAAATTATACCAATTAGATTTTCAATTCTAAGTATGTTGCTGTTACTCTTCAGTGGAGATCTCTTGACTACATATTGATTTTCCTCTACAGTTGAACTGATTCTTGAGTTTTTGAATTTATTTCTGTGTTCAGGAACTCCTTCTACTTACTAGTATTTTATTCATATCTTTCCTCACTTTCCTGGTACTCATGAAATTGGCTAGGTATTTCAGTCTTAATGTAGGAATAGCTGAAAAATTTTCAACAGTAGATTACAAGTAACCAACTATGTATAAGTTCATTTATCTAATTGTAAAAGTAAAGTGTCTGAAGCAACATAATGTAAAAGATTATTAGGTACTCACGGCTGTCTGTATTAGGATCGTTAGGTCACTTATTATCATCAGGGTTGATATGTTTTTCACAAACATGTGAATGTTTTGAAGGGGTAATATCAACTGCTTTAGGACAGTCTTATCGTTAGGAAACTCAAGTCTCTTTTTTTTAAACAATACGGAACTGCACAACCCTGCGGCATGCTCGATATTGTACATTATTCAGAGATTATGATATAGGAATCGAATGTACACCTTTTCACACTATTAAAATAACACCGAACACTAATAAATAAGAATTGTTATGGGTAATAATAATAAATCAATGACGGTACAACGAACTTTGACAGGACCTCACGCAACAGAGGCGCCAACTAGTGAAAAAAAACGGAAGCCCATATTGAATATTTCTCACAAAAAGTTAAATTCTGTCACTCAAACTCAGTTCATTATTTGCAGAAACTATAAAATCTACAGTGATCTATCCCGATATCAGTTCAACAGTTGTCAGCTATTTGATGCACAGGAATGACAGCTAACTGAATGTTTAAGTCGTCGCTTGCAAATACTGAAGGAATTTTTGGGGAGGAAGGAAGATATCAAATTGTCAATCTCTCACCTTATTGTATGCTAAAACTGCTTTCTCTAAGTTTCCTGCCTTCACATGACTGTTTGCTTCTTCGTACCATAATTTTGATTCCTTTTTCTGCTTTATGGCTTTGCTTATCGACTCTGTTCGCTGACGTTTCCTCTTATCTCCCATTCTGTGAGGTTTATTTCAACTGAAAATTAAAAGAAAAAAATTAAGAAAGCCCAGAGCAAGTGCTTCTGAACACTCGTTCATTGGTAGAGCATTGCGGCTATTACCTCGAAAATTTTACAAAGGACTTTAGATTGATACTCAATATATCAATACAAAATCTCAGCACTACCGGAATAATATTCTGGAAATTATTCAAAAACTGAAATATGTAAAAACTTAACAATTCAAAAAATTTAATGATTCCATGATTCTGATGGTACGATTCTCTTGAAATATTGATGAACATTCAGTATATCAACCTCTATACACAAAATGAATGTCAATCGAATCGGATATATTGTTATGGAAATATGAAGATTCTTATTTCAATATTCCAATTGAATTTTCTATGGTTCAGATAATGTGGTCCTCTTGAAACTTTACATGAATATTCAGCATATCAATCTCCATACACAAAATAAATTTCAGTCGAATCTGTTTTCTCGTTATGGGAAAATGAAGCTTCTTCTTATCAATATTCCAATTGAATTTTCTTCGGTTCTGCTCACACTATGGCCACAAAATTTTGCATGAGGTTTACTATGAGCTTGTACCTTTTATGTAGCCGCAAATTTCATTTTGATTGGTTTCGGTTTGTCTGAGATTTTGAAGAACAAAAATTTTTAATGGCCATATTTTCTAGCACACCCTGTACGATTTGGATATTAACGAACTTGACCAAGGCATTTGGGAACCGAACTCATCCTGAAAATCTTAAGTCTCTAGGACAATCCCTTCGAAACTTATCGTGCTAACGGCCGGATGGCCCTACGGACAGAATTGAATTAATCATGAGGGACTTTATCGTTTTAAACCATTTTCAGCTCAAAATACGAAAATTCGAGAGCTAAAAAACAGCAGTCAGTTCGGAAATGAACCTCAGATTGTGTGAAACTATAGCAAGTCCTAAGTTTTGCAATAAATTTCTGAGTAGAATTTCCAAGATTTTCACCATAATGCATCCAGGACTTCGGTATCATTTCTAACAAAGATGGACCAAAACGGATGTCGGTGTGTGAGGACCAATTTTTATAAAAAAAACCCAATGGTGAAGACTGCACGTGAATATCTAGGACCGGTTTATAGTTAACAGGTAGGTGTACTGCTTTTCGTCTAGAGAAAATTTTCTATTTCTGTGAAAACACTATTTCGTGAACTCTTCACGTAGAATCCAATGACTTTCAATATATTTCCTTCAATCGAAATTTCATCAGATTTTTCCATAATTTCGTACTGTTTAAATGAAACAGCTTGTGTGTTTTTTTCACATTTCGATAGAACTTGAAAGTAATAACAGTTCCAACTACATAACATGAAGATTTTTTTCAGGGTCATTGGTCTAGAAAAATATCAATTGTCTGATGAAATGTCGATTTCCAAAACAAATAATAAACGTCAGGGTATTAAACGTCAAGACATCACGAAAATTATTTTAACAGAAACAGAAAATTTTCTTCAGAAGAAAAGTCACAGCACTAAATTGAAAATGCACATTTTTCTTAAACACACGGTATCTATGAAAGGGTTATGTGAATTGAATTTTCTATAAAAATTAGCCCCCAGACAACAACATCAGTTTTCATCTATTTTTGTTGAGAGTTGGACTTTCCATTCAAAAGTGTCGAAAATGGCACACCCTTTACAAAGAACACGGTCCTGCTTCGTAAAATAGAATAATTAATCAAATGAGCTATGTCATCAATCATAATTTGTCAAAAAACGATGTTTTCATGTCCCTATTATGACCGGAAAATGAACTGTATCGCTCTAGAGAGTTTTCCACGAAAGACAGCAAAAGAAAATAATACAGATGGTATTACGTGACTGTTATAGCCGCATTATTTATGTTGGTGTAATCCATTTTGCAGAGATTTTTTTTATTTTAGCATAACTTACATAAAAATCTAATAGTTGTAAATCACGGACGTTATATAAATCGAAATTTTCCATTCTTTCGTATTGCGACGTAAATATAGAAATAAGATTAATATTTCATGTTCTGTCTACAACGTTGCATTTCCATGTGATTGTTGAATTATCCCTAACCGGGCCTTTTGATTTTGAATGAATTCATTGTTATGAAGAAGGTTGAGTCGAGGAGTAGTTTGAAAAGAGATTACAGTTCACTGCGTCATCAAGGTCTATTGTGCCCCTTACAGAGCTGTTCTGACCACACCCTTTACAGCTCGCCTTCCAGTTGCAGAGATCTAATGAAATCTAATATCTGTGAAAGCTTAAACGAGGCTAGTTCCTCACTCTTACAAGTTTTTCGCCCAAGGCATTCTCTCTTTAGGCTCGGAATGCCAAAGACATTCCGTGACTAAGTGAATGGGGGTTTCTTCCTCCTCCCCTCAGAACCTACATTCGTCAGTGTCCGATAATGCCATCCTCAACAGGTGCTTCCTGAGGCGACAGTGTCCTGTAAGAAAGCCAGTGAGAAGGTGTTATAGTTTTTTACCAAGATTCCACGATGAGCAACGGGCATAAAATTGCAGAAAAAAGATGCTCAATTCCAGCCAGAAATAAAGAAACTTGATTCGCTTCTTAGTAGGTAATGAAACCTTCATCGTACAAAACATAAGAATTCGGAGAAGGGAGTTCTTTGTTCCCCTTGCCACTGCAATTGTTCTGGAATTGCATTCGAAAATTTCGTTGAGTTTGTTGAGTTTTTCTTCAACCATTCTTTCCAATCAGTGACCTACAAAAAGCTGAAACATGTGAATTAAATTTGAATTATATTACCTATTTTTCAACGAGTATTTCATCTCAACCACATATCTAAGTAATATTAAGAAATAATATGTCGCGAATTTTTCACAAGGCATATGTTTGCATTTGAAAAGAGATTAGGTGTGATTGCAGCTAAGACGTTGAAGAAAAATATTCCATTTTTCCAAAATATACTTTCAACTAAAAATCAATTCAGGTGTTTCAGCTTTTTTTCAATTAATTGATTAAATAACTATTAAATCAATTAATTGAAAAAACTAGGTTATTAAAGACAGAGACTAATGGTCAAGAGAGCGTTAATAGTTCGGTCCATAAGTCGCTCGATTAATAACCGAGTTGATAACAAGATTTTTCCGACGATCTCGATATGATTTGTGTATGAATTTTGATTCAAAAACATTCTCATTTGCACAAGACTTACATTTGACATAATAAAATTTCTATGTAGATATCTATGTTCCAGTAGAGTTTTGACATTTCTCGTAGTGCTTCTGAATACCTTGTGAATGGTAGCCATGAGGATTGCACATTAAAATAGAATAAATTGAGCATTAAAATGGGTCATTAATGATCAATTTCGTATACTTTAAAATCACCTTTTATATCGAGGTCGGCGGAAATAGATATTTATTTTATCAAAGTCACTTTGAATTGGTGACTGATATTTGGAGATCATATTTATACTGTGGATGAGCATAATTTCATCGTAAAATTCACAAATTTCAATAGGTACCTATCTCAAATAGTTCCATTTCCGTATAGCGAAAAATATCGTTCGAGATCAATGTTCTAGATCAATGACCCAGTTTATAAACTTTTATCAGTATCGAGAGAAAGTTGCGACAGCGTTACATCAAAATAAACAATTCGATAAAGTTGCAAAATCAGCTCTTTCAACGACCTTCGATAGCTCAGTTGGTAGAGCGGTGGACTGTAAATTCCAGCATTGGACACCGAATAGTCAAGACGTGTCCGAAGCTCCGCAGCTACCTGAGTATTCAGAGTGACAAGTGTAAAATTCGAGTTGAAATACCAACTTGAGAATTAGGTTAAATAGTGACTGTGTATAGTAAAATCAGTGGAGTGTTGCTGAGAAGCAAAACCAGTGAAATGGGGACGAATCCCCCAAAGCCTGATAAAGAAAAAAAAAGGAAAATATCCGAATTTTCTATCAGCCCCGAAAAAAAAACAACAACAATTTCTCATCTGAAAACTGAAATGGAAAACCGAAGGAAAAAAATAAAGGATATGATCAATCCCCAACAAACACACCCAGGAGGTGCTAATCCTAGCACATCAACAACGATTGAAGATCAACCGATAGCGACCACAAATCGCTTCGAAAACCTGCACGTAGAGGAAACTCACATGCACCTCGACGACAACGAGGAAGAAACAAAAGAACCAAACCCACCACCTATAGTCCTTCAAGGACTCATTAAGGAACACCAACAAACAGTGAAAAGGATCACTGAACAAATTGGTAACAGGAACTTCCACATCAAATACGGAAAAGAAACATCGAATATATATACAAAATCAACAGAAGACTATCAAAAACTCAAACAATATTTCATAAATATTGGACAAAACTTTCACACCTACACCACTAAAAATGAAAAAACCCACGCTTACGTCCTCAGAGGACTAAACTGGAATGCAGAAGTAGAAGAAATAAAAGACGAACTGACAAGCATGTATGATATTAACGTGAAAAACATTTACAAAATGAGGGGCACACAAAGCCCAATGTATCTAGTAATAACTAGTTCCCAAGTAACACTAAAACAACTCATCCGTGAAGTGAGAATACTCTGCCATACAGTGATACAATGGGAAAGACAACACAATAAAAGACTAGTAACAATATGCAAAAAGTGCCAACAATGGGGACACGCAACAAGTAACTGTTACAGAACGACAAAATGTCTACTGTGCGCGGGCGAACACGCAACATCGGAGTGTACCAAAACCGCGGAAGATACCGAAAAGTGCGCCAACTGCCAGGGCGAACACCGAGCCAATAGTACCGACTGTGACGTATACCAGAAAATCCTTCAGAACAGAGTAGCCAGAAACGCACCCAAGACGTTGAGAAAACCCACATATATCGCAGCTCCACCCCCGACAACCAGCATCTGGGACGAAAGAAGGAAGAAACTTAACGAAGCCAATAGCCAACAACCGGAAGCAACAAACAACATAAACATTGGTAACAATACACAAAATTCTTTTTTCGAACTAAAAAACGAAATTGACAAGTTGAATCAGCACATAAACATTAACAAATTTCTTATAGCAATTCGAAGTCTGAATCAAAAAATGGACAAGTGCACTAACTTCAAAGAAAAATTTATAATGTTCAATGACTTCCTAGATAATCTCCCAACACATGGTTTTTAATTCTCAAAAACAGTTAAATCTAGCAACCTGGAATTCCAACGGAATTCGATCCAAACAGAACGAAATGACACATTTTTTAAATCAAAATTTTATAGACATCTTTTTCATAAACGAAACCAGGCTGATAAATACAGATAAACTTAACATAAAGGAATTCCACGTAGTTAGAAGGGATCGTTCAGGTAATACAAGACACGGGGGTATAGCTATCCTTGTTAGAAAAGGTATACCTTTTAAGGAACTTCCAGAAATTTCTTGCACATTAGAAAACGCCGGTATACAACTAGCAAATGGCCTTAAACTTATATCAATATATAATAAACCAAGCAATAACTTCGGTGTAAACGACCTTGAAGAATTACTCAGAAGCGACAAAACTATCGTCGTAGGCGACTTCAATGCTAGACACGATCTCTGGGGCTGTCATTCGAACAATACTAATGGACTAACCCTCTTCGAGTTCCTAGAAAATAATCAAAACTGCATTATCCATCACCCGCCCGATCCTACTCACTACCCCCAAACGGTAACACTCCTTCCATAATTGACCTGATAGTGACCAGAATGGTACCGAACATAGGTACACCTGAATCTTTACCTGACCTTCCTTCGGATCACAATATAGTTACTTTCACACTAACAAATACCTGCAGAGATAACAACACTAAGAAAATCTACGATTATTCAACCACAAATTGGAAAGAATATCGTAGAATTCTAGACAGCAAGATCGTCATAAACAATAATATTGGCTCGATAGAGAAATTAGAGGAGGAGGTTTCTAAACTCACGGAGAACATAATTTTCTGTAGAAACAGAACAACAAAATCAAAAACCATACTTCCTTACGAAGATGAACTATCCCCGGAAATTAAAAATCTTATTCAAATAAGAAACCGAACTCGGAAAAACTGGCAAAATTACCGCGACCCTCATGAAAACGATCTATGTAAGTTTCTGACATCGCAAATAAAAAAGAAAATCAGTGAGTATAAAAATGAAAAAATGGAAAAGAAACTCTCTAAATTAAATCCGTCAAACGGTTCACTTTGGAAAGTCACCAAATTCCTGAAAAAAAAACCGCGCGAAATACCAACTCTCACTGATGGAACTATCGACCATATTACAGACGAACAGAAAGCTGAACTGTTGGCGGAAACTTATGAAAGTATACATGACATAGGCCCAACCAACAGTTCAGAAGATAAAAAAATCACAAATGCAGTTGAAAATTACTTGAGTAGCAATAATATCAGTATGAATGAATCAAAAAAGCATCATACCAACCCACAAGAACTTAGAGGCATCATCAAAAATCTACCAAATAACAAATGCCCCGGAATAGATGAAATTGATAGCAGGCTGATTAAGAACCTCTCACGAAAGGCAATAGTGCAACTCAACTATATAATTAATGCTATACTTGACTTGCAACACTGGCCAGACAAATGGAAAATTGCGCAAATTGTACCAGTCCATAAAAGCGGAAGCGATAAAAAATCACCTCTAAACTATAGACCAATCAGTCTTCTATCAATACTTAGTAAACTCACCGAGAAAATCGTACTCAGTATACTGATAAAAACACTTAAAAAAACGGAAATGCGTGACCCGTATCAATTTGGTTTTAAAAAAAAACACAGCTCCACACATCAGATTTGCAGAATAATAGTAGACATTATTAACGAATTCAATAAGAAAAAGAATACAGCCATGCTTTTTCTAGATATAGAAAAAGCATTCGACAGGGTCTGGATCCAAGGACTTGTTTACAAAATGATTAAATTAAGACTTCCTTCATTTCTCATCAAACTTATTAATTCCTACCTCAGTAACAGAAAATTCATAGTTAAAGTCGGAAACAAACAATCCACAATCAAAAACATTAAAGCAGGCGTACCCCAAGGAAGCGTCCTTGGACCCAGGCTCTTCAACCTCTACATACATGATCTTCCGGGATTTCCAAATACTAAAACGGCGTTATTCGCCGACGACACCGCGATATATGCCCACTCCTTCCACTCTGTTATAGCGAACAGATTACTGCAATATAATGTGGATAAATTAACAAAGTACTACAAATCCTGGAAGATCAATGTGAACGAGAGGAAAACCGAACAGATCGTGTTTAGCAGAAAATTCAACAACAACAACATCCCTGTTCCACTCAAGCTAAACAACCATCCAATTACCGCTAACAAAACAGTCAAATACCTGGGAATTACTCTAGATAGCCGACTGAACTTTCACAGGCATATAGAAAAAACATTAGCAAAAGCAAACGCAGCAATTAGAATATTATACCCCCTAATGTGCAAGAATAGCAAAATGAACCAAAATAATAAAAAATTAATATATACATCCTTAATTAGACCCATAATAACCTACGCGGCACCGGCCTGGTGTCATTTGAAACCATGGGCGACACGACCCCTACAAGTATTCCAAAATAGAATGTTGAGGCTTATCACTAACAAGGATAGATACACCAGAATAACAGAGCTACATGAACTCTCGGAAATCGAAACAATAAAAAAACATGTAGATAGAATTTCCGCGAACTTTTACGACAAAACGAAATACGTGAGCGATCCAGTTAACAATATAACCATGAAAAGAAGTAACACAAAAAGCACTGACGAAAGGCATGTTCTCCCGTATGAGCACCTACCTATTTTCAATAAAATACACAACAGCTACATTATGAGTCAGTAATGTGCTAAAAAAAAAAAAAATTTTTTATACATTCATATATAATCTATACATTGTTATTGTTAATTGTACATATTTGTATATAACGTTAATTACACCCAGAAGCTGGGAAACTGCGAAAACAGGTTTTTTTATTTTATTTTCCTGTAAATACTGCAAAAATTGTAAATACCCAATGAAACACAAAATACTAGTATACTTATTATTATCTAAAGGTTACTAACCAAAACTTTGTAAATGTAGGTGAATATCTTATATATAGGAACTACTGAAATGTACAATACAAAAATGATGAAAATTGTTATAATGTAAATACCAAAACAAATAAAGAATATTGCTATGCTATGCTATGCGGTGGACTGTAGAGGATTGAAGAATGTAGGCATCCATAGGTCGCTGGTTCAAATCCGGCTCGAAGGAGATCTTTTTTGACAGTTGTATACATACAGGGTGGCCATTTGAAAACGAAACAGACGAGATTACAGACGAAATAAATTTTTTCGATAGAAATGCTCGGACAGGTCGATTTCTGTTTCGAGGGGGACAACTTAATATGTAGGTTACGGACGCATAGCGCTTCAACCCTTGCTACTACAACCCTCACCCCCAATTTTTGAATAGGGAAGATGGGGTGAGTGATACCTCATTTGAAAGGTATTTTTATACTGATTTCAGCACAGTAATTGTTTTTTCATTTTATGCATTAGTTCTCGAAATATTCTCAACTAAGTATTTGAAAATGAAGTGGTGTTTTCATGGCACTTGTAGTGTTTTTTTGTGAAAAATCGACATTTTGAGCTTCAAAACAACCATGTTTATCTAAATGTCGTTGATTGAAGAATTCTGCGGTTCTATTCGCACATTGATTGTTTGCAAAAAAAAGTGAAATTATTTCCACCCTTTCTGCAATTGAATAAACCATGTCGAACAATGAATTAGAACACATACAAGTACAAGTCTCGATTCAAAACTAAGAATAATTCACATGTCAAGAACCAGTAAGCCAACTTAATGATCTGTTCGTAATAAATAAAAAATTATCGATTCTCATTTTTTTTGAAAAAGATATGAATTCAATAATCAACAAAATGAAAACATTATTGAAGCCAACTGAGAAAACACTTCATAATTGAGTCGGGAATCGTTTCACGAATTGGGACAGGAATATTTCTGTGGCATCATTAATGATTTGATTTTCTTGCCTGGTAATCTGATTAGAGATATGTACGTATTTGGACTTTTTGGAGATTTCTATCGATCAAGTGTTACCGCATGTTATTGGAAATACTGCAAATTATATCGAAGATAATTTAGATTGAGTTTCAGGAAGATTGAGCTCCTTCGCAATACGCTTTGTTTGTTCGGTATCTTGATTAAAGATTTCTTTGTCAGTGGATTGGAGGAAGGAAGCCACAGTCATGGTTGTTTTGAAGCTCAAAATGTCGATTTTTCACAAAAAAACACTACAAGTGCCATGAAAACACCACTTCATTTTCAAATACTTAGTTAAGAATATTTCGAGAACTAATGCATAAAATGAAAGAACAATTACTGTGCTGAAATTAGTATAAAAATACCTTTCAAATGAGGTATCACTCACCCCATCTTCCCTATTCAAAATTGGGGGTGAGGGTTGTAGTAGCAAGGGTTGAAGCGCTATGCGTCCGTAACCTACATCTTAAGTTGTCCCCCTCGAAACAGAAATCGACCTGTCCGAGCATTTCTATCGAAAAAATTTATTTCGTCTGTAATCTCGTCTGTTTCGTTTTCAAATGGCCACCCTGTATAATACGAGTTTAAAGAAATCAATCTCCATAATCTTTTTATCATTGATTGGTGAGTTCAGTGAGAGTTCACCTTTCGTTGCACTGTTGAAACGACCTAGATAATTTGTTTTTCAATACAAAAAATTCATTAACTTGTACAACCTTCGATAGCTCAGTTGGTAGAGCGGTGGACTGTAGAGGATTGAAGAAAGTAGGCATCCATAGGTCGCTGGTTCAAATCCGGCTCGAAGGAGAACTTTTTGATAGTTGTTTACATGTAATATAAAGAAACCAATCTTCTTATCTTTTATTCATGATTGGCGAGTTCAGTGAAAGTTCACATTTCGTTGCACTGTTGAAACGACCTAGATAAATTGTTCTTCAATAAAAAAGTTCATTTACTTGTACAACCTTCGATAGCTCAGTTGGTAGAGCGGTGGACTGTAGAGGAATGAAGAAAGTAGGCATCCATAGGTCGCTGGTTCAAATCCGGCTCGAAGGAGAACTTTTTTGATAGTTGTATACATATAATACGAGTTTAAAGAAACCAATAGTCCGGTCAATTTAGACAATTGAAATAACGAAAATTCCGACCTTAGGTTTACCACAAAGAATAAAGTCTCAAAAGTCCCCATCAGTCCCAGGTGTGCTAAGGGACTTATTTGGGGTCAAAGGTCAAAATTTTAGGTTTTTTGGATTTTTCTCGAAAACGGTAAGTATTATCGAAAAAGTACCTCGGAGCTAAGTTGTAGATCTAAAAATTCTCTATAAAAATAGTCTTAATGGTTTTTTCTCTAACACTCACTATTTCCCAAATGTTGCGCTTGTAAGAATCACGTTCTAACATAATATGCACACCTTTCCACATCACCTATGAGGTAGTGTACTCGGCGCGTTTTTTTTAACGTGGTATCCCCGGTTGGCCTATTCCACGAACCTTTATGACGTTATTTTCAGGAACAATAATTATTTAATAGTCTGAAGATTATTGATATGGGTTACTGAGTTTAACTGTCGTTCTGACTTTTGTTTATTACTTCAATCTGACTCATACTCTTCATATTCGACTTCAACAATCATGTTTTCTCAATTTCTTCTGTTTTTCTTTTTCTCCTTCCTGTTGATTAATGCTTGGAAATTGTTCAAATGAAGATGAATCAGTTGTCTCTTCATCAAAATCACGTGAATCTTCCTCTATTGTATTTAATTCAACATTTGAGCAAGAGACACTTTGGCAATTGGTACACGCTGGAGAACACTGCAACCCTACTTTTTTTACTGCCACATTTGGCACTACAAACTTTCTTGCAATTGCAAAAAATAGTGTTAAGAAGTTTTTCTGGAGCAGGGGGCAGTAAAGTTCGAATCGGTTCCAAAGTATGTATTATTTATCAATTTCCAACTCCAGTTTTCAGGGTTCAGTTCATTGCCTTGCCATGTCTGAACTCGATAGTATACTCGAAACAAATGTTGAGTAGCAGATGCCGATGTTGGAGGAAGACAAGATAGTTGTACTTGCTTTTTACTTCGTGTATTTTTTACAAATGTTAAATATCTGTACGTATCAATTTTTTTGGAGCTCCATAACCAGCAAGAAGAAACCGAATTCCTTCAGTAATTAATATTGGAGCTCCTAAAAAATTGATTGTATAGATACGTACAGATATTTAACATTTGTAAAAAATACACGAAACAATAAGCAAGTACAACTATCTTGTCTTCCTCCAACATCGGCATCTGCTACTCAACATTTGTTTCGAGTATACTATCAAGTTCAGACATGGCAAGGCAATAAACTAAACCCTGTAGACTTGAGTTGGAAATTGATGAATAATACTTTGGAACCGATTCGAACTTAACTGCCCCCTGATCAAGAAAAACTTCTTAACACTATTTTTTGCAATCGCGAGAAAGGTTGAAGTGCCAAATGTGGCTGTAAAAAAGTAGGGTTGCAGTGTTCTCCAGCGTGTATAGGTACCAAGAGACACCTGATTCATCTTCATTTGAACAATTTCTAAGCATTCATCAACAGGGAGGAGAAGAAGAAGAACAAGAAGAAATTGAAGAAAACATGATTGTTGAAGTCGAATATGAAGAATATGAGTCAGATTAAAGTAATAAACAAAAGTTAGAACGACAGTTAAACTCAGTAACCCATATCAATAATCTTCAGACTATTGAATAATTATTGTTCCTGAAAATAACGTCATAAAGGTTCGTGGAATAGGCCTACCGAGAATACCACGTTAAAAAAAACGCGCCGAGTACACTACCTCACAGGTGGTGTGGAAATGTGTGCATATTATGTAGAACGTGATTCTTACAAGCGCAATATCTGGGAAATAGTGGGTCTTAGAGAAAAAATCATTAGGGCCATTTTTATAGAAAATTTTAAGATCTACAACTTTGCCTAGAGGTACTTTTTCGATAAAACTTACCGTTTTCGAGAAAAATCCAAAAAACGTAAAATTTTGACCTTTGACCCCAAATAAGTCCCTTAGCACACATGGAACTGATGGGGACTTTTGAGACTTTATTCATTGTGGTAAACCTAAGGTCTCTACGAAAATTTGGCTCTGTCGGAGTTTTCGTTATTTGATCACTATTTTTATGTCTAAATTGACCGGACTACAATCTCCATAATCTTTTAATCATTGATTGGTGAGTTCAAAGAAAGTTCACCTTTTGTTGCACTGTTGAAACGACCTAGATAATTTGTTTTTCAATACAAAAAATTCATTAACTTGTACAACCTTCGATAGCTCAGTTGGTAGAGCGGTGGACTGTAGAGGATTGAAGAAAGTAGGCATCCATAGGTCGCTGGTTCAAATCCGGCTCGAAGGAAACTTTTTGTCGGATATTAAGCCAGAAACAACACACAGATAAGAAGCTCTTGTTTTTTCATTTGGAAAAATGATCATTCGCAATTGAATATCCTGAGAATTACAAGTTCGAATCATCAACCTTCCCTTCAAGTCTTGAAGCTTATGGCCGCCAGTAAACACGATAACTTACAGAATTTGATTCGAACTACAGTGAAACTTCCCTATAACGAATGTCTGTATAACGAATTTCTCTGTATAACGAATTTCGTACAAGACATTGCACCTTGAAACCAAATTCCATGTTAAAAATACAACACAACAATATTCAAAGAACATCACTTTTTGAAGGTATACGGGTGGGTTTTCCGAATTTTTCCGGACGTACGTAATAAATCCCGACCTTGAACTTAATCATTACGGCGGGCAGAGAGATCCCTCAGAAACAGTTTTAAATACACCCCTGGCTGTTCGGTTTCAATCTAACCATTACGCTAGTGTGAAAAGTTGTTCGAAAATGTCTAGAATCAAGTGCTTAAGTTTAAACGATAAACTTTATATTAATTATTAGTGAAGTCGACAGCGACATTGCCGACTATATAGAAATAAATTTTCTGTATAACGAAATTCTTTTTAACGAATTTTTTGCGGATTTAGCGCTTTCGTTATACGGAAGTTCTACTGTATATATATTTGTTACATGAAAATGATATTTCGATGCAAGTTCATAAAAAGCAATATTTCTGCTATTAATACTTGAATTAATTCGAAAAAAGGTGGTTTATCAATGGCAACTCATTCCATGTGGTAGTGATGGTGTTTACTCACAAAATCGGTTTCTTTATTAACTGTTTGAGAGTATTTTCGACACTACATATAGCACATTGTTAAAGCTCGTAAATAGGAATAACGATTTCTTATGATATACTCTGTAGATTCAGATCTAACATCAACAAAAGTTTTTTATTGATTCACATAGAACATTTGTCTGTCTAGAGTGTTTCTTTTCCATACTGGTATCAAATCGATGATATTAATTATGTTCTGAAAAGAGGATAATTCTCTGTCTGGCGGATATTAATCAAATGTTACGTCTTTATAGCCACATTGAAGGTAAATAGATTGACGAAGATTAATAACTTAGCTTTCATCCCGTTTTCCTTTGAATATAAATGTGAAATCGAAGTAAAGGCACCGAATGAAAAACTGTCGCAACTCGTATTGAGATATTTTTATGGGTCTATGATTACTACTACGGGAATTCTTGCGTGATTTCTACTCATTCAAAAAATTAATCAATATCTGAATGGAGGTTTTTGTTTGTTTCTCGGAAATATTAACCTTTCTTGTCGTCACAACATGAGACATACGACTTGTAAGAAAGCATTTTTGTACAAGGGGAGTTTGATATTAGTGAAAATGCAGAAAAGAAATTGTGGAATGAGATAAAGACCCAGAAGAGGTCCAATTTAAGCTACAGGAGACCACTAAAATCTTCGAAATTAAAAATAAAGTTCGAAGTTTATTTGGTAGAAGCTTTGTTAGGATATCCCGGTCTTAGGAAATGTAAAACACTTTTATTTTAATCCAAGCTTTTGGTAAATTTTATTACATTTTTCAAGGATCTATAAAAATAATGTACATCATTATTATATATGGCTAAATTACAATTTACTGACAAATATTGTGATTAATACAGTTATAATTTTAAAGGACATGCAATTAAAATAGTTTTTACACTCCAAAAATGATTTTTCTAAAGATAAAATGATTATTTTTTCACCGTTAAAAAAGTCTTTTTTTCACCATTAAAAAAGAATTCTATTTTTTTACCGTTAAAAAATAGTATATTATATTATAAGGATTAAAAGTGCTAATTTTTTTTACGAGCAATATTTGCAGTTACGAGGCGCAGCCGAGCGAATGCAAAATTGCGAGTTAAAATAGGAACTTTTAGTCCGAATAATATATACTATTTTTTCTCCAACCAAGTCAAAATTACAATAAAATTGGTTTAGTCAAAAATCGTTAATAATTTGGTTATAAATTCGAACACATATAGTCCGTTCACGAAAGGTTGAGCCGTCGGTTGGCCATGGAAATTTGGCATATTCCACTGTGTATATTAAAATTTAGGTTATGTTTTTGTCAGATTGATACGCAATGTTGTCAATATTGTATAGAGTTGTCTGATAACTCGCAATCTCGTCGAATGAGGCCGGTACATTCGGCAACGTTGACTTTATTTTACGTTATGACAGCAAATACTGCCAACTTCAGATAAATAAAAAAACGCCAACTATGTGCTCAACCTTTCGTGAACGGACTATACATGACAGTGATTGTCAAGTAGACGTCAAATGCAATTACTTTTTATTCAAGGATTAAAGGTAGCGTTTTTAATCCTAGGATTAAAAGTGTTGCTAAGTAACGAGTGAATTTTTGTTAGGTAAGGGAATTTATGACTTTTGCACCTGAAAATAGTACAAAAATGTCAACATTTTTTGATGGTTGGAGAAAATAGTATATTATATTATTATTATTAATATATATATTATTAATTTGCAGTTGCGAGGCGCAGCCGAGCGAATGCAGAATTGCGAGTTATGAATTTGAACACCGAATCATGACAGTGATTGTCAAGTAGGCTTCAAATGCATTTACTTTTAATCCAAGGATTAAAAGTATTAATCCTAGGATTAAAAGTGTTGCTAAGCAACGAGCAAATTTTTGTACGGTAAGGGAATTTATGAATTTTGCACCTGAAAATAGTACAAAAAAGTCAACATTTTTGATGGTTGGAGAAAAAAGTTATTTTTTTCCTTTAAAAAAAGTCGTTTCCATAGTAACGACACAGAAAGATCACTAGATGCATAGAAATAAAGTTCTGAAAGCATTGTCTTTAATAATTATATTTCAGACTTTGGAAATTCACATTCACAGTTGTACAAAAAATGTTGTTTCAATTTCGTGCGTATAAAATTCGTGTTTTTATGGCACATTCGAGTGAATTCGAGTGAAGTCTAGCTCGACCAAAAAGTGACATTCTCATGTGCCATAAAAAATATTCATTTTACGCTCTTACAAAAATAGCTATTTTAAGCAAAAAATGATTCGATATTATAATAATCGAGCAGAATAATGGAAGTCATAGATTTGAATGAATACCGAAAGGAACTACTTTGAAACTTGAAATTCTCAGAAGAGGTTTGAGATTTAAATAGGAAAACTGATTGCTTGAATAAATAAAAGTGTTATCTTGTTGTGTTATTCAAATTGATTTATCAATATGGTAAACAAGCTTGAATATTTTAGTTTTCCGTGTTCTTGAGTGTGTGGTCATTGCAAAAGTAGTGGATAGAGATGCCAATTGAATACTTTTCAGTTCTATTTGAAAACGGATGAACAATCCTTCTATCAAATTTGCGATGGAGTTTAGAACAGAATAATCAAATTTCTTTTCTATATGTTGTAATAGAAAAATTTAAAGATCATTTTGGAACAAGTGTAGGTATTTCGAAAACAAACTCACACTAATAGTTATCTGAATTTTTATCTACACCTGAAATTAGAAATAATGAAATTGCGTTCATTGAAGAGTTTCTACTTGATAATCAATATCCACCAAATTGTATAAAAAAACAATTTCAAATTTAGAAAGAAAAATATCTAATCAAAATTCTAATGATGATCAGGTACAACACAGAAAACCGTCAAGAAACCAAATTTGTTGAACGTCATTCCTTATATTCCTGGCCTTTCAGAAAAAATAAGAAGAATTGGTTCCAAATTCAACCTTAAGAACTGTTCTCAAAACACAAAATGATTGAGATCCATTCTAATCAGAACGAAACTAATAAATAAGACACAAAAATAAAAAAATTGTGTTAACAATATTATACTCGTATATTGTATAATTATGTATGAATATGTGGAAAATATGATGACTGGAACAACAAAAAGATCCTAATGACGGAACCTGATGAAATTATAAAAGGAAAATTGAGGAATGCACATGTATTTGTTAGATGAAGTAGATAATTTGGCCAATTGTTCTGTTGGAATAGATCGTATTTGGATTGATTTTTGAAGAGAAAAATGACATCAGGAAGTTTCAAAATTAAATAAATTGACATCTCTATGTGTTGATAACATTCAATGTCAATTAGACTGCAAATGGAAAAACACACAATTCCGAAGATTTTACAAGTTTGTCTGAAAAAGGTGACTGATATAGACACCGAAACGTTGCATATCCTTTTCATTTGTTCCCTTTTTTAGTTTTACTGTTAGGCAACAATCCAAACAATTTGCTCCTGACAAATAAGTGCAAAATTTTTCGCAGGAGCACATCTTAATGAAAATTTTTTTTTTATTATTTTGTTTCAGAAAACTGGGAGTGAACACCTAAAACGTTTTTTACAAATGCAGAATCCTCCCAGATTATATTTCAATCGATTACTTCCTTCAAGTATTGAAACCATTCAGCTAACATTTTTCATTATTGATTCAGAAGTTGAATTCCGTGATACGGCCGTTCACATATTACTTCGAAGAATGTCACGACGTGAGTTGTATTGCAGCCTCGACGGTCCTTCAATAATCCTCCACCCACACAACGACACATAATCTTTCCCTCAAGAACTTTCAGTTGACAGATTTCCAGCTCAGACAGCAGATTTCGAGATTGAAAGAAATCGACAGCGTGCTCATCGAACTAGCAAAATTATTGCCTACGTTTCATTCCTAACATGGCACTCTGGATTATCGTCCTCTCCTATTTCTGTCATTTCGCGTATTCTTTTAGGCATTCATGCACTATCAGTAATCTAGAGATAGATCATTGTGTCAAGAGTTGTAAGAAACTGTTACGAGAGAATGCAGGCGAAAATATGTCACCTTTGTTCAGGAGACATACGAATATTCGGTTCATTTAAATAGATAATTGAAAATTTTATCGAAGAGATCTCTATCTAAGCGATTCCATAGAAACTGTGTGTTTCACACTTCAAATTCATAGTTTAAAATCTATACCTACATCCATTCAGTAAAGAGAATTATAAATTTAAAATTTCGAGAGGTCCTTCATCAGATAATCCCAAATGATATAGATGTTGAGTATTCCCTCAATGAGGAGAACAACTGTATACAGGAAAAAAATGTTATTATACAATAAGATTTTAAAATTTCATATTAAAAATTTCGCTAATTTTGAACACCAAAAGAATAGCCATAATGCCGCTTCGGTCTCAAATCGTAATCATGATTGCTAAATATTTTGTCCAAGTCTATGATTTTCCTATTTTCCGGCACATATGTCTTTTCTTTCTCACAACGGATTTTCGTCTTTTTCGTTTTTTTTTTCATCATATCACCAATTGGAATTATGATCCCATTTATCAGATTTCGATGTCCTTAAATCATCCAAATTGGGGAGTATACTTGCTGTATTTTTTGATAATTTTTGTGAAGCGCTTTCTCAGTGAATAAAATGTACCCACATGTACTTTTTGAACTCATTGTTTCCGTACGTGAAATACAAAAAAACTTTCGCGACTGGGTGTCAAGGTCCACCAAAAAAACCAAACAATAAACTCGATTTTCTCATATATATTTGTCATTGTGCTCTATTATTATACGTGAAAGTGGGTGGTGTCCTGTTTATTATTTCCTTTAGTTAAAAAATTTAGGAGTGCACTTGCTTTATTCATCGATATTCCATTCGGAAATTTTTGTGGATCTCTTTTTCACGAAAAATCGGTTTTCAAATTGAACGTGCTTCCATACGTTAACCTAAAAAAAAACTGCTCAATGTCGAGGTTCAACAAAATAAACTCGATATAATAAAAAACCCAATAAAAATCTCGAACTCAGTCATTCACAAAATAACCTGTAAACTCGCCATGAGACCAAAATATAATATAGGTACCTTCTCCATCACCCTAACGAAGTCAGAAAAATAATTTACATGAAACATCTGTGGTGCTCGAATGATAGAAATTATATGCTGGGTGCAGAATCGTGAAAACTCACCCGATACAAAATATAATTCGATGGGGAGAGGAGGGAGAATATAAATTAGAGCAAATGGGATTCCGCTGGAGGCTGCTTGGGCGAGATATATCTCATTTGGAAACATATCTTTTGCTTTTTTATTTATATTTTTACTGCCGCCCCAACGATCACACGGTGGGTCACTGATTTATGTGAAGAATAGTGTGAAGGTACGGAATTTGTGCGTGTCGGCTTTCTCAGTGGAAATGAATTTTGAAGTAAGTGGAACTATTGTGATGGCAAATAATGTCCGTCTAGGTATCGTAGTGTTTACCGTCCTTGCAACGGTGACTTTGAAGTGTTTCTTGACCAATTGTCATATACTCTCAATCACTGTTTAAAATTGGTTGATATTATTTTGTATGCGGTGATCTTAACGTTGATAACCTAAAGGTAGATTGTACAAACCGTAAGTTATTACTTGATCTGTTAGACTGTTTTCATCTTAGTCTCTCCACACAAGTTCCAACTAGGGTATTTACTGATGTAACTGGTCATACGTCCATCTCCAAGGTAGACTATGTTCTTACCAATGCTGACCAATCTGATTTTGATGTTGAAGTTTTTGAACCTTGTATTAGTGACCACCGAGCTATATTGTTGCAATTTCATGCTAGGATAAATATAAATTGTCCAAGTTCGTTGAAATATTTTAGGAATTTGAGCCAGGAAAATCTACAGAACTTTGTTTTTCAAATTTCAAATTGCGATTTTCATGCAAGTTATGAAAATGTTGATGTGAATAAGTGCTTCGAAGCATTTGTTTCCACAATTCGTGACACTTTTGAATTTTGCTGTCCTCTAATTAAGTCAACTTCCTGCAATCAGCAAGCGAAGAGATGGATTACCAAAGAGATAGTTCATGCTAAACGCGAACTTATGAACATATACTGGTTGCACTCGAATACCAAAAGTCAGATTTCTTTTAATTTGTACAAGCAAGCCAAGTTGTCCTATGTTTCAATGATCAAACATGCCAAACTTAAGTTTCATAGTGAAATAATCAACAATTCCGACAACAAGAATCGAACACTTTGGTCGATGGTGAATAACTTGACTGGACGAGGTTGTAGAAGAGAGCCTATCTCCCTCAATATCGATGGTGTTCTACATGATGATGCTGGCGAATTGGCGGAGATGTTCGCCGACTACTTTCAACTGTAACCGAATCCACACTACACCGTTATTACCAGGGCTCTTTGCCGTCTTCATGCACTACCTCATGCTTGTTGAATAAAACATTTTTCTTCCATCCTGTGTTGCAGTGCGAGGTGTTGGATGTAATAAAATCCCTGAGGAAAAACAAGAGTTCGGCTCCAGATTCAATATCTGCAAGGATTTTGAAGTTGATAGCCCCAGATATTTGTAGTCACTTTGCCCATTGTATAAATCTTTCTGTTAGCTCTGGAGTGTTTCCTGCCATTCTTAAAAATGCCTTAGTTGTTCCTATCCACAAAAAAGAGGACATACACAGCATTACGAACTATCGACCAATTTCAATTCTGAGCATATTTTCAAAGGTTTTCGAGAGAGTCGTCCTTAACAGAATGGTAAAGTTCCTTGATAAATTCGATATACTTACTGATTCCCAACACGGTTTTCGATCAGGTTACTCAACCCAGACAGCGGCACTTGACTTTGTTAATTACGTTTATGAATGTCTTGACAATGGTCTTCATGTGGCTGGGCTATTTTTTGACCTCTCCAAGGCATTTGATAGTCTTTCCTTTCAATTTATCATAGAGAAATGCTATAACCTCGGTTTCCGAGGTATATTTTTAGATTGGCTTCGTAGCTATTTGGAGGGTAGATCTATGTCTGTTAAGGTTGAAGGCTCGCTATCTACTGAGCACGATGTGAATCTGGGAGTGCCGCAGGGTTCCGTCCTTGGGCCCCTCCTGTTTCTCCTTTTTATCAACGATCTTCCAGTCAATCTGCGAGTTGTTTTCATTAAGCTGATAGCTACTAAAGGTATCTTGTCTTTGATAAAGAAGCTTATAATATGTTTATTTGCGGATGATGCTTCTGTGGCAATTACAGCATCATCTTTCGAGGAGCTGCAGAGTTTATGTGAGCTTCTAGTACAGAGCTTTGTTGGTTGGTGTCATAATAATGGCCTGATGATGAACGCAGGGAAAACTGAGTGCATTTATTTTACGATGCGACACAGTAACCGTAAGCTGGCTACTCGTTATCTGGATAATGTCATCCTGTCTAAGGATAGTTCTAAATTTCTCGGCGTCTGCCTGGACAACAACTTAAACTGGTCCACGCATGTTGAATACGTGTGTGGGAAATTGAATAGTGCTTATTATGCTTTGAGTAGAGTAAGGGATCTGCTCCCCAGAGAATCTCTCATAAACATCTATTACAGTTTGGTCTATAGTCACCTGTCATACAATATCCTGCTGTGGGGAAACTCTTCGGATGCTCTTAGGGCTTTCATACTGCAGAAGCGTATTTTACGTCTGATTTTTAATACAACACCTCGTTCGTCCTGTAAGCCTCTATTTGTAAAAAATGGGATCTTGACACTATCATGTATTTTCATTCTTAAATGTCTCATGTATGTAAAAAATAATGAGAAAAATATGACTAAGTTATCTAGTTTTCATAGCTACGACACTAGAAGTGAGGGAACTCTTTATATTCCCAAACATAAAACCACCAAGTTTCAGATGTCACCACTATATCAGTGCATCAAAGTTTATAATCAGTTGCCGTATAAAATTCGATCTCTAGACATTTGGAGTTTAAGAAATCCATAAAAAATTTATTAATACAAAAGTGTTATTATAGAGTAAACGATTACCTTGATGATTGTATTGCTGAATGATTGTAACGGGTGGCCCATTTAAAAATTGGAATTTAATTTTGCTATAAAAAAAAAACTGCTCAATATTTTTCAATGGTTGAACATTTATTTAAAAGGTTGGTTCATGACATTTATTTATGAAAAATAATTTCGGCCAAATGACCACCACGGCTGACTTGGCAGTAGCCTATTCGTTCCACCCAATTTTTTAATACATTTTCGATTGTTTGGGGCTCTATTTCACCAATAGCAGCTTGAATTACGGTCTTGAGGTCTTGAATTGTTTCTGGATTGTTGCGTCGTAACACTTATCTTTCACCGCTCCTCAAAAATAATAATCCAATGGCGTCAGATCGCAGCTTCTTGATGGCCAATTCACATCAGCATTTCTGCTGATTATTCGATTTCCGAAAATGCGGCGTAAAACATCGATTGTGGCGTGTGCTATATGGCTCATTGCACCGTCCTGTTGGAACCAAACATCGTCCAAGTCGTCAGCTTCAATTTCTTGAAAGAACCAATCGTTCAACATTGCGCGGTAGCGCTCGGCATTGACGGTTACGGCGATTTCTCACCACTTTGGAAATAAGTTTTTAATATTTCCCAACTTTCTTCAAGCGAATAGCGTCCCATTTCGTAAACTTCACACTTTTAACTAATATTAGTCACGTCAAAAAGAATAGTGACGTTTATAAAGTCAAATAATCGGTAGTTCAAATTCCAAACACTAGATGGACCACCCGTTATTTGTTTCTGTTTTCTGACCTATCCTATACATGTAAAGATCATGTCATGAAGGATCAATATATATTATTATTATTATTATTATTATTATTATTATTATTATTATAAGTGATTTCAAGATATTCAGCCAAACAGTATGAAAAAAAATCTTCAATAAAAATAAGCTTCTCTAAATGATGAGTTTTTTCTGAGACTTTTATTCTTCTGCTCTAGTATCATACGCAGAAGATATGGTACTCTGTTTATATTTTCCTCTTATTATGAATTGAGGAATATACTTGCTGTATTCTTTGATATTACATTCGAACAATTTGTGAACCTTACTCAATGGTATCAAAAATCCAATAAAAAACTTCAACGCAGTCAGAAAAATAACCTTGAAGGCTGTAATAATAATAATAATAATAATAATAATAGTTTATTCTACCCAACAGGAAATTTCCCAATAATAGGGTAACAAATTGACTATGAATAATATAAAACAATTATCCAAACAAAATAATACATTCAATGCTACATAACAATAAACAATAACCGCCCCGAACTAAAAAAACAAATTAAACTTAAGTTCGTCAGCAGCTTTGCACAATCGATATACCGGAGCCTGCTCGAGTATGTTGGTTCGAGGTTTTGGGAGTCGAAAAGTTGAAGTGGTCCTCGTTTGAACTCTAGGTACGCGAATGTCAACCCTGGACAGTAGATGAGGTAAATCAATTCTTCCACTGACTAGCTTTTGCGCAAATTTAGCGCACTGTCGCTTCTGTATCTCCTGCAACGTTGAAATTCGCATTTCCCGCATGATCTCCGATAAATCCGCACCACGTTCAGGATACCTGCCGGTCTTTCTGTATTCGGCACACTTCAAGAATTTTCGATGAATGCGTTCAAGTGATGTTAGGTGGGTACTATATATCGGAAACCAAACCACGTTGGCGTACTCTAATTTGCTGATGACAAGAGAAAAATAGAGAATTCTGAGAACAGAAACATCAGGGAATTCTTTGGAACACCGGAACACAAAGCCCAAAGATCGACTAGCGGAGGAACAAAGCTCCTCGATATGAGGAACAAAGCTGAACGTTGAATCAAATAACACCCCCAAATCGCGAAACCGATCTCCACTAGGAATAAGACAATTACCAATTGAATAATTGAAGGTGAGAGGATGTAAGCTTTTTGTGAAAGTCACCTTAAAACACTTTTGAATATTCAAATTAAGTCCATTGCGCGAGCACCAAGAATGAACTAACTCCAAGCTGGACTGGAGTAGCTCTGAATCAGCAATCCCGCGTATCCTCAGGTAAAGCTTGAAATCATCCGCATAGGCCAAAGCTAAGCAACTGAGAAGAGCCAGAAGATCGTTAATAAAAATTATGAACAACAATGGTCCAAGATTAGATCCTTGCGGCACACCAGATGACAGACAAAATTCGAATGACTTGAAACCATTATAAAATACATGACTCATTCTTCCTTCTAAGTAAGACTTCATCAGGCCGACAAATCCCGGACTGAGGCCAAGAAATGAAAGTTTACTCAGCAACATACCGTGATCAACCGAGTCGAAGGCTCGTGAAAAGTCTGTGTAAATAACGTCGACCTGACCTCCATCATCCAGAGTCTCCGCGATAAACTGCGACAATGTTGTCAAATTCGTGACCGTAGATCTGCCCCGCATAAAACCGTGTTGCATTGTTGATATATGTGGTCTAACATTGTGACAGATATAAGTGTATAAAGCCTCCTCATATACCTTTGCAAAATTACAGAGCACAGAAATCGGTCTATAGTTCTCTACTTCAGATTTATCGCCTTTTTTGAATATCGGGATTACTCGGGCTCGTTTCCAAATGGTGGGAAAAATGGAAGTACGCAAGCTGACAGAGATTATGTGATGTAGAGGCTCAGCAAGCACAGAGCTACAGTTCTTGATGAAAAATGAGGGGAGTTTATCATCACCAGCAGTAGTCTTATCAGGAAATTATCCATAATAGATCTTATTTCATCTTTAGTTATAGAAGGCAAAACAACTGGAGGGTATTGGTAAAAATGAGTTTGGCTATAATCCCTGATTGCATCTGGCATACGAACATTTGAAAAATGCTTTGCGAACAAATCGACTATATCCCTTGGATCGTCATGTGATCTTCCGTCGCTATGAAATACACCAGGAATTCTTGTGCCACTCTTCCTATGGTTGATGTATTTCCAGAAAGAGGAAGGCCATACCTAATAGAATTTTTTTTCATCATCCCTGAAGTCAGAAAAAAATAATTCACATAAATCAGAGCAAATGAAATGGCTGCTTAGGAGAGAAATATCTCATTTGGGAACATATTAACATATCTTTTGCCTTCTTATTCATGAATGATTTCAAGATATTCAGGCAAGCAGTATGAAAGAAAGGAAATCATTTTTTTTAATGAAGAAGAGCTCCTCTGAATGATCTAAACATGAGTTTTTTCTCATACTTTATTATTTGTGCTCTAGTATCATACGTGAAAGTGTAAAGTGCCCTGTTTATATTTTCTTTTAATAAAAAATGGAGGAGTACACTTGCTTTATTCTTTGATATTCTATTCGGAAAATTTTGTGAATCTCTTTTGCACAAAAAAAAATCGATTTTCAAATTGAACGTGCTACCTACGTAAATCCGGTGCCCTATTACCGCCTAGGTTTACATAGGCCATGGCCTAGGGGCGGCACGATTTAGGGGCTCCTCTGCGAAAATGTAGAAATAGTCATCTTCGAAATTTCGCACATTTGATCTGAAAAAGTGAGCTAAGCAATACGGAAAGTTAACATTGGTTTAGATGAAGTGAAGTGAAGAAAGAAGAGCCACAACAAGAACTGTTCCTGCTGATGAAACTCGAGTGGGACATACTGTTTTGGAGTGTGTTATAATTGACAATCTAACAAGATAATTGAATGAACGTAAAAATTGCTACCAGGGTATTTGCTGCGAAGTTCTCTTTTTTGTTAAAATTGCAATCGCTCAGTTCTGAAGAGTTAGGAGTAGCAGCTAATCTCATTTCTAGGTTTTCTCACGGTTTAAATGAAAAACTTCACGATTAATGTTGCACTTCAAATCCTACTTAGCTCAGTTAGAACAACCTCCAAAACCTCTACACGAGATTAGTACCTTCATTAGAAATGATAAAAGCTTAGTTGAAGTATTTTTCTATATCTATAGTACAATTAGAATGTTTTTATGCACTTTTGAAGCGAACTGTTCCGCAAAGAGGTCGTTTTCAGCATTGAAGCGAATTTAATCATATTTGCGATCTAGGATTTCTCAAGAGCGTTTGAGTTTCCTGGCCGTTTTGTGCATTGAAGCTGAGTTGTTAAAAAATTAGACTTCGAAGTAGTGTTAGTGTTTCAACAGTTGGCGGAAAAGATGGCAAAAATAAAACCATTATCAGTTTGATGATGAAAACTGTTTTTCTTTACAATGAAATATACAATCTGAAATATTACATTGTTTTATTTCCAGATAGATAATAGTATTTATCAACTTCAGCGAAAATCGCGTATTCAGAAACTTTTATTTTTTCAAATTTTCTTTCTCAGAGGGGCAAATTGTTTTTGACCTTGGGAGGAAAAGAGTTTAATACTGCCCTGTCTAAATCTCAAAAAACACCCGCTCACTGTCAAGGTTCAACATAAGAACTGAAAACAAATAAACTCGATTTAATAAAAACTCTGGAACTCAGTAATTCACAAAAAAACCGTGAAACCTGTCATAAGCCCAAAAATGTAGTATACTTTCTCCATCAACCCGACGAAGTCAGAAAAAATAATCACATGAAACATCTGTGGTGCGATCGTGCCTTACTCGAATGATGAAGTTATATGCAGGGTGCAGAATCGTGAAAACTCACCCGATACAAATTATAATTCGATAGGGAGCGGGGAGCGAATATAAATCAGAGCAAATGGGATTCCGCTGGAGGCTGCTTAGGCGAGATACATCTCATTTGGGAACATTGCAGGAAGATATCAGGCCGGTTATAAGCTTCGATTCCACGGCGGGCAAACTGAGGGATTACCGCCGACTGATTATGAAAGTCAGAACAGCGCTCGACCGCGCATCAGTTTCCGCTGCTCGACAGGTGGTTCTATTTTATGATAACTTTGATTGGATAACATCCCCAGGAAATATATCGTGGGGACTCGAACTTTGGAACTTTTGGGGTTGCTCTCAGTCGAGTCCTGATAGGACCGGAGTTAATCCTGGAGGAATAAAAGAAGGCAAGCCTTCTAGAGATCGCAGCAAAATGAAAAACTATAAAAAGTTAATCCATTGCCTTTTAACAAAAAACATCATTATTTGATGATTTTGTGTTTTTTTAACATTTCTGAACATCCTACCTACATAGTATCATACAGTATAGTGACATAAGTTTGTCACACGTTTTTTATTATATTCCGAAATTAAATTCGATATTTAGGATGAAATACCACTATTTAAATCTATGGGAGATGATTACCCTTCAGTAGGGTCCTGTAGCGGTCTTAGAAGAACAGAAGATTCGAAAATCATCACTTGGAACGCCAGACCTGGCTTAAAACACCCTCTTGGCCCAAAAGCAAGAATAACGTAATTTGTATCTGAATATTGAAGGTTTTTATTCAAATAGTTTCAAGTTTCAATTTTGTAAAAACGGCAAGGCAGAATTTTTTCAACTGGGGTTTTTACCTGTGCTCTGGTATCATACGACAGAATAGTATAGTACCCCGTTATGCACCAACCTCAGCTAGGGACTTTTTTGTTTCATGTATTGTATTTTGTTAGCTCTCAATTCAAAAGAATATATAGTGTCATACATCATTTTGAAGGGAAAAAAATGACAAATTCAACGGAGTAATAATATACCCCTGTATATTTCATTGGAAAAAAATATATATATAATTCTGATTCAGACGTAGTTTTCACGTCAGCATTATTTCTAATAACTTAGGAGATAAAGGAGGGGTCCGAAAAGTAAAAATTTCCAAAATCTCTCGAACAGAAACAATTATGCAAAATCTGATTGGACCAATTTGAGTTTCTAGACAATGCTGCAGAACTAAAGGGTTTTCCAATAAGAGGTGTTATTTTGATATTAATATTATAGAAAAACGCCATTTTTCAATATAAATGATCGGATGTTTATTTCATCATAAAGAAGAAGCTATACCGTTAATAGTGGAAAATAACATCAGGCAAATGACCACCACGACCACGCTTACAGGACCATATCCTTTTAATGAAATTTTCCATAACCAAATCTCAAAGTGGCTGCCCTATGTCCTCGATAGCCTCACGAATTCTATCTTTGAGGCCTTGAATCGACGCTAGGCTATTGGCTATTTCGATGGAATTCCGAATCATTTTCATTCATATATAACGACCCAATCAGCCGGCTTGAGTTCTTGTGTTAACTGAACTTTATAAGCCTTAAGACCCAAATCTTCATGCAAAATACGGTGTAATGATGTTTGTGGAATGCCTTATTCCAAAGAACGACGAGGAATGGACAAACCTGGGTTTTCTTCAACACTTTCGGCTACAGCAGCAATTTTCTCGGCTGTTCTCGAGCGACGTGCACGGGTTTTATTCTTCACTAACTTGTCCCAACAGCTCGAATTTTTCTACCAATTTTTTCACTGCGGTCCGACAAGGTGCTTGTCGACGACCAAAAAATGTTCCAGATTTAATAACCGTCTCTGCCAAATTTTCACCATTTTTATAGTGAATTTTAATTATTTCAATGCGTTCTTGAAGCTAGTATTGTTCCATTTTAATTAATAGCATAGTTTCTACTAGTCAAATGTCAAAAAATGGCAGCTTCACAAGTGACATCTACCGAAATGGCGGGCTATTCAAAATAACACCTCTTATTGTAAAACCCTTTATATTGAGTGAGTCAGTATATCGTTGTACAAGATGCCAAAACTCGTGATCCCTGAGCTAATTTTTTTACAGAGAGAAGAATAAAATGAATGGGGCATATAACTTTGATCAGGTATAAGAAATATATCTTGAGGATTTTGTTAACTCTGAAGGAGCTTTAAATATGATTTCGGATAGACAACGCAACAGAATGAAAAACTGTATAGAGTTTCATCATATCATATTTCACGATAGGAGAAGAGAGAAGGAACCTTGCTTCAATGAAGAAGAGGCCCTTCGCAATGACTACATATTTCAGATTTTTCTTCAAACAAATTGATATCACTCACTAGACTTATACAGACAGACATAATTTTTTGCTTTTATATTTTCATACATAGGTATGTCTTATTTGCATTTAACTCCTACTTATATTGAGAAATACACTTTCTCAAGTCATAAATTTACATTCTCAAGAAAAAGACTATCAAATGGAATGATATTCCAGAGGTACCTACAAAATAATATTCGTATTTCATAATTAATTCTTTCTTGGAAAATATAATAAATCGCAAGCAATATTTACGAGTTTAGTTTAGGGTTATCATCAATTCAATTCAGCATAACAGTTGCATTTTAATCAACAATAAAACTTAAAATTAAAAAGGTACCTCTCTACAATGGGGGAAATGCAAGCTTCTTTCAGCTGAATCCATAATCAAGATAAAGATCGATGAAGAAACGAAACATGTCAGTGAGCCATTAATTCTTCAGAAAGTTCCGTCGAAGTCAGTTGGGCTAATTAATGTTTTGTCCTTATCAATTTTAATGGAATTATAGCTGTTACGCACGGCATTCATTTGCAGAAATTCATATGTGTCTGTTAATATAGAACGTATGGAGTTTTTGAACGGTAATTGAATTAGTAATTGCCGTTCTGACCATAAATTGATTTAAATATTAAATTTCAGTGTGTTCTATTTAGTGAAAGCCTGAAATATAAAATTGCAATAATCGAAGAAAATTGGGGTAAAATCGAGCCTCATGCAAATAATCAATGGAAGAATTTTTACAATTGTTCACGTTTTGCATCGAAAATAGTGAGTTCGTATTTAATAATAATTTTTTTAGGCAAATATTTGGACTGGGTATGGGGAATAATTTAGCACCGGTAACATCTGACATAGTAATGGTGAAAGTTCAGAATAAAGCCATTGATAAATTGAGTTTGACCTTTGACGATACCATTTCTGAAGAGATAGTTGATGATATTGTCACGTCTATTCCTTCAGATAAAAAGGTTGAAATCCTAGAGGCATTCAACAGCATTCATTCCCGCTCAAAATTCACTATTGAATTAGAATCCCAAAGTAAATCACTATCTTTTCTAAATACTTTGTTTATCAGACGAGACAATAAGATAATAACAGATTGGTAGCAAAAACCAACATTTTCCGGGAGAATACTCAATTAAACTCAAAACACCATAATATGGCAAATTAACATAATTAATAATTTAAGACATAGAGCTCTCAAGCTTTCTGATAATGCATTTCACGAAAAAAAACATCATTAAATTACAATCAGTTCTAGAAAGAAATAACTATCCGAACAAATTCTTAAAAAAAATCTGAACAAAAGACAACCTGAGCACCACAGACCAGAAGAAGAAAAAGAAATACAAAAATATTACAGAATATACTCACGTTGAAATTCCAAGAGAGCAAATCAAAAATATATTCATCAAACTATACATAACTATTAACTATTGCTTTCAAATCAGATAATACCATAAAACTTTTTCACAAACACTAGAACTGCAACTCCCAAAAAACTACTCAGTAACATAAAATTCATAAAATATCTTGTAACGACTGTTTAGCCACATATATTGGTCAAACTAGACGCTATGTGAAGGACCTGAATTCTGAATACATTCCTTTAAAAAATAAAAAAGGAAAATAATAAGGGACTAGCGGAACATGTTAGAAGTCTTCTTCATTCCTTTAATTTCGATCCTGCCTCAGTAGGATTATTAAGTAGGCAAACAATTTAAAAAAAACGGTTATTGGAGATGATATCCATAAAACAGGACAAATATTCCATTAACAAATGAACTGATATAGAGAAGTTAAATACTGCGTATTTTTATTCGAAGAAAAGTTGATAGGTAATATTACAATTCTCAGTTGGAAGTCTGATACGTTTTGTATTCATGGGAGTATATAAATTTCTTCAGGTGAATATTGTCCAGGTGTAATTTTTTATTGAAGAGCTTGTTAATCGATTTATATATGATCGAACTAAATCAAGACATTCATGTTCCGATGTTCCGTAAATACCTAATTTTCGAGACTGCATATATCTTTGATTTTGGTTTATGCTACAAAAATCTTTTCAATGATCATATTATTATTTCCTATCAAGTCCGAGAGGAAATGAGGAATAGTTATGTTCAAATCGAAAGTAACTTGGAAATAATTCAAATACTCAAGAAAATGACTGAATAAATGAGCAATCTTCTGGAATATTAACGACGTAAGGCTCAGGTTTGTGGAAAATTCACCTGGGTAATTTTAGCTCATTATCCTGAATACTATCATCATAAACTTTCTGTTAATGCCTCGAACCTAAGGGAACCATAGCCGTTATTCAGAAGACCATATTTCATTTATGCTTTCTATTTCTATACAAGTTATTTTCGAGTTGAAATACGATACGACTTAAGCAAAAATATCTAAGACAAAACTAACTGAAAGTTTTTTTCATATATTTTGTAACACAGGTACTATGCATTGATGGCTTGGAAAATCGATGGAGGAAGGGGAGATATTTTGGTTTGCGATTCAATATTTTTTTCCGAGAGCATTGAAAATAATAATTTAAAATTATGTGGTGATACTACTTTAGTTTTGTATTACTATATCAACACACTCTTCGTCTTCAGGATTTTGAAAAAATAATATGGTTCTTTCGATACGAAAGAATCGAATATGAAGATTACACAGAAATCTATTTAAAGATATTAATAAATGATATCATCGCCATAGAAATTCATCTGAGTATATTTTTGAATCATTATAAGTTTAAATATATGTTCTACAAAAAATTTTTTTTGATCGTGAAAATATTCCAGTTTCATGAAATTCAGCGGACCTAATCATCTCATGAATTCGAATTTTAATTCTGAATTTCATATCGACAGGATAAGTAGTTATTGAGGTAAGGAAAATATTGCAGTGGCAATAACTTCAAAACTACTGAACTGGCGATCTGGCCCGCTGAAGAACTCGAATGAGATATTCAGGTCCTACACCTATCCTGAAAATTTCAAACTCTTTCCTTTCGAAGGTTATGTGTGTTTAATTCTATAGACCAGTAATACAAGGCAGAATTTTTATATTTTTCAAAATCTTTTGATGTTTCGATTCTGACTAAATGTAGGACGAATATCGCTGACCTAGTTCATAATAAGTTTGACATTAATCGGATTCCATTAACGGTTAAAATTACAGACATTTGAGTAAAACGACTGCACCGCTGCTCCCCTAGAAACAAGCGCGCAGAAAATACTGCCCGATGTTTTTAAACTTTTTTTAAAGAAGTCAAATTTATTCATAATTTATGATATTTTTTAGAATATGTATTAAAATTCAAGTGAAGTGAAATTACTACAACTGTTCTGAAACTTTGCCAACTGTTTTCAGAATTTTTCCCGACTGCTTCAAAATTTTGTCAACTTCATCGAAAGTTCACCAACTGCTTCGAAAATTTACTAACACTTGATTCAAAATTTTAACAATTGTTTTTAAATTTTTCCAACTGCTTCGAAAAAACTACCAACTGCTTTGCAAAATTTCCAATATTTATCAATCCCGGTCACTGTATCAACTACATTGAAACTTTTCAAACTGTTTTCAAATTTTTTTAACTATTTTGACATTTTTCGAACTGTTTCGAGAATTTACCAACTCTGATCAATATTGGGCTCGCCCCTAGACCAACTCCATTGACATTCGCCAAACTGTTTCCATAATTTTTCCAACTACTTCGAAGTTTTGTCAACTGCTTCGAAAAGCTACAACTGCTTTGAAAAATTGCCAACTCTGATCAACCTGTATCAACTCAATTGGAAATTTCCAAGTCTTTTAAAATGTTTCCAACTGCTTTGGCAATTTTTCGAAAACTTACCAATTGCTATGAAAATTTGCCAACTCTGTTCAATGTTGGTGGGGGATCGTCTAGTTGTTTCAATAATCCATCTCTTAATTGAATAGAAATGTGTGAACACCATACATAGGAAGTAAATGCAGATAGGCCACCTATCTGCGTTCTGTTCCTCCGCTAAAACTATAAAATAAACAGGCTTTGTCATGAGATTTTTAAGAATAGAATCCTTTCACTCGTAATTATTATTTTTATTGAATTTTCTGATATCTAATATTATGATGATCTCATTAGCTCAAGGGCGTAGCCAGGAACTAATTTCGGGGGGGTTTTGACATTTTGGCAATTGACTTTGTAGGTGCCGGGAATTGTGAGGGTCGCTTTCTGTAGCAAGTATTTGCTGTTTTTAAGAATTCAATAACCCTTTTCCTACTTCAGAAACAATACTCAACATAGATATTCCTGGTTAGGTTAGGTAAACTTGTTTTTCAAATATGCTTCAGGCTTCAGAATTTAATTTTCATTCACTCAAACAAAAACTTAAAAAACAATATTTAATTCCCAAACAATACTTACAGGATGAATCAATATGAAATTAGTGTGGATGTGTGCTTTCATTGAAACTAAATAGAGTTCTTTAATGTTTTACTCGAAAATAGTGCCAACAACATATGAATAGGTATTAAAAATGAAACAGTGAGAAAACACAAACAATATTTTTTATGGTGATTTCCTTCAGTTAAAGTCTATCCGTTTTTTTTTAGCGAATTGGTCAACCAATTCATTTTCATCAATTTTCACTCTATAATGAATTTTTCATTCAATCTAGTTTCCCTAGAAGAACTGCGCAGGTAATTTTTAATTCTCCTCAAGCTGGAAAAAACTTCTTTCTGGATTAGCAGTAGATACTGGAATCGTAGCTGAAATTCGGATACATATTCTGATTGCACTCATCTAACCATTCTAATGCCGATTTTGAAATGGAGTTCAATGAGATTTTCCATATTTCAAATTCTGCTTTAATAACGTTTTGATTTTTTTCTGGGAGTAGTGAAGAATACATCGATAATGCGTCTTCTAATTCATATTCTCTGTTAAAATTCTGGGGAAGCAGACCAGATAAGACTGATATTAATTTTCAGTGTTTAGAAAATCTATCAGTTAATTGTTGGATAGTATGTTCTAGAAATGGAATGAAACTTTAATATCATCCATATTGCTGATATGAATTGATCATTTTAACTAGATTTTCGGAGATAGGTTGGTTTAAGTGCAAAATGAAAGATTATTTTTGCAACAAAAAATAACTCTGAAATATTTCGGGGGGGAGGGGTTTGAACCCCCAAAACCCCCCTCCTGGCTACGCCCTTGCATTAGCTTGTGGTATAAATACTCATGTGATAGCATCTAAATGAATAAATAAATTTACTACATACCATAGTATCCCTTGTTTCACCAAATCCAGTGCAAGTTAACATTCAATAGGATTTCGTTTCAAATATCTATAGTATGGATATGCAATTACAGTAATACGGTGTTTGCTATACAGAATATCATACTAATTGATCCAACGCAGTGGCAAATTTAACTAGCTCATTATAAATTAATTAGCCAGCGGCGCTTACCGTACCCTCTACCTATATATGCAAAGGTTGTTAGGGCTGATACTCCGAAATGTAGAACATCGTGAAATATACAGATATCCCTTCAGTTACATGATCCACTAGAAATTCTGATGGGGTTTCTCATAAAACAGAACATGGAGTTTCATTTCCGTGTGTGAACACTGGAATTTAAATTTCTCGTGAAATTTTACACTGGGAATGGATTGTGTTGGTTTATATTCTTATTTTTTGTTTTGGATGAACTATAACGCAGTGGCGGCTGTCATTAGGGGCGAAGATTTGATAGTATTAGCCAAGAAAAATATGAACGGGGCATTATATATTTCTGGGTATGATACAAGAGAACAGGGATGAACACTGCCCCATATTTTTTCTACTATTCCAAAATTTAATTTGACATTAAAGTGAATTAGAACGGCCAAAATCGATAAAGAAGCCTACAGAAAACGATACAAGCTTCAACAGAGCCTAGGAATAATCAGTGTAATCATAATCATCATAAGTATTTCGGATTTGATTATTTGGAAATTAACAATTCAATTGACATTATTATCATTCGATTTCAGCCTTCAAATCTAGAAAATTATGTTTTGGATAACAACGTTATGCCTGCAGTCGATTCAGTAGCCGAATAGCTGTTAAAACACGGGATTTTGGGAAATGTTTGATAAGATAATTTTTCGAATCTCAAAAAAAGAAGTATGGTTATAAAAGATCCTCCTACTGTCTTTCTAATATTTCATATATATACAGAAAATTTGTTTCTATAGTCGGCAATGTCTCGGTCGACTTCACTGATAAATTAAGTTTATCATTCAAACTTAAGCACTTTCTTTTAGACACTTTCGCACAACTTCCACACTAGCGTAATGGTTTGATTGAATCCAAACAGCCAGGGATGTATTTAAAACTGTTTCAGAAGGATCTCTCTGCCCGCTGTTATGATTTAGTTTAACATCGGGATTTATTACGTTCGTCCGAAAAAAATTCGGAAAAAACCCACCCTTATACCTTCTTACCAATATTCATCAAATAGTGATGTTCTTTGAATATTTCGTTATAGAGAAAATTTACTTCGTTTAAGAGGGTGTTTTTAACATGGAATTTGGATTCAAGGTGCAATGTCTTGTACGAAATTCGTTATACAGACGTTCCACTGTATTTGATTTTTGTTTGTTAATCTTTGCTTTATCTAGGTTAGGACAAACGAGAAATAATGAGGAAAAATCTAAAATCTATTATGCATTTGTAATTACTTATTATACTTACAGGTTATTACACTACTGAATCCAAATTCAAGAGTTCGTATTACCAGATCTTATATCAATAAACTACCCAATTTGCCTAGGCATCCCACTGATCAAGTCAAAGTCAAAGAAATTTTCAGGCATATCGTTCCATTCTTACTGAACAACTCCTCCACATATCCGCAGGCAGGCCATTACTTCGAAAATTTGGAACAAATTCAATTCTTCGATAAATTCATATCCAATACTCTCCTATATTCCAAACAATAACATTCCTCGATTAAAATCACGAAAACCTTTTTGGTCAAATCATTTTCTGAACTCAAATGAAAGTGATAAAGCAATTTGGCAATCCGAGTGGAACTCATGTAATATACAGAACAAAGATTTAATAACTGATCCCTCGAATAAAGTTCCTGGATTTGATCTTCCAAGGAAAATATGGACTGTTCTTAATCGTATAAGAACAGGTCATGGACGTTGCAATAGTATGCTTTTCAAATGGAATTCAGTTGAGAGTCCTAGTTGCGAAGAAGCAGAGGAGAAGCAGAGGAGACAATTGAACACCTGATAAATAATTGTCCAATATATAAATTTCAGGATGGCTTGAGAGCTGTACATGAAATTACCGAGTCGTTTTTGAATTGGGTTGTTAATTTTAAATCGATTTAATAGAGTTTTAATCATTTAATTTTTCTGTTTCTTTTTTCTGCTTTGATTTTTTCGTTTCAGATTCAGAATTCCGAAGGCATCCTGGAGAGGGTAATCGTTCATTTGGACTAAATAAAGAAGAAAACCTTCAATATTCTAATAGTTTTTAAGTGTTATTTTTGTTGAAACGGCGAGACAGGGTTTTTTCTACTGGGTTTTCCCTGAGCTCTGGTATCATACGAAAAAATAGTATGGTACCCCATTTTGCACCAACCTCAGTTAGGGATTTTTATTTTTGTTTTATGTATTGTATTATGTTAGCTCTTGATTTCAAAAGAATATATATATATAACTAAACTAAATTCAATTCCAAAAAAGTTGAAAGTGGGTTTTTAAAATTATTTATTAATGATCCCAGAAATTGAATGTTTACCCAAAATATTATTCTGCAGATCTGAAGTAATATTTATGTAGTTTTCTATTCAAGAAAACCCCAAACTCAGATATATGGAGAAAAAGTAAAGCATACGCACCGGCCCAACAAAGGTGGATAAATCGAATACCTTTTGATGTAGGTTGAGTTTAGATTTCCCCTTGAAATTTGAATTAAAGATGAGGAGAACAGCTGCGTGTAGAATTCAAATCTAAGAATCCTTCGGTTCGTTTATTGAGTGATGAATTATTCTCTCTTTCAAGCAGGAGAACAAAAGAATAGGTAACTGCTTATTGGGGATGCCAGCTTCTGAAAGTTTCATGATTTTCATATCACCAAATCATCAAATTGGATTGATTGTTGATTTTTCTTGCAGAAAACGATTATCATTATTTGGGTCATTTCCAAGATGTCTTTTAGCTATTTCAGAAGTTTCCACAAGAAATCGTCGTCTTCAGAACTCTTCTTGAAACCTCTTTTCGGAAGAAAATTATCCCCATTTATTACCAATAATCGATATTAATTCCAAGTTAATTTTTCTCCTTTTAAAAGTGATAATCTACAGATGGAAAAACCTACAAACTTCAAAATTTTTATATTGTGAGTTAACTCAGTGGCCCAGAAAAAGCTGAAAAGCGTGAATTGATTTCAAATTGAACGTATTTTTTGTGAAGATACAATTTTTTTTTCAATAACTCACTTAATTTTTTTAACAGTTAGAATCGTACCATACTACTTTTTCCATTTTACTTATGTGAAAAAAATTGAATGACCACCAAGAGGAAATGTCTTAGTGACAAGCCGGCTAGCATTGAAGATCTATTAAGTAGTATTGGTGGCAAGTGCAAACAAATAACATACCAGCTGAGACCATTCGGAATTCAATAGACGAGTTTCACCATCTCCTGGGAGCCACGTTTTATTCACTCGTAAAAAGGTATAAATACTTTTTTCCGCCGACCTCGAAATATAAGGTGATTTCAATGTGTACGAAATTGAACATTAATGGCCCATTTCAATGCTCAATTCGTGCTATTTTGATGTGCAATCCTCATGTCAACCGTAAACAAAGTATTGAGGAGCACTGAATGTCAAAACTCTACTGAACATAGAAACATAAAAATTCCATTATGTGAAATGTATGTCTTGAGCAGAATGAGAATGTATTTCAATCGAGAATTTATACACAATTCATGCATTCGCTCCGCTTACGCGTTAAAATATCTTGACTATTAGTCGCTGTCTTCAATAACCTAGTTGATTAAATAACTATTCTTGGGTTTCGAAGTCACGGACTATTCAACGAACCTACATAGGACATGTGTATTTTTGCATTTGAAAAAAAAGTTAGATGGAATTGCTTCAGCTTTTTCTTTGAGTCAATGATAAAAAATATTAATTTTATTAAGGCCTTTCGCAAAACCGGAAACAAAAAAATGCTTCATTCGACAAGACTTTCATAAATCTGGTTAATTCCAAAATCTGAACTAAGAATAATACTCGTCTTCTTTCCTTTTTCGTGATATTATAGATCGGCAATAAAAAGAACTCATCCATTAACTGTACCCTTGAACCCTTTCATTTCGGTGATATATTTGACATTCATTTCCCGGACATGGAAATGTATAGGTAATTCGTACAAGACTGGCTCATAAATTTCGGAAATAATGGAACTGCAACGGAAGGCAGCGTTTATCGATTCTCTATAGCGAACTCAGTTTTATGGCACAGTTAGGATTAATTGAATCGTCAAATTGGAAACATAACTCCCTATATTTTCTCTGGAGGAATAGGAAATCAGGGTCCTAAGCCTAGTCGGAATTGTGATTTAGAATGATTTGCTAATGAATGGAGCTCAATATGTACATTTATTTTTTTCACTTTCAGGTCAAAAATATTCTCAATTGAGTTTAACTTGAAAAAAACAATCTTCAAGTCGCAAGATTTTATTCACTTCATATATAGGAGACAAGAATTCAAATTCCAATGAGGAGGATTTTTCATCAGTTCTGTTCATTTATATTTTCGACCTATATTTTGTAGAGGACTCGAGATAGATAAAATAAATAATATAATGCAATCTCAGCACGATTGGAATATTATTCTGGATACCGTCCATCAAGAACTGAAAAAGGTGAAAATTTGACAATAAAAAATTTAAATTCTATTATTCTGATGATGATTGTGATCCTCTTGAAATTTCGCATGAACATTCAGCATATCAACCTCCATTCACAAAATGAATTTAACCTGAATCAGATATTTTGTTATGGAAATATAAAGATTCTTCTTTTCAATATTCCAATTGAATTTTCTGTGGTTCTATTAGTTCGATGGCCACAAAATTTCGATTGGTTTCGTTTTGTCTGAAATATTGAGGAAAAAAATCGAATGGAACACTCTGTACGATATGGCTGGTTGACGAAGTTAACCGCGTAATTTGATAACCGAACTAATCCTGAAAATTTCAAGTCTCTAGGATAATCCCTTGGAAAGTTATTGTGCTCACGGCCGGACGGCCCCATGGACAGAATTGAATTTGACCACGGATTAGTCATTGTTTGAGACCACTTTCGCCTCGACATTCGAAAATCACAGACTTTTGGGCAGAACGATATAGCACTCGTGTAGAACGAGCGCTCAAAAGTTGAATTCATTAGAGGGCTATCTCACAAAGTGTTCAATAGTTCTCTAGATAAAACAAAATACATGATATGCGAGATCTGTTCAAGAGAAAAGCTGATTTTTGAAATTTCGGAGGCTGAATAGTAAATATATTTGATTATCAATTTGTTTTGTTTAGTGTATTTTGTCATTATCAGCCAATTTCGATTAGTAGCTCATTGTTCACAACAGAGTAGTTTAGTTACGTTTTTGTGTGCTTTTCGGTTTTTGAAAAGAAGGCGTCAAATAATTTTTATTGAATAATAAAAAGAAGATTAAAAAACACTTGACAAAGTTTCACAATTCTTGATTTTTATCCCATTTTAAAAACGTTCAATGTTTTGAAAATGGGATAAAACCCGAAACACGCGTGTCAAAAATTGTGAAACTTTGCCAAGTGTTTTTAATCTTCTTTTTATTATTCAATTTATCATGTTTCACCAAGGGTTATGTGAGGAATCAATTTCGACTATCAAGAATTTTTATTGATCTTGGAATGAAGTGCTCCACGACACTTGAAATGATTGCTGGCAAGTCCACTTCTTCTCAAAAAATGGTAAGTTGTTATAAGTGGTGCAACCATGTAATCAGTAAAGAAAATCTTTTAGGAAAATGTCTAATCACTATTGGCATATCAATCGGCTAATGTCATGCAATTGCCTTGAATATTTCGGACATGAAACGTGTGGCAGCGAAGTTTATTCTGAAAATGCTAAATTTTGGGCAAAAGCATATATGAGCCTAGCATTAGAATCGCATAAGAGTTGTTGAATGACGCCAATGAAAATCCAGGTTTGCTCAAAAAGATCATAACTGAAGACGAACGTGAGTATATGGTTATGAAGACGAAATCATGGCCCAAATATCCTGATGGAAGAGACACTGTTTTTTCGATGACAAAAACGTGGTGAATTCTTGTCAACAAGTTGTGCGTTTTATAAGGATTAGTACAAGAGGCGCATTTAAAAAAACTCAGTGGATTGGAATAAGAGCTGGTATAAGTGCATTATTCTATAAGTCTGAAGAACAAAATGCATATTGATGAACAAATGAATGCTCAAATGAATTCATTCTTTTGAGCAGATCTCTTATCTAAACCATTATTTTTATACAAGCTCTTGACTCTTCATTTCGAAAGCTCCTGTCATTACAGTTCTTATCTCTCTCAAATTTTTTATGCATTAACCAAACTCACAAATTCACTCACATATTTTAACTCAAAATTATTCCAACTTAACACCCAGTTCACGCTTATGCATCTCTCCAATTCTTTTCAATTATGACGAAGTGTTGGCAACGTTGTAGATGAACTCCAAATCGACAGATCAAGTATGTGAATTGACAGATTTAATATGTCAATAGACGTATTGAATGAGTAAATTGGACAGATTCGATCTTTGCATTGATAGATTGAATGTTTATATTGACAGATTTGATCTGTCGATGTGTGAATTGACAGATTCAATCAATTGATAGACTGAATACGTGAATTGACAGATTTTTATATATCAATTGACAGACTTTTCAATTTTCGCAGTGGCACCAACCTGTCGTCGTGCAGTAATATCTCCTAGAAACTAAATCAATTTCCTGTTTGGATTCGTGTCATAAACCACATGACTGATGGTAGAGTTAATTACAAATTCAATGTTCAGGAAAAGTTTTCCCAAACTAGTTTTGAGTTATTCTAAATACACATGATGATATGCCTGTAAATTGAAAATGATGGAAACATCAAATTGCCGTAATATGTGGAGGCATTCAAGACACGCAACCGATCGCGTGAAGAACCAATTCTCTATTGTCTTTATGCTTGTTATATAATTCACCAAATCTTTTTTCTAACTGTCAACTAGATATACTCGAAAAAACTTCTAGGTGGAATCAATCCACAAACTGAAACTGAAGAGCTTTTTTTTCATTCGACACTTTTCATAGTATTTATTAAAGAATGAAAGCCGAGAATAATATCAATTGATTAAAATCAACCCATATTAAACTAATACTTTGGAACTAATCCCGTCAACGCACAAAGAACATGCATGATTGTAATATTAAACAGCGCATCCATAGATAGGTATTTCACCCTATTTGGGGCTCTTCAGTATGGAGGAGCTTTGCCTGAAAGACATTTTAGGTTCTCTTAGTTGAAGAAAAGTTGCCTTTTTCTGAGAATAATAGAAACATAACTCATTCTCTTGGGATCCTTACGAACACCTAACTCCGATGCATTAACCTTGAACGAAGTAGCGAGATGTTTATCCGTTTTTTATAGAACTAATTGCTTCTCATTCAATAGGAAAACCTGACTTGATTATCTTGTGTAGAGGAGTTCACACTTCAACTTCCGCTTCTGGAAAAAATTGTTCAAAACAAGCTCGCAAAAAGACAGTAAATATTCCAAAGTCCCGGAATGTGCCTTTTCTTACGAGGTTAAAATACTTTTTCCGGGGAATTCTTCAAATTCGGCCGATACTGATTAATTTTGAAAAAATCGCAAAAAATTCAATTTACAAATGAATTTTTCCTGTATATTCGCATTCATCATCTTACGTATTATCAATCCTTAAAAATAATATAGCTTTAAATCGTGACGCATTCGCCATTTTGCGTCAACGATGCCGAATATACCCGGCCTCGTCTGACAAACTTTCTAGTTATCAAAGAACTCTATGCAATAACAACAACATTGCGTATCAACCTGACAAGAAAATAGCAACATAACCTAAAATTTTGATATACACAGTGGAATATGCCAAATTTCCATGGCCAACTCCAACTGACGGCTCAACCTTTCGTGAAAGGACTATACCTATGTTTGCGATGATATTCGATACAGAAAATGAACCAAATCAAGACAAAAATCACCTTAAAACAACTCAATAATTAAAACAATTAAATTGAATTAGGCGTCACAATAAAAGTGGATACCTCAATTCATTATTATTGTTTTAAGAGGTCAATCCACATGAAATAATGATATCTGTTCAAAAAAAGAATGCAAGAAAATATCTAGAGGTAATTTTTTGGGTGTGGTAACTGAATGGATTGTCCTAGAGACTTGCGATTTTCAGGGTGAGTTTGGTTTCCAAATGTCTGGGTTGAGTTCGTTAACCAGAAAAGTCGTACAGGGTATTCCATGAAATATGGTCAAAATGTTCGTTCCTCAAGATCTCAGACAGAATAAAACCGATCGAATGAAATTTTGCGGCTACATACAAGGTGCTCATAATAACCCTCATGCAAAATTTCGTGGCGATAAGGTACACAACACCATAGAAAATTGAATTGGAATATTGAGAGAAAAAACTTCATATTTCCATAAAAAAAAATACCCGATTCGTGAATGAAGACTGATATGTTGAAATTTCGTGCTAAATTTTGTGACCATAGTGCTAACAGAACTATGAAAAATTCAATTGGAATATCGAAAAGAAGAAGCTATATATTTTCATAACAAAATATCCGATTCAAGTTAAATTTATTTTTTGAATGAAATTGATAAACTGAATGTTCATGTGCGAAATTTAGAGGATTTCATCATACGGACCATATAAATAATTTGTTTTAGTGATTGATTTTCTACTTATTTCATTTTTTGAATAATTTCCAGAATAGATTTCCGATCGTTCTGAGATTTGCACTCATATACTTAGAAAGTATATACAAAAGTCCTATACAAAATTTGAGGTAATAGCATGATTTCTCCGCCAATGAACGAGCACACAAAAGCACTTGCTCAGCTCAGGCTTTTCTTAAATTTTTCGGTAAAACTTAAATACCTCGTATCTCGGAATCAGAAGCATTTACAGATGAAAGTTATATATAGAATAATGTTCTTATCTTTCAATGCAGAATTATCTCCTGAAATTTGTCGTACTTTTTCGCTAACACCCTGTATTTCCCGAATTAAAGCTGAATTGTAGTTTTGAATTTGCTCCCTATACCCAATGTTTGCAATGAAGAATTTCTTGTAAAAATTCCATCAAGTAATTTTTGAATGCTTTTATGAGAACATTAACGTTAGAATGATTCATTCTGATAGTTAGCACCCCACCAAATGGAGATCGTTGTTGAAAAGCCACAAAAAAAAATTATAAGTCGATCGAAACTGATCTCTAAATCAGCCTTTTCTGTAGCAAGTTAATTTGGGCCTAATAAAACGACGATCTCAGTGCCTAACGTAGTCTCGCGTGCCTAAAGTCTTCACCAAGCACGCGATTCCTCGTAATATCATGTCTTGAACTTCGTTGATATAACGTTTGTTTTGTATGTAATTCAGATTTTTATTCGGGAAGCTCACAAGGAAAAGCTATAATGGCTTGACGATTCCGGTGATGTAAGCAGACGAGTCGAATCGATAACAAAATAAATAGAAATGAAAGTTGCAGTTTGTTTAGCTAATATACTGAAACTTTTCATGCATAAAATGTTTTGGGATGCGTTGACAGAAGTTTTTTATTTTTATCTCGAAATTGAAGTTCATATTCTGAGCGAAATACCACTATTCAAATCTATGGGATATATATGTTAATGGATCTTACAGTGCATCCTTCTTTGGGTGGGGCAGCCAGGTTTCTCGCTTGTTATTAAGATAGAGCCTCAGAAATAATTTATTCTTACTCTGAGGATAGAGCCTTGCGGTTTTCACGTTCCTGTTTCCGTTCAAGAGGCGATTTTGGAAATTGATACTTTTCGAATACTCCCTCATCTCCGAAGTTCTTAAAAATATGCTGAGCTAAAAACTACGTCTGAATCGGAATTCTGCGTATAATCCAGTGGCGTACTCGAATGTTTTTTTCGGGGTATGATTTTGAAGATCAACACAAAACCTATATTTTCTTGATTGAACATCCTGTACTTATATTATTACTTCGTGATTCGATTCTTTTGTCCCTTCAGAATGATGTATGATAATACAGTACAATCTCGATAATATGAACAGAAAAAGTTTCGAAAGTGTTCATATCATAGGGATTGTTCATACTCTCGAAGGTCGGGGTATTAAAAGAAATAATGCTTAATTTCCACCACAAAGATAAGTTTTGTTTATTGAAACTACCCTATCACTATAACTTCTTCATGAACAATATATAACTAATTTTTTGCAGAGAAAAAAGCGTTATTCTACATTATGTCTGCTTGCCCGAAAATTTTCCTGAAATTATTTTTTGATGTACAATTTTCAAAGTTAATATTTCACTGACATCTGGGTTATTTTTGAAAATTTTACGCCATGCCGTTCTTTGGAACGTTGTAGCCATCCATCACTCAATTTACTAAATTGAGTAGCCCCCAATCAAAACTTCATTCAGATATTGGGTCTAATTAAATTTTTGCCCGTCGTATAATTATTTAGCCTTAGTAGGTACCTATGTCAGCAAAAATGTTAGGTGATCGAGGGCCATTTGGGGGAGGACGTTCCCCTAGTTCCCTCCATGGATCCGCTCCTGAATATCTTCTATAACTTCAGCTTTTTCGAAAAGAGGTACACTTTGATTTTCCTTTGATTTTAACCATTTCGACAATTTTCACCGTACTCTAAACTCATCACAGAAAAAACTATTAGTAAATAGTAGCAATTTCAATATGCAACTGTAAACTGAGTGTGTATTTTGTTCAGGATTTAACAAGTTCATATTATCGAGATAATGTGGTGTTCATACTACAGAGAAGTCAATACAAAAATATTGTGTTCATACTATGGGAGCGGTTCATAAGAGCGCGTGTTCATATTATCGCGATTGTACTGTATGTAGGGTGAAGTGGGGTAATTGCGTACCTGTTTTGACGAAATTCAACTTTTTTAGCCTCATTTGCCCCACAAGTTGGGGCAAATGTGTAGGTAGGCACGCCGCATGGAAATCCTGTTCAATGCAGTTGTTTTGCTGTTGGGGCAAATGTGTACAAAATAGCAGTAGAGGATAGAACATTTTACAGAGGTAAAAACAAAGCAAAAAGCATAGGAGTAAAAGACATCTTTAATAGCAAAATTGAAAGAAACAAATGGCGCCACTAGATAGCAGCTAGCTTCAGTTTTTCCTCCTTTTTTCAAATGACTACACATTTGCCCCAAGTACGCAATTACCCCACTTCACCCTAGGTCGGATTTTCAAAAAGGTTAAAACACTAAAACATCAAATAATGATGATTTTTTGTTAATGGGTGATAGATTTCTCTAGTTTCAGAAAGAAGATTATTATTTTTGATTTTTAAAAGTAGTAGTGTCATTGATGATGCAAACTCTTTGGTATTATTATGGCTACTATGATTTGGGAGCATTGTTTTATCAAGAAGGTATTGGAGAGAAAACAAAACAATCTGAATCTAGCTGTCAAGGGTCACCTGATCTGTCTGTTAGCCTTTTATTTTGGGGCTATTTGAAGAATAAAATATACAGTAACAGCATCAACAGAGGCAGATTCACACGATCTCAAAACCGCCTTTTATAATATTGAATGCACTCAGGCGTATTGAAAAGTTTTTGTCAATTATATATTAGGAAAAATGGACAGCAATTTGAACAATTCAATCTGTAAGATATTATGCAATGTTTATGAATTTTTGTATTATTCATTTGTTTGCTATTAGGTAGGTACCTACGTTTTGTTTTTCATGTTAGTCATGAGAGTATTATCTTTGTTTGCATACTCAACCAAATAAAACCACAAATAAAAATTATCCAATTGATTATTTTTTTATGAGGAAAATCCATTGCCCATTTACAAAAAATCATCATTATTTGATGTTTTGTGTTTTTTTGACATTTCTTAACATAATAAGATACATCATTTTGAATGATCAGTCGGATAGAAGTTCTTTTGGCCTATCATACTTCCTCAATTTTCTCTCTAAAAGCTCTGTTCAGCTGTGATGATAATGATTTTTCAAGTCATTGCCCCTCCTCCAAATAATTTTTCGATCGGCCATCTGTTTTCATTCTTCAATGAAAATTCCTCAGTTTTTGTAAATAAACAATTACCTTTACCTTTTTTTGAATTACCCCCCTAAGCCAAAGGAGTGGGAACTCCACTGTTTCACGTGCTTCATACCGCATTTCATCTTATGGAAAAATATTCACAAAATGGTAGGTTTTTAGATAGATACAAATTTTCATTTTTTATAGTGTCTTTTTCAATTGCACAGCTAAGTAGCAAGGGAGAGCATATATTCAATAATTCTCATAAATAACTTTTATTATCTTACATACATAAATTAATTACTATAATAATACTGAAAATTCATTATATAATATTAATACTGAAATTCATGAGAAAATACGAAAATATTCTGATTCATATATAAATATTCCTTCTATCTTTTCTTTTTTCATCCTTTTTATCACATCACATTTAAGCCGGGTTTCACAAAAACCTCGATCACGTTGATTGAGGAAGTGTCATTATTTCTGTGCTAATTTCAGTTCATTTTTGACGTAAACCATCGAAGTTTTCTCAAAATCAACGATTTGATTGCCAATCAAGCTTCGTGAAACCCGCGGTTAGTCTCCGATTTTTTTTCAAGACTTTTGGTCTTCAACATATTTACACTGTCAGAGAAGTATTCATTAAAAGAATCTGCGTTGAAACATGAAAACAAGGATTGAACAATTCTTGAAATTGATTTGAACTTTTTCTGTTTATTAATGGCAACTTAGATATATCTGAAATATCTTATTCAAATCTTCTCAAAAAAAAGCACTTCATTTCATATCTTAATAAATATTCATTTTTCAGGTGCCTCACCTGAAGTAATGTCTTCAAAAGTAAGACGCCCATTATCGATTTTTGCGCTCACAATGAATTGTTCCTGTGGTTCACCCTGAATCGATAATCAGCTTGCAGATGTTATTTCAATTATTCGCAATTTCGAAAACGATATTTTCATACTTTGACTGATTTCTGTTTGAAAAAAATCCTCTTCACAGCAAGAAAAGACTAGGGTACCTTGTTCGATTATGACTGGATATTCCAAAGCAGTTCTTGTTGTCAATGGGTACCAATAGGTCCTTAGAAAGGTAACTTGAAAAGGTTTTGTTGAGAACAACGAAAACTTCCAAACAATAACTATCTAACTGAGGGTTCTATGAACAGTAACTTTCGCTTCAGTGCTTTTCTCCAAATCGCCCAAACTTGCAAGACTGTCGATATGGGGCAAACTGTTTCTGCATTTAAATCTATCATTTTCTGGCTTTGACTTCGAATAGGCCTTGCTGCCAAACCTAAGCAATTTGTTAGTGTTTGAATCTGGAGGAAGAACCTGTAACACTGTGTCCACCAGTTTCGCTTGTTTAGCTGGTGGTATTGGATTGTCTATAACGATCATTGCATTGTGTTTCTTTTCCAGAGCTGCGTTTTTCTTCATTAAAAGTTTAGCTTTTTGTTTAGTAGTTCTTGAGCTTCTGGGTATTGTGCTAGGGCTGCATTGAGATCAGTTTTACTCAGTACGAAGAGATTAGAGTGGCCTTGTGATCTGAAACATATATTTATACATATTCAGGAGGATTTACGTAGAATTTTAATTAAAGAAATTAATTGAAGCAGATCATAACGTGAAGTCAGAAAATTTACGAGTTTGTCCTTTTTGGGAGATTAATAATTTAAATATTGAACACCTGATTTCATTTACGCTCCATATGTTGGTACAGTAGACACATATCAGCGATAAATGTCGAATAGTTACTGAAATATCGAAGTTGTTAAAAAAAATTCAACTTTATTTGTGGGGAAATTTTGCAATAGCCCCCGATCAAATTAAATTTCTAGTGTCGTTACATGTTCCATACAACCAATTTCTCGACTCTCATACAAGTAGGAAGTTCAAACAAGAAGTATTTTGAATGACAGAAATAACTTTATCACAATTTTTTATTGCCTATTTTACTTGTGGCACATTCGCCACTTTGCAATCCATGGTGAAATATTGTTTGGCGTCTCAAGATGATAATCAACACAGAAGGCAACTCAAAACATTATGAAACAACTTGATAATTAAAACAATCATATTAGAGAAAGTGTCAAAATTAAACCAAGTAAATATGTAATTTATAATTATTTAAGTTTTAAGGGTTGAATCTAAGTGAAATGACCAAAAATTGTTTCCACATATGTATTTTATTTACTGGGGTATATCATTTAAAGGGAAAAATAGAAGGATGCGAGTCAAAAATATTCTAGGGTAGTTTGATAGTTTTTTTTTCGCATTTGAAATAACTTTTTTCTGAAATTTCGTTAAATTCTGTATTTGAATTTTGACCAGATTTTAGTGTCATTAAATTTATTACGTTTTTCTGAACAACATTAGTGAAACCAACACGTGGCGGTCTGTCTCAGTTAAGAAAATATAACCCCCAATTTTCCAAAATGTTTCATCTTCACGTCGCTTTTTTCACTATAAAAACACAAATTCACTGCTCCAATTTAGTCCATAAATCACCTTCGAATATTGAAATAACTATTCGATTAGTTTTATTTCAGGTATATTCAATAATTAATGCAGAAACATCGGAATTCTAGAGGTACCAAATATTCACAAACTCCAAGGAAAGCCCGCCGTTTTAAATGGTAGATTTGGCACTGCCGCAGATTCATTCGCGCGAATATGATACGATACCTTCCCATAAATCCCACTATCTTTTGATATGTCACTCGCCGAAGGACGAAGCAGTGGTGCCAAACTTACCATGGAGAACGACGGGATTTCCTTAAAATTTGTGGATATGTGATACCTCTAGAATTTCGATATTTCTGCTTTAATTAATGAATATACCTGAAAAAAATCTAATACAATAGTTATTCGAAAGTTCGAGGGTGATTTATAGAATAAATTGGAGCAGTGAATTTGTGGTTTTATAGTGAAAAATCTCGACGTTAAGATGAAACATTTTTGGAACTTTGGAGATCCATATCTTCCAAACTAAGACATACCACTACCTGTTGGTTCCACTAATATTGTTCAAGAAGACTCAATGAATACAATGACACTAAAATCTGGTCGATATGTGCTGGTCTCCGAATTCGATTTTTAACGAAATTTCTATGTCAGAGGTTCGAGATATTGGGTGTATAGAACATCTTGAAACACTCTGTATCGTCACTATTCATTATCATTATCGAATGCAGCTTCGAACAATTAGGTGAGTATACCTGACATCTGCAGTTCTTCTGTTCTTTCCTGGAATCCCCAAAAGGCTAATTTCACCAAATACGGATCCTTCTGACAGTGTTGCCAGCACTTCGTTATTCGTTCCAATGACTTGCACTTTTCCTGACTGAATTATGTACATTTCCTTCCCTACGTCACCCTTTCTACATATGATATCTCCAGGTAAATAGATCACTGATTTGAGCTGAAGCACCAGTTCTCTCAAAAGAGCTTCGTCACAGTCGGCAAATAGTTTCACTTTACTCAAAGTTTGTATGTGAACGTTTATAGCGATATCAGTCTTCATTTTGTGAGGTAGACAATCCATAATTGTGCTTTCATCTGCAAGGATATTCAATTTTCACATATTTGGAAGAAACTGAATGGAAAATTTCGGATTATTATTCAATGTGATACTGAAATTAAAGATTTAATCCCCAAATAACTTCTCATCATCATATGGTCTTTATTCAAAGCACTTAGAAAAAGAATTGTTTAAGACTTTCGCGGGTCAACATAGGAATTTGTGTGGTCTATCCAAACCCAACGACGGCCTAAAAATCCGATAGACTACACAAAATTACTTTGGACAAGCTTTGACTCATCAGTGTCTCACTTTGAGCTAGTTTCACATGTTTTTTGATTTTTTAAAGGACGTTTTGTTTTCCCAATACAGAATTAGCTACATTCACGAAAAATTAAACGTCCTCTAAATTTTCGAATCAAAAAACATAACAAACTGGCTCAGCAGAGATAATTATCGATTGATCAAAGCACTGCAGCAAAATGTGTTAGAACCTGATTTTCTCAAGTTTTATGGCAAAGAAAATTATTAATACTGACGAGTGTGTTTTAAGAAGTCGAATCCTTAAATCAAGAAAAATCTAAATGCATGAAATTAATTCTTCGATTCATTGAAAGTATATGAAACATTGGAATGCTGATCTGGAAGGTGATGTTAAAATTGAAAGTTGCTTACTCAAGAAAAGTAGATCACCGATCACACCAAAAATATAAAGCATATGTTTTGATAGTATGTAAATTAATGAGGACGAATAAACCGCGAGAGATTATCACAATAATAGAGTAAACCGTGATTTAAGAAGTAATTACCTTTGATATCATATAAATATGCAGAATCAATATAATAGTCGTATCATACAAACCTAGTGTTCTTTGCGTTTTCCAAGTATACGTAAACCACTGCTGTGCTCTCCTTTGCATTTCAATTGGCAAGTTGAGCCTCCTCATGTATTCCAAAGTTTCATTTACTAACTTCTTATACTCTGTTCTATTCCTATTAGCTGTTGAGATGATATCTCTTATTTGACCAATTAATACTGCGAATACAAACACTCCCATCAACCATGAAACCGTCATAAACATGTATTCGATCTAGAAAATAGAAATATTAGATTGCATTGGATATCAATAATGTTTTCCATAACCATACCAAAATAACTACACTATAACCAACATTGTGTAAAAAGTGACGTAACCTGTCAATATTTCTCGTACAAATAATTATTGAGAGAAATCATCGCTCCCGTGGCTTTTTAATTTCAAAACTAATTTATGCTACGCATTTTTGAATTCGATGTTACTCACCCTCTATGTCCCGCACCCCTCTAATTTATTTTTCATATGCAAATATAGGGATTGTGATACATCAAAAAGAAAGGTAATTCGATTAACTATTCAGCGATGTGGCTGGAAGTAAAATTTGTTGTTTTGTTTTTTATTAAAAAATTTGGAGATAATTTACAATTTTCCATTAGAGAGAACTGCTATCGGATTCTTTTACTAATGAAAATTGTGATTTATCAAATGAAATTAGTAGGTTATCAAATCACCTTTCATTTGATGTATCACAACCCCTACATTCTTATTTGGCGTAGGGCGTCAGAAAAATTAAAATTACAAAAAAGGGGTACCAACTTCCCTTTATGATAATTAGTAAAAGAATAAATGTCTGTTTGCAGTACTCTCCAAGCACAATGTGTAAATTATTTTCAAATTTTTGATAGAAAACGACACAACAAATTCTACTTTTAGCAACATCGCTGAAATGAAATGGCGGGTGGAGCAATAAGACTATTACCTCAAATTTTATATACGATTTGAGATTCATACCAAATACATAAATGCAGAATCTCAGCACAATCGGAATTATATTCTAGAAGTTATTCAAGTTATTCAAAAATACCTAATATAAATGATATATGTAAAATAAAATAATTAAAAAAATTGAATTCTATGGTTCTGAGAATGCGATCCTCTTGAAATTTTGAATGAACATTCAGTATATCACTTTTGATTCACAACATAAATATCATTCGAATCGGTTGTCCTTTTATGGAAATAATGGGTTCTTCTTTTCAATATTCCAAATGAATTTTCTATGGTCCTGTTGATACAATGGCTACAAAATGTTACATGAAGATTAAGTAAAACAGTCTTCATTAACAAAAAAAAACCAATTAAATCGGGTATCCTGTTATGGAAATATAAAGATTTTTGGTTTCAATATTCCAATTGAATTTTCTATGATACAGTTTACACTATCGCCACAAAATTTTGCATGAGGCTTATTATGAGCATATGACCGCAACATTTCATTTCGATGGGTTTTGTTTTGTCTGAGATAGTGAGGAACGAAAATTTTGAATGACCATATTTTATGGAACAGCCTGTACGATTGGGCTGATTAACGAGCATAACCGAGCCATTTAGGAACCGAACTCACCCTGAAATTTTCAAGTCTCTAGTACAATCTCTTCGAAAGTTATTGTGCTAACGGCCGGCCGGACGGCCCACACATATTATGATAAATTGCCTTTGAAATCAAAAACCGATAGGTGCATGGATTTTCTTCAATAATACTTCGTACAAGATTTATTGTCGTGTTACGTTACCTTTTTGTAAAACGATAAAAAAATGCTCGCTTTTTTTATTTGATATTTCGGTTGTAGGAAAAATATTGTTTTTATCTCTAGCAGAAAGTATTTTCCCCGCACTATATTGTTTTCAACGGCAATATCTTGCAGAAAACTACAACTTTACGCTTTAGATAGGAAAATAACTACATATTTTTACCTCATGTGTAGGTTTTGGATTCTTCCCAATAGACGTAGCAGTTTTCGTGGCGAAATAAAAAACATTTAATATAGGCGTTGCCCTTGCCATTAAGACGAAACTGTTACTTCCAATGCCTTCCCAAGATGAAAAGGCATAATAGGCACATGCGTTGAGATGTATAAGGTACATCATGTACATCAATGTTTTGGATATCCGTACAACATAAGGATTCTTCACCAATTTATCGATGAAGCTGACTAGTTTCCAGAAAGAGTGTACTTTTAACAATCTGGGCAAGCGAAGTACGACAAAGTCAGGCCCTGTGATGAAATAGAAAACATCAAGGGGTAGGAGAGATATCACATCCAACTGAAAATGATACAGGTTAATTGTTTTAATAAGAAAGAAAATGCAACAGTTATGTATTCGTAATAGAACACTAGCAACTGAAGAAATAATTTTTTCAATAATTTTAGTTTTTTTTTATTTATTACATTTTATAGCAAAATCTATAGGGCTCAAATTTCAATATCCTGAGACTTTGGTTTCATTATATTCAATTATGAAGGTTTTAAATCAGAATATAAAAGCTGAATTAATATATGAATCGAAAGAGACCAATATATTTTCATTTGGATAAAGAAATTTCGTTATACAGAAAATGTGTTTCTATAGTTGGCAACGTCGCGGTCAACTTCACTGATAAATTTAAGTTTATCATTCAAACATAAGCACTTCCTTTCAGACATTTTCGCACAACTTTTCACACTAGCGTAATGGTTAGATTGGAACCAACCAGCCATCAGGTGTGTATTTTAAAACAGTTTCAAAAGGATCTCTTTGCCCGCCGTAATGATTTAGTTTAAGGTCGGGATTCATTACGTACGTCTGGAAAAATTTCGGAAAAACCCACCCTTATACCTTCTTACCAATACCCATTCGAAGAGTGATGTTCTTTGAATATTTCGTTATAGAGAGAATCTAATTCGTTTTAGAGGGTGTTTCAAACATGGAATTTAGATTCAAGGTGCAATGTCTTGTACGAAATTCGTTATACAGAGAAATTCGTTACAAAGAAGTTCGTTATAGGAAAGTTCCAATGTATTCAAATAATCAGCTAAGATTGATCGGTTTATTCTCATACTCACTTTGAACTGTTTTCTCTTCAAGTAATTTTTCCGGAGTAATGAAACATCAGTGACCCAAAATCCATCCTCTAAATACTTAACTTTAGGCTGTATCAAAAGAATGTCTACTAAGTATACAAAATCAGTCAAGTAGTCGAAGACCATCCAAATAATTCTATTTTCCGGAGTTTGATATGGAAAGGTACTTCGTAGTGGTATGACCCATGCGTTGTATAAAAACGTTATTGTAAAAAAAACATCCATCCTGAAAGAATAGACGATTAAAGTGAAAATTGAACTTTGCAAAAATTATCACATAAAGGGTTTTCCAATAAACTTCAAAGACCGATGAAGTTAAAAGGAAGTAATGAAAAAATGCATCATAATCCAAATATTGAGTGTTATTTATCAATTCAACATTTCTTTATTCCACGAAATTACTTGACTTCTTGCATTAATAGTTATTTAATCAACCAGGTTAAAAGACAGCGACTAATGGTCAAGATAATAGTTCGAGACCATTAGTCGCTATATTAATAACCGTGTTGATTACAAGATTTTCCGACGATCTCTAGATGAATAGTGTATAAATCATTGATTAAAATACATTCTCGTTTTGCACAAGACATACATTTGACAAAATGTAATTTCAATGTTTTTATGTTCCAGTAGAGTTTTGACATTTCTCATAGTGCTTCTGAATACTTTGTGTACGGTTGCCATGAGGATTGCACATTAAAATGGCTGAAAAAATTGAGCGAGTATTAAAATGTGTCATCAATGCTCAATTTTGTACACATCAAAATCACCTTTTATTTCGAGGTCGGCGGAAAAACCATTTATAGCCTAGTTTTGCGCATTCGCCATTTTGTGACTTATGGTGAAATATTTTGTATCACAAGATTTTCAATTCACAGAATGAACAAAACACCTTGACACAATGATAAACAAATTAATCATTGAAACAATTGAATTTTATAACGTATCAAAATGAAACAAATTAGATATTCCACAATTTATATGTATTATTTTTTAATGTTGAAGCTACGTGCGATGATAAAAAATTGTTTCAAGATACTTTTTCTTTCACATCGAAATCGTTCAAAGAGAAAGAATATAAATGTGCAATCTAAAAAACAACCCGGGAGTAGTTTTTTGAGGGGTGGTAATTACAAACAAAAATTTTAACGACATATTCTGATAGAGGTTTTACTCCCATTCAAAATTCTTTTTACTTGAACTTTCTACCATATTTGAGGGCCGATATATTGGCTGTATGAGACATCTTGGGACACCCTGTATTTCCAATGGTTAGTTATAATAATTAAAGAAATGTTAATCCGAAAACATTCATTTTCAACAGAAACTAAGTGATTGATGCATACTTCATTTAATGGTTATCACATGACAAAACGAAGAAAAAGAAAGAAAGCTCCTTAGAATTGAATAGCAAAATAATTCTGAAATTAATTATTCATTTCTGTCGAATAACAATATTTTTAATAAGCAGAAATTGAATTTGTTAGATTTCTATCTCACCATATCGAAAGTTTTGAATAAATAAGTTTACACATCTCTAAATTATTGTATTATTTGGAGTAACTTTCAATTCGAATCGGGGCAATGATGTGAAATGAGAGTATATTTGATGAATTTTCCCTGGACATCGGACAATAGGTATATCTGGTTTCAAATATATAGCTACTGAAGTATTTCATGAAAAGGCTCAAATAGAAAGAATCAATAAAAGAGTTTCGATTTGACCTCCCTGCATGAAATAAAAATTTAATAAAAGCCCTGAGCAAGAGCTTTTGAGCGCTCGTTCTTTGGTGGTCATTCTTACCTAAGTAGAATTTCCCATTAGGATCTAATGTGCACAATACGAAAGAGTTCGTCAAATTATTGCAAAAACTATTATTTGTTATTTTAGTTTCAGGTCCCGTATTGTTGAGTATATTCTTTTTTTGTGGGGTTTGAATGTTGGAAGATGGTCTAGTGCTGAATGATGTTTCATTAGACGTTTCTCCACTGCTTATAGAGGATGGAGTACCAGGCGCCTCAATTCTTTCTTTTGCTGCTTGTGTCCTACTAGAGAAAGCCTCGACTAGATGTCTTATCCTGTCCTCGATGAATTGCCGATTCGGATAACTAAAAAAAATGAAACTTTGAATTCAATTGCAAGGAAAAAAATTCGAGAAAAGCTTTGAGTAGGAGCTTTTGAGCGCTCATTCTTTGGTGGAGCAATTAGACTGTTACCCCGAAGTTTTATTTGGGATTTGAGATTGAAACCAAATATATAACTGCAGAATCTCAGCACAATCCGAATTATATTCTAAAAATTCTTCAAAAAATTATCTGTGTGAAAAAATAAAAATTACAAAAATTGAAATCTATGGTTCTGATGATGAGATCCCCTTGAAATTTTGCCTGAATGAACATTTCGTATAGTAGTTTTCATTCTCAAATAAATTTCACTCGAACTGGATATTTTGTTATGGAAATATAAAGATTCTTCTTTCAATATTCCAATTGAATTTTCTATGGTTCTGTAACCACTATGGCCACGAAATTTTGGATGAACATTTAGGATATCAATCTCCATTCATTTTTTTTGAGATATTGAGGAACAAAAATTTTGAATGGTCAAATTTTAAAGGACACCCTGTACTATTGGCTGATTAACGAACTTAACCAAGCTTTTTGGGAACAGAACTGATCCTGATAATTTCAAGTCTCTAGAACGATCCCGAAAGTTAATGTGCTAACGGACGGCCGAACGGCCCCACGAACAGAATTGAATTTGACCACGAATTCGATATTTTTCTTGTTTAATTATTTTCTCCTATAATGCAAATGTTGTTTTTTGTTATATTATATGAATCATTATTGTGAATTAAAAGTATATTTGGAAAAAATTGTCATGTTCATTTATTGTGAGACCCCTCCCCCCAAAAAAAATCGTTGGGGTATTGCCAACATAACTAACGAAATACTGAACAGAGATATGTCCGATATTTATCATAAACTTCAAATTCTGCAAAAAATAATTAAATCGATATTCGCTCTGTGTTCAATTGAATTTCTAAATCCGCAAGTTACTCTGCCTCACCCTGTATTATACTTACTCATTCTGGAAGTTGCTGATTTCAGATACATCATCTCTCACAATTTGGTTCCCATTAAATTTATTTTCATGGCATGAAACATTTATGTTACTACTATTCTCTTCCAGTGGTTCACTACACCAAGAACGTGTGGAACAAATTTTCTTCTTGTTCACTTGATTTAATGTATTTTTTTCTGGATAAACCATACTGCTCTGAAAAGAATTAAATGTGATAAGTACCAGAGCTGTACAGAAAATGTCCAAAAAATTCTAATGTTTTGGGGAAAATTAGATGAATTCAGGAGCTGCTCGGGCTTGATGATATTACCTACATGTCATGGTTTATTGACAGTTGAACAAAGGATTATATCTATATTAAATGAACTTGCATTTGAAGCGCACTAAATGTCGAGAAAATCTAGGAAAAAACTAAATTTCATCATAATCATATACAGGTTGTCCCAAAATACCTCGTCAAAACGTAAACTGGGTGTAATTCGAGTTGTGTTATATCTAATAGAAAAAATTCGTTGATACCTAAAGGAGTATCACAGTTTTCCTGATATTTGTTGTTTCATATTTTTTCCTTCAAAATACCCTTTCTGCTGTCGTAGGGTACCATTTGAGACTTTTCAAACCAGTGGTTTTCCATGAATATTATTGGATGATCTATTCAAGTTCTGCGTTGAAAATCATCTCTCTACATCAGGGGTTCTGAGAAAATTTTTGGGTAGGGGAGCTTCGAATCCAATTGATTTCCAATATCGACTTCACAATAAAATGATAATAATTGATATCAGTTAAAATAGGGAGTGAGGTGCTCATTCCTAGCTTAAATTTTCTATTATTAAAATCAGGTGGGTAATGAAGTCGATGGTGGCTTTTGACATTGACTTTCAATAGTTCCAATGCCTCAAGAATTGCTGATTTGTCGGCATAAATTTGTAATGTGCTAATTTTCGACTCTAGAAAGTTTGCGTTGCCGAGACCACTGAATCACGTCTGGAATTCTCTCGAATAGTCTAGGTATGCGGGTTGGCCCGCATATAAAGACTCGCGAGTTGGACTCACGGACAGTTACAGTTAGAAATCAGTAGCTCGTGAACTGTTCAAAGTGAAAATAAATCTGCAAGTGTGTAAATAAATAAGTGTTTGTTATTGTAAATAATTTAGTGTTAGTTATTGTAGATACATTAGTGTTTTAAGTAGTTCTGTAAATAATTGATTATTCAGCACGGAAGGCATTTCTTTTAACTTCGAATGAATAAAATACGTTACAAAACAATAGCTCATCGTAGCCCCAAAAAATTAAGCGTGTGGTGCAAAATCGCACCAACAAAAGAGGCTACTTCTGGAAATTAAGTTTCTCCTCGAATTGATTTTGCAATCAATGAAAAATTTTTTCTTATATCTTTGGGACCTTTTGTCTCACAGAAAACAGCTTTCGTAGGCATTTTCTGAACGTAATAAGCTATGTTTTGTGCGGATTTTCTCTTCTCAAGTCTTAATTGGTGAAGGTTTTGAATGGTTAGCGGTATTTTCCTCCCAAAGCGTATACGCTAATGGAAATTTTTAAGACACTGAACCATCAATGTTTTCTAGACAAAAATGGTTATTCAAGTCATAAGATCAACCGTTTTCGAAAAAAATCAACGGTTATGTTGACATGATAACCTGGGGAATTTTTCCGTGTAGAAGAACATTGGCGGTTCAAACCTTCACCAATTAAGCCTTGAGAAAAAATGTTCGCACAGAACATAGCTTGTTATGATAAACAAATGCTCAAAAGAACTGTTTTCTTCGGGATAAAGGTACCGGAGATATTCACGAAAACTGTTTTTTTTTTCAATTGCAACACCCTGTATTTCGAAATCGGTGCATTTAAGAGGGTTAGTTTTTTTTCATATTTGTGGACGAGCTCTGATATCCTGAAGTCCTGCGCATATGTTCAGGAACATCCTATACTATATTTGAGGAAAAAACTGAAAATCTGATAAACTATAATGAGAAATATAAATTGCCATTAGATTAGATTAATTGAATTGAAAACATACAAACACTATGTCCGAAGATCAGAATAAGTTCGGAGAATAATTGAGGTAGATGATGGTTAACCTAACATTTCCCGCCTAAATTTGATACCTTTATTTTGAACACCTCGTGGCTATTTAAACGTAGATACCGAACAAGAAATTTCTTCCGGGTGCGAAAATCACTCTTTCAATCACATTTCTAGCCGATCAAAATCTCGTTCAAATCCGGAAAAACCAAATCGCACTGTTTACCCAACTTCGACGGCAACACAGAAAAGAACAATGTGGAAAACCCAACTGCTCAAGACTGCTCGTAATAATATAAAACAGCCCTGGCAGCTCCGCCCGTAACTGATTTGAGTGAATTGCGCCAATACATTAAGAATTCAGAAGAGGTGGAAGCAATTACGTTAAGTAGCTTTACCTTTTTGAAGCGATAAATGGTTTCCATTTCTATATGAGCTGATCACTTAGATTTGCATGTTATGGGAGGATGACCGGCTGGTGCGCCGTAGATTTTCCGGAGGACTATGCGCACCCCAACTGTTTTCCAGAGGTTACTACGTTTGAATTTGTGTGTATCGATCTGATATTCTGATGGCAATGAAGACATTTGCTATAAAGCTCGATGTCAACGAGGATGACCTCAGATTTATTTTTGATTTGCTTGTTGAGGGTAGGCAAAATTGGGGCTACATGAACCAAAACTTTTTAATCCGAGGAGATAGAGAAAATGAATGGCAACTTATAGTCTTCTTTTTTCGAGTAACTGATAATGTCATCAACTGCATTACTCTATCTTCTCTCGTTTCCGGGTTATAGGCCAAAATTGAAATTTGGCGATTTCAACTTTGGTCATTACCTCCGGTTCTGTTTATGCTAGGATGTTGAAATAAAACATTATACAGGCACTTTTCTGATAGCATTCCAGTGGAGTTCTCTGAATGTTTCTAGAAATAAATATTTTTTTCTAAAAATAAATAGACCTCTTAAAAAAAATCAAAGTAGGTACGCCACTAGATTGCTCTCAGAAAAGTGCCATCTCCTAGCAAACACAAAATACAGCAAAAGGCCAAAATTGAAATTTGGGCGATTTCAACTTTGATTATCACCGTTTCTGTTTATGCTAGGATGTTGAAATAAAAACATCAAACAGGAACTTTTCTGATATCAATACGCGTATTCTGATTTTTTTCTGAGAGGTTTATTCATTTAAAGATCAAATTATTTATTTTTAGAAAAATTCAGAGTACGTCACTGGGTTGCTATCAGAAAAAATGTTGTATAATGTTTTTATTTCTACATCCTAGCATAAACAGAAACGGTGATAATGACCAAAGTTGAAATCGCCCAAATTTCAATTTTGGCCTTTAACTCGGAAATGAGAGATGATAGAGAAATACAGTAGATGGCACTTTTCTGAGAGCAATCTAGTGGCGTACCTGCTTTGATTTTTTTTAAGAGGTCTATTTATTTTTAGAAAAAAATATTTATTTCTAGAAACATTCAGAGAACGCCACTGGAATGCTATCAGAAAAGTGCCTGTATAATGTTTTTATTTCAACATCCTAGCATAAACAGAACCGGAGATAATGACCAAAGTTGAAATCGCTCAAATTTCAATTTTGGCGTATAATCCGGAAATGAGAGAAGATAGAGGAATGCAGTTGATGGCATTATCAGTTTCTCGAGAAAAGATGACTTTAAGGCGCCATTCATTTTTCTCTCCTCGGATTAAAAAGTTTTAAGTTTTGAAGCACCACTTTTCCCACCCTGTCCAAATATCATTATGAATTTGTGGTCACCCAACACATGGGTCTCTGGATGTTATTTCGGTTTAGGCGTAGATAATTGTACTTACATAATCAGAATAAACTTTTGAATTTTCTGTCTGTCAGGACAGTACAAATGAGCCATAATTCGCATAGCACCAATTGCCTCTGATAGTCATATGGCACTAAGGCAACTGCAACTGATATACAGATGATTCCAAAACCTCTACAGGAGCTGGCGCTGGGATATACGGGCCAAGTACCATGTGCGCACTGTCGCTAGGCTCCTGTATGAGCGTCTTCCAAGCAGAAATCTTAGCTATTGAAAGATGTCTAGATATAAATCTAAAAAGAAACTATTAGAAGTGCGATATAGCGCCATACACTCAGATAGTCAAGCTGCTATTAAAGCACTGAACTCCTACGTCGCGTCATCGACTCAAAGATGATCTGGGAGTGCCGGAACAAACTCAATAAGGTATAGGCAAGAAAAATAAGGTCTTTTAATCTCGGTTCCAGGTAATTAGGGAATCGAAGGAAACGAAGAGGCTGATACACTTGTCACAGAGGGTGTACGAATGTCACTCATTGGCCCAGAACCATTCTGTATTATAGGTAAATGTACCTATAAGAAGGAGTTTCTGGAGAAGGAGAAAGCCGAGAGCGAAAAACTCTGGCGGAATCTCCCAGAGATGGATTATTCCACTAAGTTCTCTCGAAACAGCAAGATCGAAAAGATATCTGGATCTTGGTAAGAAATAAATACACCTCCTCACTGGCTTTCTTACAGGACACTGTCACCTCAGGAAGCACCCGTTGAGGATGGGATTATCGGACACTGATGACGAGTGTAAGTTCTGTCGAGAGGAGGAAGAAACCCCCATTCACCAAGTCACGGAATGCTTTGGCATTGCGAGCCTGAGGAGAAAATACCTTGGGCGAGAAACTTGTGAGAGTGAGGAACTAGTCTCGTTGACGCCTTCACAGATATTAGATCTCTGGACCTTGAGGTCGCAGTGAAGTGTAGCCCCTTTTTAAACTAAACTGAAGGCAACAGATAACATTTCATTGCAAAACGAAGACTATTGGGAGCTGTGAGAAATGCCCCAAAAAACTGGCGAAATAAGCTAGTTCTATACTATATTTCACCAAATTATGAAGTGAGTAAAACTTTAGCCCCTCCTTATCCATAGAACATTCGTTAGTTGTCGTTCATATTCGTACGCGACCGCAATGTGTCGGAGCCTGATGGGACTAGTAAGGAGAGATAGATGGCTATCCTACCGCGTTCACGATGAAGAGGTCGTAGCGATAGGAGAGGCTAAGCTAAGAGGTTTCCTTCACTCCATACTCAACCGAAAGAGATTGATGTTGTTTGCTCCCTCAAAAGGGAAGGCTGAGCAAGCTTACTGGGTTTCTTACAGGATACTGTACATCTAAGGGAGATTCCTGAGGAAGTCTATCTGCAGATTAAAGAGTAATCAAACGCAAATAGAGGCCGAACTCGAATAAAGTTTCCTTCATTTGGACATCTGCTCATGCGCATTAAAGACAGATTATAGAATGGCCTTTAATAAAATACATGTGCTAGCTAGACGATATAAGAGCAAAGTTTGGTTTGCGCCAACATATCATTAGCATTTTATGTGCTTGATGTTTTTGTGGTCGATTCACATATCTTCAGATATCAGAGATCTCCTTACCGATCTATCTTGTGTAGGATATATTCATCTCACAGTATTTTGGAATAATCACAGAAATGATCTTGGACAAAAGGAGGCCGTCCTCATGAAAACAATACATATTTATCACTTCGTTTATTCACATACATATAGTTTTATAAATATACAAAACAGAAAAACAGAAATTTAGAACCTTGCAGCAAGGGAATACCGAATTTTGAAGAGGTAATTTACCGGGTTGTAGAAAAGCGAAAAACAATTTTCAGTCTAGTGGCTTCCTTTGGCTACAGCAAGGAAACTGGACCTGAAAACAAACAAAGGAATTGTTACAAAACATAAAATAAGTTTTTCGCACTCAATTTGCTTCTCATGGTCTTCAGTTGGTAGTGCATGTTAAAGAATAATCATGATTTTCATTCCGTGGTGAAAAGGTTTCATCATTTTGAAGCAGAATCTTACGACATTGAAAAAAAAACTTGTGAAATGAATTCCAATTACTTGGATTAACAATATCAACAAATTTTAAAAATCCTCAGAGGAAAAAACTTGAAGCAGAATTAAATTACCTTTTTTTGTCAGGTGGCTTCTTTTAGCTTCAGCAAGGAAACTGGACCTGTAAACAATGAAAAGAATTTTGTTACATAACATAAATTGTAAGTCACATTCAAATTGATATTTATTGTCTTCAGTTGGTAGTGCATGTTAAAGAATAATCATGATTTTCATTCTACGGTGAAAAAGTTTCATCATTTTGAAGCAAAATTCTGCGATATAACCTACATATATTTAACGTATTCACTTTGAAAGATTCAAGCTCCTAACTTGTGCTAAATGCTTATTACTATAAAATGTGAAGAATAAGAGTGATAAAGAACAAGTTTGAATAATACTGGAAGTCGGGAAAGAAAAATCACTACAGTAATTGACTAATTTGGGATTTTGTGGTTGCATTCTTTGATATTTTCATAAAATTCAGTATTTGAGAGAACATGAAATGAAAACAAAAAACCACCAAAAGGTCTTCAAACTACTGAGCTGCTTCGCAGCAACTCGCCCAAGGAAATGCATTATTATTGCTAGCAAGAATCATTGGTGACATTTTTCATCATCAAACAACTAAAAATGGTAACTGAGGGCCAATAAACTGTCGATACTAGCGAAAAATCAGCTGAGCATGAGTTTTTCACAGTGAAATCAGTTTTCAGAAGCTTTCCAATTTGATGTCATACAGGGGTAGGTATACGGCAAAAACCTTACAAATTTGTAAGAGTAAATATTTGTATTGCAATCTTAGACTGCGCCTTACATTTGTGGTGAAGGGCAGGTGGAGTTACAAATTGATTTACCCCATCTGACAAGTGAATTACATACCAATATGTATGCAATGCTTGTCAATTGGGGATAGCACTCAGAGTAAGATAGAGATGACCTTACGCGTGAATAGTACCGTAATCAACCAAGCATTAGAGTGAGATGGAAAGCATTTCACTGCCGCACTGGGGTGAAGTAAACAACAGGTTAGATTTTCATTTCTACAATTTCTGTACATAATACAACAGTTCCGTAATTTTGCCATAGCTATAATTACCGGAATAGCCTTAAGCAACAATAAATTGCCACTAAATCAGTAAAATAATTCAGATTTTGAACGTCGAATCGAAATGAAAATGTTAACACATCGCATCCAGAAACTTAACACTTACGGACGATGTTGCCAAACTGACAGAATTGTCTGTAACAGACGCAAACCGTCAGGGTTAATGTCTAGTTTACTGCCCAGCTACCAATTTTCAAAACGTTTGTTGTTGTTTCGTTACGATGTTGTGATGCAAAAGTTTCAATTTGAGCACCGGCAAATCAAAACTTCCCGAGAAATTTGAAAAAGACTTACTATAAATCGTTCATTATCCAAGTGTCACTTTTCTTAATTAGAGCCAGATTTTTTTAGTGAAAAATAAGTGTTTTTTGGCGATTCCCACTCCTATAAATACATGGCACTATTCCTATTTTAACTAACCTAACCTAATCAAGCTAACCTATTACCTTAGGTTAAGTTAGGTTAGCTAAGATAGGAACAGTACCAAGTATTTATAAGAGTGGGTATCACCCGAAAACACTTATTTTTCACTAAAAAAAACAAAGGTTTGGCTCGTATTAAGACAAATGACACCTGAATTATGAACGATTTATAGATTTTTTTTCGATTTTCTCGGGAAATATTGATTCGTCAATGCTAAAATTGAAACTGTGGCATAACATCTTAACGAAACAATATATATTTGAAAATCGGTAACTGGGCGGTAAACTAAATATTTACGCCGTTATATATTATATCAGAATAGGGGAGCAGTGGACCAATTATCCCAATACGGAATGAACATACCATACGGAACGAGTTTGCAACGCTGGAATATTGCATAAACAGAGTCTACTTGGCGGCATAACAATTGCGCGAAGGCATCCCAGGTTTACTTTCTACTCTGAGGGATGGCAAATGAGAAAACGAAGAATTCCGTTAGTTTTTCACAGTGAAATCGCACTTTTCAGAAGCTCTCCACTTTAATGTGAATCATGGAAAGGTATATGGCAACAAATATGAAAAAGTAAATAATTGTCTTGCAATCTTAGACTGCGCCTTACATTGGTGGTGAAGGGCAGGTGGAGTTACAAATCGATTTACCCCATCTGAGAAGTAAATTACATACCAATATGTATGTAATGCTTTTCAATTGGGGATGGCAGATAGCGAATAAAATAATTACTTACATGAATCCATCTATTTAGACCTTGCACGCATCTTCCTGCGCTTACGCTTCAACCTACGCATACGCTTCTTTCTCCACTGAAAAGAAAAATAAGGTAAGACAAGTTGAATATGAATTGCAACTGAAAATAGAATATATAGAATAGGATATGAAAATGAAAACAAGTAAAGAGAGAAAAATATTATTCAAAAAACATATTCTGACTCTCATTGTCGATACCTACATGATCAAATGAAAGTTGACTGTTCTATACTGAATATCTTCAAGTTAGAATTTTCAAGAAGACAGATGATTTGATTATTAATGACTAAATATACTGTTAAGATCAAAACATAAGAGCGTAATAAACACTAGCTAACAAAACAAGAACGATATAGAAGTAGTTAAAACATTTTTTAAAAGTGTAGCCAGCAGAAGAGAAGTCAACAAAAATTAAAGCTATTTGTTTTAAAAGTACCACCAGCAATAATATATTTTTAGTACTTTAAGGAACCAAACTATGATATAGATAATATCAAACAAACCAATTACAACGAAGGGAAACACATTTGCCTCGCTGTAATGAATAAAGGTAAACATGCATTATTATAAATCGTTTGGAATCATTCTGCGGGAATCAAGATTCAAGAAAGCCGTGAAAGATCGGTTTATTCAAAATAAAATCGTTGGAGGCATCAAGTTATAGGTATACAACTTTTACCACGCTTGTGTAACCGCTTCAATATCAAATAATCAATTCAATAATCGAGCATGGTATGTTTCCGAGCCGAGAACTAATTCTAACTACAATAGCTTACGAAACACATATTTGATACTACATTATCAATTATTCTTTGCAAAATCACAAATAAAATATTGGTTAAAACAAATTCAACGTTGCTAAACGGTGGGAAATATTATGTTCGGTAACCTTATTCAGTCTGACGAGGCATAACAAATTATTTATAAAATTATCAATAGTAGTGGGTACACAATAATAAAACTACCAGATTAATTAAATAATAGTAAAAAAAACTTACCTTAGCTCTCATTATACCTTTCAATCAGTCAACTGATGACCTGTATAATTCGAGAATTTTTGTGAATCTGAAAATTTTTCAGAAACACAAGCAAAGAATGAGGTTTGTAGTTTGACATTTTAGGAATGAAAAAGAACTGTCATAATGTTCTTCTGATGTTGGTCTTAGTGCTCTACTTAATTCTAGTGATATCAATATAACAGAATAAAAAATTCAGCCAATTACCTGATAACAAAAGCTTTAAATAATAATACAAGTCAATTATTTAATTTTTTTCTTGTGATTTATGATGAGATGGCCCTGCCGCCAAGCGCCAAGCACAGTAAAAGAAGAAATTCAGATCCAATTCTATGAGTTAACCTAAATTCCAGTAGACCTACCGTTGTAGTTTTTTGAAACCTTTTTTTAATGATAATCAAAAACAAATTAATAAATGTTGGGTACCCAAAAATTGTTCTAGTATATTTGTACATATATTTAACATTTTCACTGAATCTGCAAATTCAGTATGTTCGGAAACAGTGCCTGAAATTGGGAAATTTGTTCGCAGATATTCTTTTTGTAGCCGGTTTTATGTGCTAATGACCCAAGTGTTGATTACATTATTCTTAGAATAAAACACCATTATGTCGTTTTGTATATCCAAAGGTAGCAATTTTAAAAGAGACACTCTACACTTTTTGTATGATAAATATGTCAATGAGAATTCCACAAGTGAGTTCTAATTCTTTTGTCTGATACAAAATTTGCTTATTTCAAATATTTTTCAGAAGCAACAGATGTCTTTGGAGGAATCGTATCAAACTTACATTATGCCTGGCTTGTTCGGAAATCAAGAATTGTTGTAGTAAATTGTAAAAATGCTTCAAGAGTGGGTTCGTGGGATTTCGGTAATACACTACAAGATGATACTGTTGAGATCAATAAAGTCGAAGAAATTCAAAGACCAAATGGCAAAGAACCCCACTTGATTATATCATTAAATTGTGAGACAAGAGGGGGTATGATATGTATATTTGATTTTGTTGGATCAAAAGTAATCAGGGCAATTCAAATTGGTGATAATGTAAGTATGCAGTTATGAAATTCAACCAATAAAACTGGGAAATACATTATGAAAGCAAACTAAACTCACTTATACACCTGAAATATTGGAGTAATATAATGAGGTAGTTCAGATACAGCAATAGGTACTTCTTTGTTCTATTCTTATAGAACTCTTGTAAATAGTATTCAGATCAAAGGACTGGTACATATTTTATTTATTTATAAATAATGTTCATCTTTTATTTTTAGATTACTAGTGTACATGTTATCGACAGAGGACAAGATTTGTTCAGTTTATCAGGACCATTAAGAAATTTTGATGGTGTTCTGGCAGTTGGCACAGTTGGAGGAAATGTTTATATCTTGGATATTTGTAGGCAGTTATGTTATGAAGGTAGCAATGTTCAAAATTACTATGATTTTCCTATTTATTTATGCATTACTGTTATAGGTTTCAATTCAGTGGAAACTAGAGATGAAATGAATCCATGTCAGATAAAAATAATAACTGCGGGAAATCTATTGGATTTGGAAAACTGCAAGAAAATAGCTTTATGTAATGAATCACATTTAGCTATTTTTCTTAATGGTGAGTCTGCTCCTCAATTATTATTTAATTAGTCCTTCTCTCTTAATAAATATGAAAATTTATACATAAAAAATTGCAAAATAATATAGCACATTTATACAGGTTTGCCATATAAGTTGAGTATTTTTTGACAGGTGTTAGAACTCATCAAAATACGTCGTTATAACAAAAATGGATCATAAAAATTCAAAAAAAGCCCTGAGCAGGCCCTTTTGAACTCTCCTTCATTGGTGGAGCAATAATGTTATTACCTCAAAATTTTGTACAGGACTTGAGATTCATGCATATGTATATAAAAGAATAAAGAGGTTGAACGCGTAGCATCGACAGGAATTCATAAATAATGTAAGCAGAGTTTAATATTCGTTGATTTCAATTGACTAATATTATTCTCTGCTAACTGCTTACATTATGTAGTTACGTTATGAGTACTACCACCTGTAAAAAAAACAACTTATAAAACATCCTGTTTAATTCGGGCAGCGATTTTGGTGTTCTAAATTTTGGAAAACTGAACAATTGAAATGTACCTTAAATATTTTTGTTACAGTGGTGCAGAATAAGAAAACAGAGCATTTTGTCCTGAAAGGACCAGGTGGAACAGATGTACTTTACGTTAATAAAGAAGAAGTTTTGATCAGCTCTCTCCATTATTGTCCACAACTGAGTTCTATTTTGGTTGGATACAATTTTGGCGCGTTTCAGTTATGGGATCTCATGAATATGGAATTAGTTTATACTTCACCAATATGTGAGGATCACATACCAATTATCAAGTTTGCAATTCAAGTGAGAACTGGAAATATTATGAAGTATTGGTTGAAGTCTAAATATTTTTTTTAAGGAACCAGCTGATGATCCTAGAGCATTCTGTTATGTTTGGGCTGTGTATAGCAGTGAGGATTTAGAATCTAAGGTCCTACCAAATTTGGTTATGTATGCTTTATGTTACGAGTCTAAAGAATTCCATGAGAACTATGGTATTCTGTATGAGGTTTGTTTATCATAAATTCTTGTTGATGAAATATCTATGTTGACATAATTTGGGAAATGCATTTTGCCGAGAACAATTAATGTTCTGAATCAGAATTACGAATATCTCAAATGCCTATGAAGCCATTTTTTAACAGGAATTAAGATTCACAAGAACAAATTATGAGAAAGAACAAAGATAATATAGAATTATTATATTAGTTAGTATTTTACTACTACGGTCTTATTCAAATACTCTTCATTTCACTTCAGTAGTATAGTTAAAAAAAACCGTTGAATAAGAATTTGAAAATTTGTTTTTTAATCCCATAATACTTTGACCAAATGTTCCAATTGAAACTGAGTTTGTAACATTACCGGAGAAGGCTAGTAACACCTCACCTACCAAATGGTATTTTTTCTCAGAGTAAGAAGTAAACACTGAGGTGCCCCCAAAGGTGAATAGTACCGCATTGTAATCAACAAAGCTCTAGAGTGATATGGAAAGCATTTCACTGCCGCTCTGGGGTGAAGTGAACAACATGTTAAATTGTCATATTTACAATTTCTGAATACAAAACAACATTTTGGTAATTTTTTCATATTCTTAATTACTGGAATTCCCCTAAGCAACATTAAACTGCCACCAAAACAATAAAATAATTCAGTTTATGAATGTCAATTCGAAACGAAAATGTAACAAGGCATCGTCGTAACTGAACAGTAACTGAATGATGTTGCCAAACTGACAGAAATGTCTATAGCAGACTTTAGCTGTTAGTACCATAGTAGTCGAGCCGTAGACCAATTACCCCAATACGTAATAAAGATACGGCACAAGTTCGCAACGCCGAATGTTGTTCGCGCCCATAAACAGATTTAGCTGCGTCAACAAATGTTTGAAGGCATCTAGGTTTACTTTTTACTCTGAGTATTTTTTCATCAAATTTGGTATGTTTCATATAAAGTAAGATCGTAACCTTGGCTCCTGGGAATTCAGTCACTTTGGTAGTTTCTGGAGAGCCAAATTCCCAAATTGTGTAACTTGAAAAGAATGATCTTATGAAAATATGCATATTTTATATTCAAATTTTGTTTCAGAACTTTCAATACTGCACTGTACGTTTCCAAAGAGAACTTGGGTTTGGCAATAATCAATCCAATATCAAAGTAATAGGTGGTAAATGTCTAAATCTAGATTCATTGGTTTTGAAGAACTCAGCTAGCTTCAATGAAATGTATGGAAACGATGGGACAGAGGATGCCTTGTCTTTATGCGTTGCGGCATGGAAAGCAGTATGTGAAAATGGACAATTTACTTTTATGGCTGTTTTCGATCTGAATCAGTGGTATAAAGCACAAATGCCTAGTGAGTAATATTTCTTTTGATATATGGTATGATGTTTGAAGCGTTTTGAGGAGTAATTTTTGAATTAAAAAAAAAATTGCTTAGACGTACATAGTTTTCATCAATTTCATTGCATTCATCTTAAAAATTAATATGTGCAAAAAGTTCATGTTGGAGTACAATGAGGGTTATATTCTTGTACAGGTATGGAAATTCACAACGGAATCATACGATATTCAATACATCAGGGAGAGAATTTTGCCGTCCACTAAAACAGTGTTATATTCGGAAGATTTACGTGCTACGTTTCTGACGGAATGAATGGTCCAATGCGAATAATGTTGTTGTCTTTCTCTAAAATGCACAATGATTCAATGAGTCAGGCTATTCGATTTTATTACTGAATTTCGCCACTTCTAAAGAGAAGGGAGACAAATACATTGTTTGCATTGGACCATTCATTCCGTTAGAAACGTAGCACGTAAATCTTTCGAATAGAACACTGTTCAACTAGACGGCACAATTCTCTGATGCATTGAATATCGTATGTTTTCGATGTAAATTTCTATATCACAAGAATGGTTCTTTAACAAGTTCAATCATTTCAGTTGCTTATTATTATCAAGTGTTGGGAAAATTTAATTGTTGGCAGTTATGAACATTTCCGCTTATAAAAGGTTTTCCAATAAGAGGTTATTTTGATATTCAAAGAAAAATTCCATTTTTCAATATAAATGATCGGATGTTTATTTAATTATAAAGAAGAAGCTATGCCGTTAATAGTGTAAATTAACCTCAGGCAAATGACCACCACGACCACGCTTACAGGATCGTATCCTTTTAATGAAATTTTCCATCACCAAATCGCAAAGTGTCTGCCCTATGTCCTCGATAGCCTCACGAATTCCATCTTTGGATCTTGAATCGACGCTGGGCTATTGGCGTAGACCTTCTCTTTCACGTGGCCCCAAGGGAAGACGTCGCAAGGTGTTAAATCATAAATCTCAGTGACCAATTGTGATCACCTCTTCGAGAGATAACACGGTCCAGAAACTTTTCCCGAAAAAGATCAATGGTTTCGTTGCTTGTGTGGTACGTAGCGCCGTCTTGTTGAAAGTAAACGTTGTCAAGATCAATACTATCCAATTTCGGCCATAAAAAATCATCAATCATCTCTCGATAGCGCAATCCATTCACCGTAACTGTTGATCTAGTCTCATTTTCGAAAGAGTAAGGCTACAGCAGCAATATTCTCGGCTTTTTTGGGCGACGTGCACGGATTTTATTCTTCACAGCTCGAATTTTTCTACCAATTTTTTCATTGCGGTCCGACAAGGTGCTTGTCGATGACTCAAAAATGTTCGAGTTTTACGAACCGTCTCTGCCAAATTTTCATCTTTTCTATAGTGAATTTAAATAATTTCAATGCGTTCTTGAAGCGTGTATCGTTCCATTTTCATTAAAGGCATAGTTTCTACTTGTCAAATGTCAAAAAATGAGAGCTCCAAACGTGACATCTACCGAAATAGCGGGCTATTCAAAATAAAACCTCTTATTGGAAAACCCTTTATTTTTAATTTCTTGAATACGACATTAACTAGTCTTACAGCCATACCTCATCTAAATATTTTTTTAGACTCCTCAAACTTAGACGATTGCTCCAGTTACATGATAACACTCTGCATATCTGACTTAACCAATACGGATGGCGAAAATAAAATAGAAATATTTGATGTAATTTTGAACAAAAAATCCGTACAGCAGTTCATTGGTACCCAGAGGCTAGAAGAACATTATTATCCCTCTTCTTTATCTTTCGGTGAGTTTAATTCAGTTCTGCAATGATTTTTGTAGCACTGTGGTATTTTAAATGAGAGGAAATAATTCAAACAAATTTTATTGTTTTTCAGAAACTTCTTGTTTATTAGAAAATAAGATTGTGAATATTCAGTACCAAGGTGTTCAAACAGCCTTGTTAAGTCAATTACAAAAAGCAGGACCGTTATGTTTGATAAGACCATCAGAAACCTACCAAGAAATAGTAGCCTTGGGACTAACTCCATTATTTGTGGAATTGAATACAACATCAGCTATAACCAGTCTGGTGAGTTAAGTTTGAATAATTTTTTTTTTATTTACCTTAATTACGACAATGGTCACCTCTGAAATTTTCGGCGATATACGGACCATACCCTTTCTTCTGGAGCAACTCAGGAGCTTGAAGTACTGGCGTATGCATCGAGATATAATAGAGAGGAGACGCTATGACATACAATTGAGTAAGGAAAAATAGTAACAATGGGCGGGGTTAAGTCGGGAACCCATATGGCGGAAAGTTCAGGATTGAATTAAGTTGCCAGTTTTTTCTGTTCAGAAATTTCATTAAAAAAATACGACGTGTTGGGTCTTTGGGAAACCTGTTCAAATAAGGTCAATTGAATATCAAGTAAACAATTTTTCCTCACACACATATAAAAAGATATCAGATTACCAAGACAGACTTTCAAAAATTTCCATTGCGGATCTGTTCAGTACTCATCTCCCCACCTGTGATATGTTTTTCCTCTGATTTTATTCTTATCTGTCTCTTCTCTGCTTGAAGAAAGCCTTACAGCACACGATACCATTTTATTGTATATTATGAAGCAGAAAAAACCACAATTTAACTAGGAAAAAGGCGCAAGAATCACACTTCCTCCAGAAAATTCAACGATTGTCAAATTTGACGTTAAGGTGGTAGTAATATGGCGGATCTGATACCACGTTTATTTCAATGATGGCAACTGTTTACTATCCTATTTCTATGGGCGTATGTGTGTTCATTTTGTTTGGAGCACAAAGCTCAAGTCACTCAATTACCATAATATTTTTTATTACGTCGGTGCTGTCGTGTTCATATTTGTTATGATTGTGGATATTTCGATATCAAAGCTGTTTATTTAATAAAATCGCAAATTACTACATTTTATAGTTTCTCGTTTTATTTGAGATTGTTGTTTATTCAACCTGTGTCACAAAATATCCTTCAAATCGAACAGTAACAACCATTTAGCGAAACTCAGGAACTCAAAGCTATAGAACAGCTCAGGAGCTCGAAACTCTCAAAAGAATACAAGTAATATTTACTTCTAGTTTGATTGGTAGATCCACATAAACAGTTTTCCTTACGGATCTAGAATAGGTTGATATCTTATAAATGAACTGTGAGAAATACAGTAAGAGTGAAACCTTGTCCGTTGCGTTATGTTGCGTTGCGTTATCGCATTGTAGGCCACGCCTACGTTGCGTCAACGCACGACATCGCCATTTTATCAGTGGAATACTCAGTGCGACGCTGCGTTGACGCAACGCAACGTAACGTTCTAGCCGAGCCTCGCTCTCAGCAGCCTAAATCGTTTTTGTTTAGCGTGTTTTTTTGGAGGTGAAATCAAGGTTTATGGCTTATCCATATTTCGACCACACATCCAAAAAATGATAAGCCAATCAAATAAAATGGTTGGATTTATTAACAGAAGTTGCAGAGAATTCAGAGATCCTAGAGACTTTATTGGCTTGTACTACACGTTTATCCACAGTAAGTTGTCTTTCGCATCCGTTATCTGGAATTCCATTTACGAAGTTCACATAAAAAGAGTCCAGAGAATTCAAAGTAAATTCCTGCAATTTTTAGCTTTCAAAAGTTATATCATCATAGAAAATAGAGATTATAACCCCATAAGAAAAAATATTAGCTTTGAGGGATGGTAGAACGGTGCAGGAACTTTGTATTCTCCATAAAATTATACACTCTGGGATTGATTCACCTTTTCTCCTTCATAAAATTAATTTTCACGTACCGGGACGAAACCTGCAAGATAGAGCTCTTTTCTACGTCATATTTCGTAGAACGAATACAGGACAGCACTCTCCGATGCGGCTACTTATAACAGTCTTGAATTAAATAGTGGCATAGACATTATCTCCGATAGTTTTACAAGGTTCAAAAAACTCTTAAAACACTTTTTCATGTCGGGTAGTGGGATTTTTTTCTCTCATGTGGACGAGTCGTTTCTGTACGTATTATAATATCAAGTGGATACTTTTTTGGTAAATTTTTACTGTTTGTATCCTAAATGGACAATTAATAAATAAATCTGGAGTGATAATCCAGTGAGAGTGTTTCTCTTTTTTCCAATCATTAAAATCTGTCCTAATTAATGTGATTGATACCCAACTGGTCATGTTACTTTCATTAACAGGAAGGTAGAGTCGAGTACAAGGCCTATTGTGACTCAAGTGACAACAAACTATTAAAAGAACAAGTGTGTACAGAAAAAGAAAACATACTAAACTAAATAGAGTTCGGTTCTCTTTTTGTAGGGACATCAGCTTTCTTATTGCCCCTTATGTCCTGAAAAATAGTCATCCAATCTAAAACTAGCTTCTTCTTTAGTGTTATGAGAGGTATTTTAAAGTTTCGAATAGTCCTTAATAAACAATCAATGGCTATCACTGCTATCAGTAGCTGCAGTGTCATCTGATTATCAGGGTAAACTCTAGATTCCTTTATTGTCTGGACATACAGACTTGAGCACATCTCTATGTGGTCAGAATTTGCAGCTGTAGAATTTTTATACACATTTTTATTTATATACCAGACAAGCCACATTTTTACTGTAGAAAGTGTCTTGAGGACAGTACATGATACATATTCCAATAGTTATCCAGACTGTACCATTATAATCTGAACTATTATCATTCAGGTTGAGGCAAAAAAAATATTATTCAACACTGTAGCCATGACAAAAAAATTTGAGAAATACATATCTCCGGTCACCTACATATCTTTGGGGTATATGTCACAACCAACAAGTCAGCCGATTGTTTAATGCAGTGAATGTGTTGATCAGTTTCAGGCCTAACAGTCAACAAAGAAATATTACTCATTTTTTGATTTATTTTCAGAATAATCAAAGGGAAGTTATTTTAAGTGTTGCGTTAGAACAACAGTTAACCAGCTGGCTATGTAAATGTGCATCAGAATGGGCAAATGGCAGTTTTTCATCGGCTGGTTGTTCCTTAGAATTACTCACCTCTTGGGCTCATCAGAGAGCTCTTACCTTGAAAGCGAAATGCGATGATTTATGTAAGTTTATTCAACTATAATGGAAAAATTTCATTCACTTTTTGACTTTTAGGTATTCCCATGTTTGATTATTCAGCAGTTAAATTAGATGCTAATACTATTAATGTACTCAGTAATTGCATCAGGCAGATTAAAAATATTTCTTTTCTACTTTCCCACATTGTCAATAAATTTTCATCATATATGACAAATAAGGGTAAGCTGTTGATATATACGCTCAAAATAGAGTTTGTATTTATGTCATTCATTTCAGATAAAATATCTGAGCTGTGCAACCATCTCAAAATGCTTGAGATGTACTTTGATGTTTTACAATGGTTTTTGAATGTTGGAATATTACCTGAACTTACTCCACTCCATTATAACTTAGCAAATGTAGCAAAGGAAGAGAAAGTCCGAGCTCCGTACCCTTTGAAAGAAATGGAAGAATACTATTCAAAAAGAAGGGCCGAAATGCTTCTTTCTTTGAATAACAGACTTTCCATGAAAAAAAGTGTACTTTTCATCGACTATCTTCTGAATGTAGAATTTGATGGTCGTTTAGAAAAAGATTGGCAGAAAGATGGAGGAACTGGTTTCTATCCTCCTAGGTCAATTCAAGCTCTCTTACGGACTTATCTGATGGAAGGGATGGAAATGTGCAATAAACATTCATTGGTAATTTATCTACTCTCAGACTTGGCAGCCATATTCGATGCACCGTAAGTTATATAGTTTTGAAGTCGACTTCTTAGTTCTCTGCTAGAAGTATTCAAAAGATTTATTATTTTTTCGAATTTGTCCTGCTCAATCGATCTTAATTAAAATATGAATTCAGGTTTTCATAGAATTGCAACTTGTTGTATTCAGCCTCTGAGTAATAAGTAAACCTAGAGGTGCCTTCGCGGATTCGCGCATTTGTTATGCAGCCAAGTAGAATCTGTTTATGAACGCGAAGAAGAACCCGGCGTTGTGAACTCGTGCCGTATGTTTATTTCGTATTGGTATATGTAATTGGTTTACCGCTCCACTACTCTGATACTAACAGCTTGCGTCTGTTACTGACAATTCTGTCAGTTTGGCAGCATCGTATGTTAGTGTTTAGTTTCTGGATACGATGTGTTTCATATAAATTTCGAATTGACGTTATAAACTGAGTTATTTTGCGGATTTAGTGGCAATTTATTGTTGCTTAAGGCTATTTCGGTAATTATAGCTAAGGCAAAATTACGAAAATGTTGTATTGTATTCAGGAATTGTAGAAATGAAAATCTCACCTATTGTTTACATCACCCCAGTGCGACAGTGAAATGCTTTCCATCTCACTCTAATGCTTGGTTGTTTACAATGCAGCACTATTCACGCGTAGGGGCATCTCTTTGTTTATTTCTTACTCTGAGTATTCAGCTAATATCTGTAATAGGATTTGCAATATTAGCTTATGCAACTGAATTCAGTTCGGTCAAATCAATATAAAGGGTGGTCGAAATTGCGCGGTGTTTTTGGTAATAAATAAAATATAGATGGCGCACTAAATTAGTCTGGGTATTTTGACATTTAAGAAGTGCGAAGTATCACATTTCAAAGAGATCGGTTCAATCAAGTGAAAAATACAGTCGTAGCTGTCTTTCACAAGAAATATTGATTTGGTTCGTGAAAGAGTGTTACTGAAGACCCTGAAATAACCATTAGACGACTTTCACAAATTGGACTTAGTGGGTCCATAACATGGTGCATTTTACACAAGGATTGCGCTCTAAAGCAAAATGCAAATGACACAATTGATTTATTGAGACAAACATGTCAATTGCCCACCAAGATCATGTTGATTTGAAACCATTTGACTAATTTCTTTGGTGTTATGTGAGAAGCCAGATCCATAAGAATAATCCACAATCAATTCCTGAACTAAAGTATGACATTTTTCGTGTCATTATTGAGATAGAGCCTCAATTATGTCAAAATGTCAAGGAAAATTTTTAACAAAAGAATGGACGTCTGTAGAGCTAGAAGACGAGGCATTTAACAGATAATATTTTTCGTACATAAAGGACATAACTGATACTTCAATAAAATTACCAATAAAAAGTTTTTGAAAATGAATGCAAATTATGTATTCCATCAATTCTTGAAAAAACCACGAAATTTCAAACACCGTTTATTTAGCAATATTGAAGAAGAATAACGTCTCTTGGATTCAGCTGAGGATTCTGAAACGGCCTGGTACATCGTCTCAGAGTGCCCAGCACTAGGATCTCATCAGATTCTTTGTCTTTGGACAGGAGAGAGACAGAAAGAAAAAGAATATAACTTTATTGAAAACTCTTCATCATATCATTCTTGGGTTTTCCCATTTTCAGCTGAATAGATATCATGTGAGTGTGAAATTGAATAAAAGATCAATTTTTTTTGTAGATATCGACCCCTCATCACAAACCTGATGAAATTTCCGGCAGTGTTTAAAGTAAGCCCAAGCTATATCAAAATAACTCATGGGTTTTGGCAGTTAGACCATGGTGGACTCAACGTGAGTGGTTCGAAAATATGATAAAAATCGAATTTGTAATCTCATTTCCTTCTAGCATGCAATGGAACAACTTTTAGATCCAATGGTTAATCAGGAGGACTTAAAGAATTGGCATCATAAAGTAGCTCTGAAGTCTTTACTTTTCCAAGGTCAAAATCATCTGGCCCTGCTCTATATGAATGTCAGAAAGCCTCCTATTGTGGATGATGAAGACGTTTTATGTGCTCTAAGCCTTTTCATATCTAATAATATGCTGGATGAAGCATTTTATCTCGAAAAGAATTTTAGCAATTATTCTACCTCGAAAATATTCATCAAACACCTTTTTTCCGGTAAGTTTGAATTATATTCGTTGATTTTAATCAACTGATAATATTCTTCTGCTTTAATTGTTAATATATTCACAATAACTTTCAGAGTGTAGCAATTATGGACGACTAAACAGTATAATACATAGAAATTTAACCAAGGAGGAAGAGACTCAATTTTTGAATTATTTGGACGAAGTGAAACATCCTGATGCTGCTGACTTGAAAATAACCTATTTTATGCAAAGATCACAATATAAAGAAGCTTTCCATACCTACCAAGCGTGTGAAGATGACCCCACCAAAAAAGGATTGCTCAGTCGTTTGAATCTCAAAGCACGTGATCAAATTGTTCATACTTTCAAAAAGTTTTTACCGACAGTGAGTTATGACTTTATTGAGAATTGTACGCGGGATCCTAATCCTACGCTCTGGAAAGAAGGTGAGAAAAATTAATTTCATTAGATTTTGATGAATATTACTATATATAGGGTGGCCATGGTATTCAAAGTTCTAGACTTTTACAGAAAATAGGAAGTACGAAGATATTGAAAATTTAGGTTATTGTAGGAAAACTAGTCTAGTGTTAGGAATAATCGAGTACTTTCAATAACCGAGTACTCGATGATCGAGTGATTCCAATAACTGAGTGATAATCGAGTGATTTTTCGCCTGATCCCCACCCTCGGTTATATTCGTAATCGCCTGAGTTGCAAGCGATCATGCTAACCCCTTGTCGCTCATTCAGCGCTGTACGGCCTTAAAGTTCATTGCGTTGTGACTTGCGACATTGTTTATACCTACTGCCCTCGAAATTGAAGCTCGCGTGTATCATATTGTATGATTATCATGGGATCAAAACAGAAGTCCGTTTTATGGAATTATTTCTATAAAATAACGATAAGAAATTTGCGACTTGCAATATTTGTAGAAAAGTTTTGGCTTATTATGGCAGTACTTCAAATTTAAAGCAGCATTTAAACCGGCTTCATCCGACATTAAACTTACAGAACAACGAACAATACCATGTGAAACTGTTTCTTCAGGTAGAATGAAAATGTACAAAAGGGTATAGCCGGGTTTCAATGGTAAATCTGCCCCCGCGACCTTTTCGATTCATACTGAGGGGATCGATTAGGCATTGAATGAAAATAATTCAGCCTACTTTTCAGCTTTTTATCCCTAGCCATTTTTGAGATTTCTGTGAAAAACGCTTTTTTCGTTTTTATTTTTTTTCTCTTGTGATATCCAAAATTTTCGAATGGTGATTTTTTCTATTGATTCTTTGCTATTGAAAGAATAGACGTATAATTTTTTCACGAATTTCAGCTAAAAAAACTATTTTTAGAAAAAAAAATTAAGTTATTGTCACTTGTTTTTCGGTGTTCTTAAAAAGTGTCCACCGCCATTTTTTGACATGAAATGTCTTCTTTGGCCCTTTATACCCTGGAATTTTTTCACATTTTTAAAATTGGTGGAACATTTTGAAAAAAATTAAAACTGTTTTAATTTTAGGATTCAACAGATATCCATCAAATTTTGGTGCCGTTGTATTCATATTGGCTCCCTGAACAATATTAGTGAAAAAAACAATTGGCGATCTGTTTTAGTTTGGGAGTTATGGGCCCCCAAAGTCTGAAAAATATTTCACCTCAAAGTCACTTTTCTCACTACAGAAACACTGAATTATCGCTTTATTAAGTTTAAAACCTCTCTGAACATTTTAACATTAAGATTTGATTAATTTTGTTTCAGATATATTCAATAATTGTTGCAAAAACATCGAAAAAATTCGAGGAAAAGCCCGCCGTTTATTTGGTAAGTTTGGCACTACCGCGTCTTTCAGCGAGTGTCATTAGGAAATGATAGCGGGAATTAACGGTATATTGTATCGTGTCATATTCGCGCAGAATAATTCGCGGTAGTGCCAAACTTACCATAATAAACGGCGGGCTTTTCCTCGAATTTTTTCGATGTTTTTGCAACAATTATTGAATATATCTGAAACAAATTAATCAAATCTTAATGTTAAAATGTTCAGAGAGGTTTTAAACTTAATAAAGCGATAATTCAGTGTTTCTGTAGTGAGAAAAGTGACTTTGAGGTGAAATATTTTTCAGACTTTGGGGGCCCATAACTCCCAAACTAAAACAGATCGCCAATTGTTTTTTTCACTAATATTGTTCAGGGAGCCAATATGAATACAACGGCACCAAAATTTGATGGATATCTGTTGAATCCTAAAATTAAAACAGTTTTAATTTTTTTTCAAAATGTTCCACCAATTTTAAAAATGTGAAAAAATTCCAGGGTATAAAGTGCCAAAGAAGACATTTCATGTCAAAAAATGGCGGTGGACACTTTTTAAGAACACCGAAAAACAAGTGACAATAACTTTATTTTTTTTCTAAAAATAGTTTTTTTAGCTGAAATTCGTGAAAAAATTATACGTCTATTCTTTCAATAGCAAAGAATCAATAGAAAAAATCACCATTCGAAAATTTTGGATATCACAAGAGAAAAAAAATAAAAACGAAAAAAGCGTTTTTCACAGAAATCTCAAAAATGGCTAGAGATAAAAAGCTGAAAAGTTGGCTGAATTACTTTCATTCAATGCCTAATCGATCCCCTCAATATGAATCGAAAAGGCCGCGGGGGCAGATTTACCATTGAAACCCGGCTATACCCTTTAGCTAATCCTGGAACTTCCGGAAATGCTATACCGTTCAAAAGATCAGCCAAACAATTGAAACTTTTCGTGTTTACTTCTGAAAATGTTCTTTCAGATACAAAAATTGCGAAAATCGATGCAAGTTTGGTGAAAATAAGAACTATCGGATGAGAATTCACTCAAAGATCGCGATTATCTATGGTTAATGCCGGGCGAAAACACCGAATATCGGGCTTGTACTCAACCGTTCAAACAACCGACACAACCCGATTATTAAGATATCAATCGCCGCTCGAGAAATCGAATTGAATAACACATGACTCATTTCGATTATCGAGCGACGAGCGGTTTTTTTTTGATAATCGAGTAGTGTCGATTATTTGAATAATCGAGTACTCGAGTAATTTTCTACTAGAGTGATCCCAACAGTAAAAACTACTACAGTAGAACCCCGATTATCCGTGTCAGTCGGGACCAAGCCTTCGCCGGATAATCGAAAACACGGATAATCCAAAGACCTAGTTTTAATTTTCAACCATTTATTTAGACAGAGCTATGTGTCAAACAAACAAAAAAAACGTAAGACTAGATACATGCAACAAGAAATAACAGTTTTAATATTTAAACATAATGTCTAAACGTACATTGAACAGTGTCTATATGTCACATTGAAAAATCGCTTGAAAAAATCACCGATTTTTGTTTGTTTTTAGGCTTCGTAAATTCTACACTTTATAATCTCCCTCATTTTTCTAAGCTTCTAAGCTTGTCAGAATACCGCACGGAGAATCCGCCGCCCGGATAAAGCGCGCACGGATAATCGAGGTTCTACTGTACTATCAATCTGAAATATTTTTAGAGCTGCGGTGTTGCCAGGTATATCAAAGAGTTTCAGCAACTTTGAAATTTAATATGAGTATATTATAGCATTTTGATATTACTTGTAGCTTTCTGAAGATTTTTCGTTATATTGTTTATACTTATCTCTTGCAGTTTTTGAGCCTTATATTATTCTTTTGCATGTTCACATAAAGGCTCAGGTCCAGCTAGTTTTAACCTTGATGCACTTTTTACAAGTTCATGGGCATTTTCATTTCCCTCTACACCATAATGCCCTACCACCCATGGTAGAGTCACTTTATTGCCTTACTAGGGATAGGAGTAATATAACAATGCTATAATATACAGTGTGTCTCATATTAACTTTCAAAGTTGTTATTTTTTTATTTAACCAGCAACACCATAGCTCTGAAAATATTCAAGATTTGAGAAGTTTTCCGTAAATGTCCGTGGCCACCATGTAAACTAGCAAATTCACTTTTTCATTGTTTGTTTTTTATAGTATCGAGACCAGATCCTATGTCAGTATGTGTACACAAAGCTGATACAAAAACTGAATATAAATCGTCAATGATTTTGGCTGCCCTAGCTAAGGCAAGGTTAACATTCAATGAAAGTGTACACAATATTTCCCTATTGAATGCTAGAACAGAAGAAATTCCATTCTTGAGAACACCAACTGCAGTCCCAGCTCAAAAAAGGTTTGTTTGATGAATTAATAACCTCACTTTTCACCATAATCTTGCTCAATGTTTTTTACACACTTACGTGGATTGAAGTATTTTGCTTCTTTTAAGTAGATCTACCCATCAAATTGTTGATTAGGATTTTAGTCATTAGTTCTGTGGCAATAATGAAGTTTATTCACTAAGATATAGAGACAATTTATTAATAAAGATTATTGGAGTTTCGTGAAACCTAACATTAGTTTTTTTTGTATAGTTATGCATATTCATTACTTAGACAATAAATGGTTCATTAATGATCAATTTCGTACACATTAAAATCACCTTTTATTTCGAGTTTGGCGGAAATAGTAGTTTATCAACCGCAAAACTATAACCTTTTTGAAAATGAACGTTATATTGGGATGAGGTCGATTGAATAGCGCCATATTTTAATAATTAATTATCCATTTTAGATCATCAGTACAAGTTATAATTCCAAAAATTGTGGTAGAAGAAGATGAAGAAGAGTATGGACCTTCACCTCCAAAGAGATCAAGATTAAGCTTTTCTTCCTCTCATCATAATGAACATGAAAAGAATACGTCCATACTCAGTACTCCAATAATAGCAAGAAAAGTTAGAAGTTATGTTTCTCCAATAGAAAAAGATTCTGAAGAAGTTGTTTCTACTCCAGCAAGCATTTTGAAGGTAATATTTAAGTTCTTTCATATTTCTGATCATGAAATAGGATAACATTTTTAAAAGTGATGATTACACATATCCTCAGAAATCTTGCTCTCCCCCTATAAATTCTCAAATTGTCAAATGTAAAATGATAATTTTTTGTGTTTGGAATCTTCACTATCTTATCACTCAAATGAAAACAACAAACAATAAAAAATGTTTCTTGTTCTGTAGAATACAGTGATGTATTCGAAGTTAATCAGTTTTAAGCTAATAACTAGAGTTGTAATTTTTGGAATTCCATGAAAAATACCGGGATATTCAGTTTCTCAGTTTGGCCGGACAAAAATACACCAGATGGCGCAACGTTTGAATATTCCACGAGCTTCAGTAAGGCTCATAGTAGCCTTTTTTCTGGAATCCGGCAGCGTTGCCCGAAGACAGAACGACCTAGAGTAACATTTGCATGGAAAGACCATTATATTGCAAATTTTTCTCGGAGGAATCGAAAGGTATCTGTAAAAGCCCTTCGAAGTCATTTTTTGAGGACCTATAGACGTGTAGTCTCAGCCAGTATCATAAGGAAACGGTTGCATTCCTTGAATTTAAGGACAAAAAGACCTTTGAGTGTAGCTCGGCTATCACCTGAACCTAGAGCTACACATCGACAAAGGCCACCGCATCACCAAAACTGGCTTCTAGCACAATGGCTCAAGGTACTTTTTTCGGACGAGTCATGGTTCGGTTTACAAAGTGAGTAGAGGATAGAGGGTTTGGAGATATGCAGGCATACTACATTTCGCCAGGGAAGTTATGCCCTTTCAAGGCAGATCACTATAATGTACAGTGCATCCCATTTTGGGTGAGACTGTTATTCAAGATAGAGCCTTGCGGTTTTCACGTTCCTGTCCTACTTTTTCGTGAAACTCAGTTGGTCAAATCAGATTTTGCATTACTGTTTCCGGGCGATTTTTTTAATTGATACTTTTCGAACCCCTCCTTTATCTCCAAAGTTATTAAAAATAATACTGAGCTAAAAATTACGTCTGAATCAGAATTCTGCGTAGAATCCAGTGGCGTACTCACAATTTTTTTCGGGGTATGGTTTTGAAGATTCAACACAAACCTATTTTTTTAATGGAACACCCTATATATTATCACTTCATTGAATTCGTTATTTTTTCCCTTCAAAAGGATATATGATACTATGTATAGTCCGTTCACGAAAGGTTGATATCATAGTAGGCGTTTCTTTATTTATCTGAAGTTGGCAGTATTTGCTGACATAACTTAAAATAAAGTCAATGTTGCCGAATGTACCCGGCCTCGTTCCACGAGCTTGCGAGTTATCAGACAACTCTATGCAATATTGACAACATTGCATATCAATCTGACAAGGAAATAAAGAACATAACCTAAAATTTTAATATACACAGTGGAATATGTCAAATTTCCATGGCCAACCGACGGCTCAACCTTTCGTGAATGGACTATAGGTAGGATGTTAAGAAATGTCAAAAAACACAAAAACACCAAAAAATGATGATTTTTTTGTAAATGGGCAATAGATTTTCCATATAAAAAATTATCAATTGGATAATTTTTATTTGTGATTTTCATTTATAGTTGAGTAAGCAAACAAAGATAATATACCCATCATAACTAACATGAAAAACAAAATGTAGGTACCTATATAACTAATAGCAAACAAATAAATAATACGAAAATTCATAAACATTGCATAATATCTTACAAATTGCTGTTCATTTTCCCTAATACATAATTGACAAACCTTTTCAATACGCCTGAGTGCTTTTGATATTATAAAAGGGCGGTTTTGTAAATCCTGGAAAACTGCCTCTGTTCATGCTGATACTGCATATTTTGTTTTTCAAATAACCCTTTACTACTTACTTTTACTGCTTTTAAAAATCAAAAGTAATAATCCTCTTACTGAAATTTGGGAAATCAATTTCCCATTAACAAAAAACATTATTATTTGATGTTTTATTGTTTTTTTTAACATTTCTGAACATCCTACCTACATAGTATTATGCATCATTTTGAAGGGAAAAAATAACGAATTCAATGAAGTGATAATATATAGGGTGTTCCATTAAAAAAATAGGTTTGTGTTGAATCTTCAAAACCATACCCCGAAAAAAATTGTGAGTACGCCACTGGATTCTACGCAGAGTTCTGATTTAGACGTAGTTTTCAGATCAGCATTATTTCTAATAACTTCGGAGATAAAGGAGGGATCTGAAAAGTAACAATTTCCAAAATCTTTCGAACGGAAACAGTTAAGCAAATTTGATTAGGCCAATTTGAGTTTCACGAAAAAGTAGGACAGGAACGTGAAAACCGCAAGGCTCTATCTTAAATAACAAGCGAGAAACCTGGCAGTCTCACTCAAAATGGGATGCACTTTACTGGGAGGGTATAATGTTCCGTTGCCGTACTCTTTTTATTATCGTTGATCGAAATCACTAAATATAAAACCAATTGAGCACGTATGGGATTACTTAGTGCGCGTCCACAACGGAGCACCGACCCTAGCCCATCGCACCCTCGCCCAAAGCCCTGACCCTCGCCCATAGCACCGACCCATGCACCAAGCCCTGGACTGTCCACATTGAAGCCCCGACCCTCACGTCCATTTCTAGGTTATGTATCTTTGTTTTTATTGTTCAAATCAGCATTTAAATATTCAAAAACCTAAAAATGCATTTGGAAAGACTGTTTCAGTTAATTCAAACAACAAACTTTATATTCTGCGATATAATTCATAAAAGCAAAGCAATAGTAATAGAAGAAGAATGGTTGGATATACCTACTTGATTTAATCATTTATCATAAAGTAAACAAACTGAATGCCTAATTCTTTCGTTGAATACATCGTGTTCTCAACATCAATCAATATTACTTCAAATGTGATAAAATGAATTTGAATATTGAAACACTAATTTAATATGTGTTCTTTATCAAGTTCTAGGAGGCCGGTGTTTCGACTTCTTCATTGATTCGAACAAGAACGGAAACATTATATAGATTTCATTGTTATTTCTTTACCACTTAGGTACTTTCTAATGAAAAACCAAAACTATTCGAGTAATCATCAGTTAGTAGGTTGATTCTGGTTAGAGCTTTAAAAATTAGTTATGTCCAATATAATCATTAAATTGAACAATCGTTCGATAGATAATGTTCCAATAGCATTCGTGTACTTTATACAACCATATCATTGATTCGTAGTTCTAAGAAAATAGTTCATTTATCTGAAGATTTTGGAAATCTTTCCTTATTATGATTGGAAATTGAATACGAATACTGGAATACATCGTTTGACAAATATAAACACACGTAAATCTTGAGGTTATGTCATATTTGGTGCGTGGTGCGGTGCTTAAATAAATACAAAATGAATTTCGCTCGTTGGTGCGCTGGTCGGTGCTAGGTGAGGTGCGTAGATCAGTGCTCCGTTGTGGACACTCGTATAAGGAAACATGCTTTATTTATTTTTGAGGGGCGAGGCTTGGTGAGGTGCTCATAGCACCTCACCAAGCCGGTCGGTGCTATGATAGGTGCGCCGTTGTGGACGCCTACTTAGGGAGAGCAATAATTAATCAATCGCCAAAAGACTTTTTAGCAATTGAAATTAGCCCTCAGGAAGAATGGAACAATATGCATATTCAGATGATTTAATTTAATTATTTCTGATAACAACTAGTGGCCCATATTAATCTCAACTATACTTTTTTCGTAAATTTAGGTTAGGAGCTCATACAAAACCGATGTCAACAATATTTCTACACCAATTGGATCTTCAAATACACCACTGAGAACAAATGAGGTGAATATTCATTCCTTAAAATTCAGTATAATTATTCTTGATAAAGTTTAACTGTTTAAGTTGATCCACTTCTTCAAGTAGCACGTAAACAGCTGCTACTGGTATCTGAATTTGTAGTTTGTATTTGACATTCAGAATGTAATGTTTAAATTTCTAGTAAATATCAATATCGCTTCTATTATCAGTAATATCATCTGTTGATTTGTAGCATAAATCATTAATATCGGCAAGGAAGTCTACCCGTACTTCTATGGTAAGGTTTGATGTACCAGCTTCGTCACCTGAAGAGCCATCTTCATCTTTGAGATCCATAAGAGAGGTTCAAACACCAGACCGGAATGATTCTGTTTCTTTCGAGAATTCGTCTAAAAGTGTTTCCCAATCTCTCACACCTAAAAATTTGTCTGACACTGACGAAACCTTCTATTCTCCCAATTCGTCACTCAATAACATCGAAGAACTTCCTAAAGATACAAGCACCGAAGAAAAACAATCTGCTACTGAGGAACAACCAGAAGAACCTACCATCAAAATATCACCCAAAAAAATAGAAATCAGTAAAGCTGAATTGGTTAAAATCGTGGATTACAATAGTTCATCATCAGAGGCCACTGCATCGACTAGTTCTCCGAAAGGTAGAAGGAGCTATAGAAGTAAGTAATATTTTTATGCTGGTAAATAAATCATTCCCAACAATGATAATTACCAAACACGGCGAAAAACTGACATCAGATAATAATGATATAGTAATATTTTGTTTGATTGAATTTACTCCACAGGGGGTAAATTTATTGCCGCTACTGTCGATTTCAAATCAAAACAGTGATGAAACATTACTTATCTTTTTCAATTATACCAATATGTACTATATCACATTATAATTACACAAAAGTATTTGTACAGGGCGGAGCAGAGGCTCAGAGTAAAAGGTAAACCTGCCTTCACGCATTTGTTGACGCAACCCAGAAGAATCTTTTTTTACACGCGAAAGACATTCCGGCGTTGCGGACTCGTGCCGTATCTTTATTCCGTATTGGGATAATTGGTCTACCGCTCTCTTACTCTGATGCTAACGGCTTGCGTCTGTTACAGACAATTCTGTCAGTTTGGCAACATCGTCTGTTAGTGTTTCGTCTCTCGATGCGTTGTGTTTACATTTTCATTTCGATTTGACGTTTATAACCTGAATTATTTTACTGATTTTACAGTTTATTGTTGCTCTGTCCAGCATTTCGTTTGTATTTTGTCGATAGCCCCAAGTGGGCCAGAATTCTAGGACGATCTTAATAAACATTCACCACGATGGCTTCGTCAACAAGCAAAATTATCTCATCTGGGGCAGAGACGGTTCGTAAAACTTGAACGTTTTTGGGTCGTCGTGAAGCATCTTGTCGGACCACATTAAAGTAATTGGTGGAAAACTTCGAGCTGTTGGGACAAGTTAGTGATGTGAAGAATAAAACCCGTGCACGTTACTTAAGAATAGCAGAGAAAATTGCTGCTGTAGCCGAAAGTGTTGAAGAAAACCAAGGTTGTTCATTCCTCGTAGTTCTTTGGAATTAGGCATTCCACAAACGTCATAACACCGTATTTTGCATAAACATTTGGGTCTTAAGGCTTATAAAGTTCAGTAACACAAGAACTAAAGCCAAAAAGCGAAACCATTGATCTTTTGCGGAAAAAATTTGGCCGAGATCACCGAGATCTTGTGATTTAACACGTCTACGCCAATAGCCCAGCGTCGATTCAAGACCTCAAAGATGGAATTCGTGAGGTTATCGAGGATATAGATCAGCCACTTTGCGATTTGGTTATGGAAAATTTCATTAAAAGGATATGGTCCTGTAAGCTTGGTCGTTGTGGTCATTTGCCTGATGTTATTTTCCACTATTAACGGCATAGCTTCTTCTTTATAATGAAATAAATATCCGATGCTTTATATTGAAAAATGGCATTTTTCTTTGAATATCAAAATAACACCCCTTATTGGAAAATCCTTAACTATTATTATATATATACTATTCATAACACCATTTAAAACAAATATTGATTTGAAATTAAGGTAACATGCCTTTTCTTTGATGACATTCTTTTAACACTTTAACATAACCTCAATTAATTTTTAATTGAGGTTTAATATAATCAAATTTTCAGAAGTCATATTTTTCAGAAAATGTACCAGATGTCACGTCCGTCAGGTCAAGTCCTAGGCTTAGTAGAGGTAGAGATTCAACAGTTACTGAAAAGGAAAAGACAGATAGCGATGAAACAATGGGGACAGAGGAAAATATACCATCCCCGGCTATTTTTTCAACAGGAAGGAGGAAATCTTTGAATCGTCAAGTGTTGGAAGCTAACACTCTTGCTCGAATAGCCTGTAGTTCTAGTAAAGTGGAAACAACAAGAACTGAAGTATTCAAAGAGGAGAGAAAAACAACGAGCATGGTTATCGATAATGAAAATTCGGAAATATCCCATACTAGAATTGAATATGCTGATAGTTATAGGAAAGAGTCGTCAAGTCCAGAGAAAGTTTCGGAAATACACAGTGTTTCAACCAGCCAAACCTATATAACTGAAACTACATTAGAGTCCGATTCTAGTGAAAGCGTTCAGAGTCGAGCAGATTCAGTGGACAAAAAAGGTAATGTTTATCTTTGAATGTTAACTCTTTCATGATATTTCAATTATAATGGTTTTGATTGATGTTCCGTACCTCATTGGTCTGATAACTCATTACTCTTACTGCATTTTTAAATCCACGATTGTGTCAAAATACACTGAATTGGACATGGTGAGTCCAACTAATTGTAATCAGGCAATGAGAATTTTGATTATGTTAAAATGAAGGGTTTTGTTCATGTGAAGGGATTAAAGGTTGACGCCCACTTGGTCGAAGATGCGCGAAGCGAAGCATTTTCCGCCTGAGAGGTTTGCACTGAATCAAATGGGTAGACGCTCACTTAGGAGGCGCGAAGCGAAGAGCCGAATTGTTAGACGCGGGACTTATTAAACGCTAACTTGAGTCGAATTTCCACGATGTAACCACAGCTCACCATAGTTACATAGTTACGTGTAGTCATAGACTCATTATTATTCTATGTATGCGTGTAGTTGACAGATAATACACTTATAATATGTTCTGTCAATTCACGTTTGTATGTAACTATGGTAAGCTGTAACCACAGCTCGCCAAAAAATTTTTTATTTATTTATTATTTATTATATTTAATTTTTTTAATCATTTATAGAGAAAATAATTATCTTGTATCAATGATTTATATAATTTTTATGTTATGCATTCCTGGATGGAGGTAGCACGACGAGGATTTCATTGAAAAATTCGCATAAACAAGATTATGACCAAAACATGATTCGAACAATAGCTTTACCCTTGTTCATGCGGATAGGCGGCATGCAACAAGGGTAATAAAAATTCATTGCGGCCTAGAGATAGGAATAATTTCTTCCGATGCCTGCTCGACGCATCGCTTCGTTCAAGTGAGCGTCCTCGGCGAACTTACGCTTCGTCTCGCTTCTCGCCTCTTCCCACAAGTAAGCGTCAACATTAGGAGTAGTGTTAAATATATACCTATCCATTTATTCACTTAAAATTTCCAGTAATTTTTATTTAGTATTGAACATGATTTTTTACTCGTATTTTCAAACGTCGCGGCATGATGACGTACGAGCAGACATAATTAGTGGGAATGACAATTCACCACAGGGTGGCCAGTTGGCATCGTTGTAAACTGTGATCAACATTCAACCAATGAGATTAATGCTTACGCGTACGTCACACTCAACCGTCAACCCGCAAAAACTTTTCTTCAAAATTAACATTGAAATGCCGTACAGTTGGTATGATATCCGTTAAGAGCATTTGCAAATATTTTCCCCATTAGTTTGCTATTTATTATAAATAGTGCTTTTATTTTTTTTTCTAAAATGCCGACCAAAATATTCGATCTTTGGGGATAGAGCATATACTTATAAGATATATACTGTGAATGTGATAAAAAGTTTGAAGCTACTTGACCCGGAGGAATAGTCCGAAATGCGCAAACTATCAAACCAAATCGGAGATTATGTTGTCGAATTGAACTTGAAAAATTTTACGCATGCGCAGTAGTGCTCATTCCTCGGGCTAATTCTGACTTCAATTTTTAAAGCATTCTGAATGACATTCACAATATAGGTCTAATATATAGTCCGTTCACGAAAGTTTGAGCCGTCGGTTTGCCATGACAATTTGGCATATTCCACTGTGTACATTAAAATTTTAGGTTATGTCGTTTATTCTCTTGTCAGATTGATACGCAATGTTGTCAATATTGCATAAAGTTCTCTGACAACTCGCAAGCTCTTCGTACGAGGTCGGGTACATTCGGCAACGTTGACTTTATTTCACGTTATGATAGTGAATACTGCCAACTTCAGATGAATAAACAAACGCCTACTATGCGCTCAAAAAAATTTTCGTACAACTATAATTGTGGGATAATGGCACACTTGAATGTCAGAATATTCTTTGTGAATTTCTCTTTCAATAATTTTTTTCTGATAGTTTTGCAAAATTCTACTCACCGTATACAGTCTTCTAGGAAGTTTTCTCAATTTATAGGACTTATACCCACTTTATGGCCCGTAAAGCCATTTTCTAGAGAAAATATAAAGCTATTTAAGAGGCTGTTTCATTCTACTAAGGCAAAACCATTTATGTCTCTCCCTAATACAAACTAGCAGGTGGCACTATAAATTCTGGTTGGTCATGTCGATCGCGCTTGCGTCATCTTCCCGGTCGCACTTTCGGTTTTCGCTATGCACCTCTTTTCAATACGTGGTATTTATTTCACTAGATTTGTCTTTGACAAACCTGTATGTACTGAAATGAGGTTCTTCCAATCATTTGAGTTCTTATTTATCTACATTTCCTTATATCTGAAGTATTTTCTGTAAAATCTTCAGGTATTGGTAGAGAAAGGACACCTGTGAGAAGAACCAGAGCATCATCAAAGTTATATGAAGGCAATTCTTCTTTCGATAGTTGTGAAAAATCGCAAAATGAATATGGAGAAATATCAATCCAAAACAACGATCACAAAGAGGATATTGAAAAGCAAACAGGCACATTAGGTTCAGTGGAAGGTTCCACAGCATCATTCGAAACTGCAACTTCAAGTATACCATCAAAAATAACAATTACTTCACCAAAAGAAAAATTTGATTTGAATAGTTCGAACATCTCGCAAAACAATGATGATTTTGAACTAGGAGAACCTAGTGATCGAAGTCCATTACGAAAAAAATCATTTTTAAGTTCAACGCCTCACCTGAGTAGCTTACAGAAATTGAAGGCAAATCTCACGAAAAGATCTAGGCATCCCTTGAGTAGACAAGTTTTGGAATATAATGCTTTATCAAGATTGAAATCTGAATACGAGACTTCAAGTAATGAAGAAATGGAAATAGATGAAGTGGAAACTGTCCCAGATGCAAGTCACGAAATAACTGTTAGCAGTTGCGGGTTTATTGAGAAACAAAGCGATATTTCAATTTCTGATTCTGTCCTCGAGTTGTTAGCTTATCAAAATGTTCCCAGTGAGAAGGAACTGCGAGAACATGAAAAATCTGTAGATATTCCAGAAGAAAAAGAGGTCTTCGAAACAACGAAAAATGTATTACCTGAAAGAAATGAATTTAGTATAGTACCTGAAGTAAGCACTCTGAAACAAAGCAATATTTCAATTTCTGATTCTGTACTAGAGTTGCTAGCTTATCAGAATTTACCCAATGAGAAGGAAGAACTGAGAAAACAAAAACCTGTAGATTTTCCAGAAGAAAAAGAGGTATTCCAAAGTATGGAAAATGTAGTACCTGGAGAAAATAAATTTAGTATGGTACCTGAAGTGAAACAAAGTAATATATCTGTTTTCGATTCTCCTCATAACATTGTCTCTTCTGGGGATTTCCCTGAAGATAAGGAGGTTTTGGAAAATCGTGGCGAGTGTTCAACTCATGTTGAACATTCTGGGCTATTTACTCCTTCCAAAATTTCAATATCCAGAGAAAATATATTGAAAGCGTCAACTCAAACAAGTGCTACAAAACAGATGGATATTTCATTATCTGATTCTGTCCTCGAAATTCTTACTTCTGGAAGAATACCCCAAGAGAAACAAACACTTGAACATGCGACATATCCAGCTCCTCAAGTAAAAACTGAAATTTGCGAGTTAACCAAGACAAACGAAAATATTGTGGAATTCACACCTGAATTAGGGACTACGATAGAAACCCATATGTCTCTTGCTGAGGCTTGTTCTGTGATATACGATGATTTAGATGATGGGAGCAAACAAAGCACACCTGAAAATTTAGATTCCGTATTGAATTTTGGTATGCTTGAACCTAGTTTGAACGAAAGTGGATTAATTTGCAAATCAGAAGAGCTGAGACAGGAAGATGTTTCGCCTTCAGGTAATTTTTTCACTTGTTCTACATATTAATAGGTTGGGGAAAAAGAAATCAATTATTTTGTCGATACATGGCTTTACTGACCTATATCTCTGTTTGTGTTTGCCGCATCTGTTCAAGCTTTTTTCTTTGAAAAGAAGAATGACATATTTTGTCATTTTTGTGACTGAACGATTTAGTTGTGTGTTAGAGCGTCAAAGATGGACGTGAACAAAGAAGAAATTCGGCACATTTTACAATTTTGCTTTGATAAAGGGGAGAATGCAAGTAAGGCGGCTGCAAATGTAAATAATGTTTATGGTCCTAATACAGTAACAGCCAATCACTCGCAGTTTTGGTTTCGCCGATTCCGGGTGTGAATTCTCGGGATCACTCGTTTGAGGAACGTGTTCGTGACATTTTGAGAGTAGATTTCTGGAAATTGTAATGATTTTATCCGTTCAAAATGAATGTACACTTTCGTCCGAAAGAGTAGGTGGCGATGTGCTCAGGAATTGACTTGTTTGGAACTAGTCCTTCGATTTTGCTCACTCAATCACGTATACGTTCGTGAGCGAGTGATCCCGAGAATTGACACCCCGTTCCGGTAATTTTGATGTGAAAGATGCACCACGCACTGGAAGGCCTCTTGTCAAGAATGTTAATAAAATATTGGAAATGATCGAAGTAGACCAGCATGAGAGCTGCCGCAGCATCGCTCAGGAGCTAAGGATGGACCATAAAAGAGTTATAAACCATTAGCGTAAGGCCGGCTTCAGAAAGAAGCTTGATCCATTTCTGAAGAGGCTGGTTACTGGTGACGAGAAACGGTGGCCAACCAAGGAAAGTTTTGCTGTGTATTTTGGTGGGATTGGAAAGGGGTCATCTACTTTGAGCTACTGCCCAATGGCCAGACGCTCAATTCGGACCTCTACTGTCAGCAATTAGACCGATTGAAAGCAGCAATTGATCAGAAGAGACCAGAATTAGCAAATAGGAGGCGTGTCGTATTCCATTAGGACAACGCTAGGCCTCACACGTCTTTGATGTCCTTCCAAAGCTTCGGGACCTTGGATCCGCCTTATAGTCCAGATCTGGCACCAAGCGATTATCATTTATTTTTGTCCATGTCTAACGCTCTTGGTGTAAAATTATCCCCAAGAGGAGATTGTGAAAAATGGTTCTCCCATTTTTTTCTAATAGGGACAAGACGTTTTGGGAACTAGGCATAATGAAATTACCTTCGAAATGGCAACAAGTAACTGAAAATATGGATGCATATTTTAGCATTAACAAATAATTGCAACTATGTTAAATAAATCCCCAAAATTAAAGTTAAAATAAGGATTTCTTTTTCCCCAGCCCTATATTTCATTAGGATAATGATAAAATATAAGATATACATTGGTTGAATCAAGAAACTTGAATATGCATTTACCATACAGAATCAAATTGAAACTGAGTATGACTAAACAAGCCAGATGAAAGCCAGAAGAATGAAATTTTTTTGTGTAACGTTAATAGAGGGGAGCTTCAAATAACAATATACTCAAATTGAGGTTTGAGTATGATCATGATGATATTGGCTGAATTCAATCAACAGTGGGAATAGCAGAGAATGATTTCTGAGAATTCTTTATCTTGAAGTTGAAATTCCATTTTGAGAAAAAGCCATTTTTCTTTCCATCAAGATAGCTTGTGGAATTTTTGATATAAGGGAATTTATTATCATTTAAAATTATTAATTATTATCATCATTTTGCACTGATGTGACCAGGTTTTTGGCATGCTATTGGGAAACTTATATTGCCGAACTTTGTTTTCTATCTATCTGAACTATTCAGTTCAGATTCTTCAGAAATTTACAGCAAAAGCAAATTGCATCAAACGAATCAGGTGACGAGAAAATACATAAAGGCCACTGATTTATGGGTTATGGAACTTTTGTGCGCTTGTTCATGTTTTTAGTTGATGTTTTGACACAAGAAATATACAGACTGCCACCTACAAATTTAGCACGCATTTCTAAGAACAATTTCGTATCGCAACAGTTATCCAGGATAGTAAACTTGTCTCAGCTCGTGAAATGTTATTTTGGTTTTCCACATGTGTATATTGAATCGTATCTTTCACCGAAGATGTCATATCCAAAGTGGAACATTTTTTCAAATGCTCAATTTCTCAAAGTTTTCTTGATTCTACTGGTGTGCTTATGAAACATAAATTTATGTGGTCTTTAAATAATGTTATACTAAGTCATTTGCAATATCTGTCATTTTTTTTATTTTCAGAGTTGTTGCGAAGGAATAATTATTGTGTTGAAAATACTCTGCTCATTATAAATATTTGAATGATGTCTATGATATAAGAAAGAAATGTACTCAGTTTGGACGTTAAAAATTCACAGTAGTTGCATAATAATATTCAGGAGGAAATGAACTTGAAACGATTTCTCTTATAATGTGGGACCTCTCATATCAAATTTTAAAGTTGTTTGAAAATATTTTAGATCAATAGAGCAGAGGTTCTTGTTCAGAAAAATGAAAATTTCCTGTTCTCCATAACCGTTTAGGGTACAATAGACCGTGGGTTATGTGTATGTATTCCACACTAAAGGTTCATCATATTATTTCTAATAATGATGAAAACAAAATAATAATTAAAATAAAATAAATATTCTTCAGCACAAAAAGCTGCGAAATCAATGGGCATTCCAAAGAACTTGTCTAAAGTCTTCTAATTCTTCAACCAGTTTTCACCATAAACTTCATGTCTTGAATTTTCACCAAAATCATGATTTCGCTCATCCTTAGTTTATCAAATACATGTTATTGTAGTGATTAGAGATTATCAAGACATTTTCAGTACTCTTAAAACTTTTCTGATGCAATTTCTTTTCAGAATTGGAAAGAAATATATCCGACAGAGATTCCACTGATAACAATGAAATAATAGAGATTTTGAGTTCCGATGCATCTGAAAGTAAGTCGTCCTCTCCATCATCTACCAGTAAAACATCAACATCAGAAGATTCGTTAGATAAGAATATTTCAGAAAATCTTACCAAACAGAATGACAACCTTAATCCATCTAGTGAGTATACCACAAAAAGCTTTCAGCTATTGAACAAAAAAATTGTATCATCATTTCTCTGATAACAAACATTACATTTTAGATGATGAAAATAATCCTGAATTGATGTCCGAAGATATGTCTAATGACAATGATCAAGACTCTGAAATGGAAGATGATTTGAATGTGGCATTTATGGCTGAAGAAATTACTATAGCTACTTTTGATGTCAACACCACTATTCCATCAGGTAATTTTATATTGGTTATCCAAATTTTCATTTTTTTATAAACATGTCCAAAATTTTTGTATTTTACTTCGGAAGGCGGTTATTTTGGTACTTTACTTAGAAGGGCCAGGCTCCACCCACTAGTACGTTACGTTGCGTCAACGCATCATGAGTGTGGCCTGCAACGCGACGATCCGTTGCGTTGCGTTAACGCAACGGACTAGTAGGCTCTCACTCTAATTCGATTACACACTGAAAGTTTTTGCATTGTTATGAATGGGTACGTTCAGAAGCACTCAACTGTTGGCAACAGTTGAGTAAATTGAGAAAGCGATAGCGTTCAGCAAAATCGCTGACAAATCGATGTTTCTCAGCAGATGTCGATTTCTGGCAGTGGTAAAACTTTGCGCTTTGTAACTCATCTAACCGCTGAGACATGCGCATGTATCTATTTTGTGATTTGTTTAGGTTTAGGGTTTTCAGTTGATTGAAGTTTAGTATTGTTGTGCTCTGTGAGTTGAAGTTTATTAAGGAGTATTTTGGTTATTCCAAATACACTTCAATATATAATCTGAAAGTACAATTACAAAAAGTTTCTCATCTGGGTATCAAAAAGTAAGGTTATACAGGGTGTTTCCTAAACATGCGGCAAAAATTCAGGGAATTGTTCCTTGGACTATTCTAAGAATATTTTGTCCTTTGATGATTTTTGAAAAACCTCTTTGTTTCGAAGATACAGAGGAAACAAAATTTTAGATAATAACATTTTATTATGAAAAATTACATGATAATTTAACTTAACCTACAAAAACTGTTGAAAATGATCACCTCTAGCCAAAAAAACGAATTCAAATGAAAACCGTGTTTAATCTGTATTCCTTTACCATCTGAACTTATCAATTTTAAGTCAAAACACTGGCCGTTTTTAGTAATTGAAATGTTGTTAAACAAATTTAAAAATAAGTTATACCTACTTAGTAAACACAGTGCGGTACGCATTTTTATTTAAACTATTATTAATTTTAAAAATATGAAAAATGTTGTTAGCCCTGTATCTTCGAAACAAAAAGGTTTTTCAAAAATCATCAAAGGACAAAACATGCTTAAAATAGTCCAAGGAACAACCCCCTGAATTTTTGCCGCATGTTTAGGAAACACCCTGTATATCATGATGTCAGATTTGTAAATCACTCAGCGAAGCGTTCAGGAAATTTTCATCCGCTGAAACTCAACTCTACTCAACTGATTTTTGCTTTATGCCAACAGTTGAGTGCTTCTGAACGTACCCATTGATTTAAAGAACGGGCTGAAATCAGGTTATTGAGTATTTATTGCCCCCCTAATATATTAAAAAAATTTTACACACATGCTTATATCTTCAGTTTAATTTTTCTAATTCTTCATAAATGAATACGAATGATTGAAAATATATCTCAATCAACTCCAAAAAGACACTGAAAATAGTCAATTATATTCGATTTTAAAACTATTAATTGTATTTTAAATCTTCATACTCACAATGAATAATTTACAGACTTTCCATTTTGTTTCAGTTATAATTTGTGAATTTTAAAACTATTAATTGTATTTTAAATCTTCATACTCACAATGAATAATTTACAGACTTTCCATTTTGTTTCAGTTATAATTGATTCTCATGATCAAAATAGTCAAATTAAGTCTAAAAGTGATTCACCCACACAAGAAAGTGGATCAGACGAAAACGCAAAGAGTAAAAAGAATGTTAATAGTAGAAATAAAAAGAGCAGTCCAGCAGAAAATGAAACTAAGACATCTGTAACTAAAGAAGATGTGAAAAGGACCACTGGAAGAAGGATCACCAGAAGGTCAAGTAAAGTACTGGATGATCAAGATGATGCGGAGGAAAATAAAATCAATTCACTGGTCAAAAACGATGAGGTACCAAATACTAGTTCTGCGCGAAGAGGTGAATATTTGCGATAATTTTTGTTTCGAAAGTTTGGAAAAATGATCATATAATGAAATAATTTGGCACTCATAACTCATAACAGTTAATATTGTATTGAATAACAGTCTAGATAATTAATTTCCTACAAATCATTAAATGAAGAAGTACCATATGAGTGGCCAACTGCTTGGAAAATATCGAAAAACTCTTCCCTTCTATTCGAAAACTTAAAACTCAATAGGCCTGAAAATATTAGATATCTTGGAGGCCTGTGAAGATTTCCATACATTTTTTATTCTTATCTTTTCACGAATGTTATCAAACAAAGAATATAGGTTAAAATCTGGTAAATATGACTTCTTGAAGTGAGTTTGAGGTGAAAATAAAAATAAACAATTTATTGAAATCCTTACTGGACTTTGCGACATCTAATATTTCTATTGAGTTTCAAGCTTTCGAATTAAAGTAGATTTATTGCATAAAAAGGGGAAGTGATTTTCGTTGTTTTCAAAGCAGTTGGCCACTCTTATTGTACTTCTCCATTGATTCATGCAGAAATAGTAATTCAAACATTATCTTTTCAGTATCTTCAAGAAGATCTTCTCAAACTTCTGAGCTCAATTTGGATCTTAGTTCAACAGCTCCCAAACCAGAAACAGAAAAAGAACAGCCAAAAGAAATTCCAAAATCAGTCATAACGCGCAAACGAACTAGGAGTGTGGATATTCCAATAGATGTTCTGATGGAAGAAAACGAACCAACTACATCGAAAGGCTCACAAATTCTTAGAGCAAGACGAAAACTGAGAAGTGCAAGTGTCGATATTCCTAACACTATTGATGAGGAATCAAAGAATGAACCACCTGCTGTTGGAAAAAGTAAAAAGAAACCTTCATCTGTCAGTGATGTGAATGATATCAAGGAAGAAAATCAGAGTTCCAAAAAATCTACGAAATCTGCCAAAGAAGACTTGGTGGAGAATTATAGGAAAGGCAGGAGATTAACTAGAAGGCAATCCAATATTTTTGAACAGTCTATGAGTAAAGTTGATTTGTCTTCCATGGAGACACAGGATCCTATTGAATTATTGGATAAGACTGAATTCAAAGGTGATGTATTTCGAACATTTGTGAAAAATTAATTCCTCTGAATCAAATATGGTAAAAATTGAGTCAAAAATATTTATTTCGAGTCAACATTATCTGGTTTCGTTTTATATTTTTATCTTGTACAAAATTTGGTGAAACAAACCTTTTTATGTAATTTTCTGATTGAAAATATTCAATTTTTCACCTTATTTAAAATCGAGAAAGTACCCTAATTTTGAATTGAAATTTCTTACATTAAAATATCAACGTTTTTGAAAGTCTTTTATATTTTTGTTTGTTGAAATCTCTAATTTCTCACAGTATAGAAATATAAATTACTTTGATAAATGATCTCAAAAAGTGCAAAAGACTGTGAGACTGGGTGTAACTCAGAGTGAAAAGTAAACCTAGAGATGCCTTCATGCATTTGTTATGCAGCTAAGTAGAATCTGTTTATACGCGCGAACAACATTCCGGCGTTGCGAACTCGTGCCGTATGTTTATTCCGTATTGGGGTAATTGGTCTATCTGTCCCCTATTCTGATACTAACGGCTTGTGTCTGTTCTGTTACATACAATTCTGTCAGTTTGGCAACATCGTCTATTAGTGTAAAGTTTCTCGATGCGTTGCATTTACATTTTCATTTTGATTTGACGTTCATTTTACTGATTTGGTGGGATTTTATTGTTGCTTAAGGCTATTCCGGTAATTATAGCTAGGGCAAAAGTACGAAAATGTTTTATTATATTCAGGAATTGGAGATCTCACTCTAGTTGAGTCCAGTTTCACAGCTGCTGCGATGTTTTTTGCATTTTCTGTGAAAACTCACTATATTTATGTAAATTTTTATACTATTAGAAAAAAGATTTTAATGCTCAGTTGCAGGAACGTCCATTAAAATTTAAAGGTCCATTGAACCCTTAATCCTCCATTAGTCCTTGTAATAATGGAGGATTAAGAGTTTAATGGACCTTCAAATTTAATGGACGTTCCTGCAACTGAGCATAAGGGTTAATAATCTGATAGATCTTTTCAAAAACGCTGATATTATAATATATTTTCGATTGAAGTTGTTGATTGGGATATTTGCAAAATACAAAGTCAAGTAAGTGAAAAAAAATTATTATTATGTAGAAGAGGAAAATAGAAAACGGAAAACTTCTTCCCATGAATTTTGAGTTTATGCGAAAGAGTGTGAATACAAAAGTTGTAGATTTCGTCATTACCTGAAACATTGCCACTTTTTCCTGAAACTTTGCCACTTTTTGTCATAGAACTTTTAGTTTAGCCACTTTACTTATTCCCTTAATGTTTAATGTTATATTCGTTTAAGCCTAATCTCTTTATTTGTAATATTTGGCTTCCCACAGGTACTCCTGATCCTCAAGAAGCAAAAGTGTATGACACATCGCCTTCCTCCAGTGCAAGCACAGCAAGATCAACAGTTGGAAGACCGGCAAGAAGACAGAGTAGGACAAATTCGAATGCTTCAGATGATAGTGTAACCTCTGTTACATCAACACCTGGTAGAAGAAAAAAGGCTGTTGTTCATGTTGATTCGCCAGTAATTAAACGTAAGTTCAATTCACACATACATGCTATCCTGTTATTTTATTGAAGCAATTTGGCAATTTGAGTGGAACACGTGCAATTTCAGAACAAAGATTTAATAGCTGATCCATTGAGTAAAAGTTTCCGGATTCGATTTTCCAAGGAAAATACGGACTGTTCTAAATCATATAAGAATAGGTCACGGGCGTTGTAATAGCATGTTTTTCAAATGAAATTAAGTTGAGAGCACGATACACAAACACCGGTATGCCGACGCGCATCGAGAGTGACGTCACTGGGAACATTTCCATAGCATTTGCGTGATTGAAGAGAGAGAGGAGAGAGAGAATTGATTAGAATTTGTTCTCCTTATGACGTAGATGGGTAGATGCTCGCGACGGACGAGTTTAGACCACGAATCTGGCATACCGGTGTTTGTGTATCGTGGTTGAGAGTCATAGTTGCGAATGCAGAGAAATGGAGGAGACAATAGAACATCTCAAAAATAATTGTTCCATATTTAAATTTCAGGGTGGCATGAAGTTACAGATCCATTTTTTGATTTAGGTTGTTAATTTCAAATCGCTTTGATAGGAGTTTTAGCCATATTATTTTTCTGCTTCGATTTTTGTTTTATATTCAGAATTCCGCAGGCGTCTTGGGGGAAGTTGTCAGTTGAATTTAATAAAGAAAAATAATAATTTTCAGAAATCCTTCAATATTCAACGAATTTTTAGTTTTAATTGCGTAAAAGCGCCGAAATATGATTTTTTCCATCGAGGTTTTTCTTTATACTCTGATATCATGCGTAGAATAGTAAGGTACCCCATTTTGCACTACCCTAAGCTAGGAATTTTTTTGTTTTGTGTATTGTATTATGGAGGCTCTTGATTCAAAAGAATATATATCTCATTCCAATATTTCAGTTACCAGAAGAAAATTGAGATCAGCTTCGACAGAGGAAAACCCAGAAAGTGAATCACCTGAGAAAGCAAAGGTAAGGTCTAATACTAATACAGTTAATACAAAAATATAATTATAATTTTTCTCCTAGGACAAAGCATCAGATATCATGAGTGATGATGGTGTGGAATCTGATACGTCAGTAATATCTACCAGGAGCAGGAAATCCTCTAAGAGTGGTAAGTTGAAGAATTTGAAATGTAGTTCAAAAAGAAATAATAATATATTTTCCTTCAGATACAAATAATTCATCGAAAACCAGAAAAAGAAAGGTTGTTTCAAAATCTGCATTACCAGAAATCAGTGAAGAAAATGTAGAGGTAAATATGAGCCTTATCTATTTTTGTTAATAGTTAAGTAAGGGAAGCCTGTATTTTATTAAAGGTCACCTTAAACTCTTTCTTTGATGCGCAAGAGTAGATGTCAAAATAAAGGAAACATTATTCAAGTTGGGCCTCTATTTGCGTTTTGATAACTCTCACTCTCTCTAGTTTGGTACTCTCTACTCTGTTCACTACACTACTGAATCTGTGTTTTTGAAATAAGACACAATAAGCAATTTATGAAATTTTTTCAGGTTGTTAGTGGTTCTCCAGCACAAAATACAAGAAGAGGAAGAAAAACTGTACAGAAATAACATGTTATTTCATTTAAATTTTTTGATTTTGTCAAGGGTAAATTATGTGAATAAGCTGTTTTACTTTAATTTCTTTTAAGATATGTTCTTATGATATTAATAATAGTATACTTTACCAAATAAAGAACACAATTTTTTTAATTCCTTGCAATATATAAATTCGTGGTTTTCTGGAATACAGACAGTTCCACGTGGGTAATCTCCTTAGTGTTCACATACCACGAATTTTGCACCTCCAGCGATATTGAAGAAATGATAGACATAAAACCAACCAATATTTTGGCTGAGTGGTTCGAGAACAGCTTCAAAACTCCTTATATGTTGCAATGTACAGAGTGAATCTCAAAAATTTTCAGTCCGAATCTGTTCAGAATCCAAAAATAAACACCAAGAGAAAAAAGCCACTTGGGTTTCAATGAAAATATATACTGAAGAGAAATAATATGCTCAATAATTTGTGGGATATTTCAAATTTGAATAAGACACAAAGTTACATCCCTTTGTACTTTATTATACAAAATTAAATATCTATAATACAAAATTAAGGGATTGTCAAAATGGGTAAAACTTAATACCTAACAAGAATTTCATTAAAAAAATCTGTACATAAGTCTACATAAATATATATAATATGATTCGATCAATCATCGATCAATGTAAAAACACCTACTTGGTGTTCCGATTGCTTAATAAAATTATATTCCAGTCTTTGGATTGAGATTAGGGGTATCTTGAAGCACGGTTTTCTGAACTATTTCAGTAGAAACTTGAATGCTAATAGCTAGAATTCTGAACTCATTTGAGTATTTCAATCATTTACAATAATAACAATACTCCTTAAATTCAACAACAAGTTAAACAATTAGAAAATATTTTCAACACTGAGAAAATTTAATATCACTGGATCAAATTCGAAATATTAAAAAATGTACACAAGACATGGTTCCTATTTGACTGAGACTTGATTCAATATCATATTTGGTCTTGTTTATTAATTAAGATTTTGTAAATTTTTGTTGAAGATTGTCCAACTATTAGCTCAGATACCTACTTCTAGGCTACCCTAAATGAGATTGGTTAGATTTGTTACTTAAGTATGTTCATACTCAAAAGTGAGATAATATCATATCTCCAGATTAAGGTCTAAGGAACATGGAGTCATCCTGATCTGACGGGCCACATTTTCGTATGTCCAAATTCATTCTTGACGCCAAGAGATAATTGTCATCACCAATTGGAGCAGCTCTGGAACATAGGTTAGGAGAATTAGTCATAATACGCAAAGACAATCAATCGATTACCAATAGTATAAAAACAAAAACACACATCAAAGTCTGGCCTCCCTTGGTTTCTCAAGAAATAAACTATTATATGTTCTGGAAATGAGATGAATATGTTCTTCTATTTCAACTGCAAGGTATTTGATACATCGAGATATAATAGAGAGGAGACGCTATGACATACAAACCAGTAAGGAAAAATTGTACCACTGGGCGGTGCTAAGTCGGGGACCAATATGGCGGAAAGTTCAGTGTCGAACTAAGTCAACTTTTAATCAGATAATCTGATATATACAAGAAATACGACGTGTTTGGTCTTTGGGAAACCTATTGAAATGAACAATTTTTCTTCAGTCGATAATATACACCTATGAAAAGATATTAGATTACAAAGAGATACATGCAAACATTTCGAATGATGGTCTCTTGAGTACTCATCCATACCCATGAAATGTTATTCTTGTAATTTTCTTCTTATCTGGCTCTTCTCTGCTTGAACAAAGCATTACAGTCTCAGAGTAAGAAATAAACATAGAGATGCCCCTACGCGTGAATAGTACTCCATTGTAATCAACCAAGCATTAGAGTGAGATGGATAGCATTTCACTGCCGCACTGGAGTGATGTAAACAATTGGTTAGATTTTCATTTCTTCAATTTCTGAATAAAATACAACATTTTCGTAATTTTGTCATAGCTCTAATAACCGCAATCAAGAAACTAAACACTGATAGACGGTATTGCCAAACTGACAGGATTGTCTGTAATAGACGCAAGCCATTATTATCAGAGTAGGGGAGCGGTAAACCAATTATACCGATACGAAATAAACATACGGCACGAGTTCGCAACGGCGGAATATTGTCCGCTCTACTGAAAAGTTGTAGGTGGGAGTTTGGCGATTAGTTATTGCTTTCATTCAGTTGGGGCTCAATCACACTGATAAAAGAAAATATTCCCAAATTCGTTGCGCATAGGAACAATGATTGATTATTGATGTTTTCTATGTAGATGGCATTAGTGATTGCTCCTTCAACGATAATAAGAGGGGTACGGCGACCAACATTATACCCCTAAACACATTATTGATCCGCCTTTAAAGGGCACAACTTTCCGTACGAAATTAAGTCCCTTCTGGTCTACCTGAACCTTTCCGAAACCTCTCTCGTCGACTATCACTTTGTAAGCCGAATCGTGACTCGTCAAAAAAAAGTACATTTCGTCATTGTTGTTGAAAGCCAGTCTTGGTGGTGTTCTGCCCATTGCCGACAGTTAGCTCTATGCCCAGGTGATAGCCAAGCTACACTTAAAGGTTTTCTTGCCTTGGTTGAGGAACTAAATCGTCTCCTTATGGTCGAGACTTCTCCCAAATAAGAACAAGTTTTTTTGTTTTTATGAGAATAATGAGATTATACTACATTCAAGAGGAGGTCAAGACTTTTGATGATGTGTGTAAAGCGAAAAATTTGAAAATTGAAAAACTTACTTGCTTCCATATCTAGTATCCCTAGCTATGGTCCTGTTGTATATCCTGTGCCGTCTTTCAATCTGATAGGCTATTTCCCTTATTTCTCTCAGAATATTATAACAACTCTGCAGATCAACCCCAGAAATAGTCTTCGGAAGCGAACCTGAATATACTTTGTCACCTTCACACCAGTTTATGAACGTTTCTATGAAGTCCAAATGACCCATAATCAATGAATGTATCCTTTGTAAATCTCGTTCAGGATCTAAACACATGTGGAAGTTGTTGTCTAACGTGGAAACAGCGTTACATCCTGGTGCTAGTTCATTTTGAGAATTACAACTGGAAGAGAAAATAATAACTGTATTTGAAATACTCAAATATAAGTACAAGTATCGGAATTAGACTGTAATAGTATATTATGCAACGAGCGTATAATGACAGCTATTATTCAAGAGGTGAAACTTAGGTTAGAAGCAGTTGGCGAGTGGCCCAAATCGCTGAGCGAATAACAGCCATAAGCGAGTAGCATACTATACTTTATCCGCGACTACTGAAATATTTCTAGACGATTTCAAAATTTTTCGACCGTGACCAGAGACTTCTATTACAAGTATGGAAAAAAGTAAAGTTGAAACATGAGAAACTTTTGGAGAACTTGTCATTGTATATTTTGTGATAAATATGTAAATTGTAACAAAAAAAGATTTGGTCCTTGACTGACAAGGTATACCCATTCTTGTAAGTTGGAATACCTACTTTATAATACTGCAGAAATGACAATTCAAAGAGTATGATTTAAGAGCTAAATCTATCAAGCATTTGATAGCTGTGAATAATAACTCATTATTCACTTGTGATTAATGGGTATTAATGGTCAAATAAACAGAAGCGGATAAAAAATATTATGTGAACTTATTGGAGCATTGAAATCAAGGTTGATTTATTTGAAGTAACCGTGAGTTCAAACATCAAGCAATGAAGACGTACGAGCAAGCAGTCGGGACAACAGAGCGGCCAGTTGTGACCTTTGGTTCAATATTAAACCAATGAAATTAATGCTAACGCGTACGTCACACTGCCAATTCTGATCGTTTGGATTCGTTAGCTTATTTCAGTGATTTCAATAAATTTTTTTCTCGAAAATTTTCTGTCTACAATACAAGAAACAGATAATTGCTATGATTTTCTGAAGGTCCATTATTTCTAAAATGATTTTTTCTAGCAATCACTGAAAATGCCCATCAGGCAAATGGTGTACCAATGAAGGTGCTACCCGAAATTTCTCATAATATAATGGTCAAACTTCCTGTTTAATTCTTATATCGCCAGATATACCCATTTTTAAACCCATGGTGAATATCGAATTTCGATGACCAGTAGATATCGACCAGATTTTGGTGTCGTTGTTATCATTGAGACTTCCTGAACAACATTAGTGGAACCAACAGGTGGCAGTCTGTCTTGGTTTAGAAAATATTGGCCCCCAAGGTTCCAAAAATGTTTCATCTATAGTCCGTTCACGAAAGGTTGAGCACATAGTAGGCGTTCCTTTATTTATTAGAAGTTGGCAGTATTTACTGTCATAGAGTAAATAAAGTCAATGTTGCCGAATGTACTCGGCCTTGTCCGACGAGCTTGCGAGTTATCAGAGAACTCTATGCAATTTTGACAACATTGCGTATCAATCTGACAAGAAAATAAAGAACATAACCTAAAATTTTAATATACACAGTGGAATATGCCAAATTTCCATGGCCAACCGGCGGCTCAACCTTCCGTGAACAAGTATACGCGTCGCTTTTTTCACTATAAAACCACAAATTCGCTGCTCCAATTTGATCTATAAATCACCTTCGAACTTTCAATAACTATTCGATTAGATTCATTTTAGGTATATTCAATAATTAATGCAGAAACATCGAAATTCTAGAGGTATCACATATCCACAAATTGTAATAAAATCCCACCGTTCTTCATGGTAAGTTTGGCACCACTGCTCCGTCCTTCGGCGAGTGACATATCAAAATGATGGTGGGATTTACGGGAAGGCATCGTATCGAATCTGCGGCAGTGCCAAATCTACCATTAAAAACGGCGAGCTTTCCTTAGAATTTGTGGATATGTGGCGTCTCTAGAATTTCGAAACTAATCGAATAGTTATTTGAATGTTCGAAGGTGATTTATGGACTAAATTGGAGCAGTGAATTTGTGTATTAATATTGAAAAAAGCGACGTGAAGTAGGAATATTTTTGGAATTTTGGGGGGTCTATATTTCCTAAACTAAGACAGACCGCCACCTGTTGGTTTCACTAATGTTGTTCACGAAAACGTAATGAATACAATGACACCAAAATCAATATCTGGTCACCAAAATTCAAATATTTACGGAAGGATTAATGAAAATTGTAACAAATGAAAATAATAATTTCTGTACAAAATTTTCCTTTTGTCTTTTTCAACTGGGTTTCTGATAATAGAATAAACAATGATCAAATGACCTACCATTGCCATTGTCCATGGATGAAGGCGCACGGATGGTACTGCTCTAGTCTATTCGAATTAGTTTGACAAATTTTCGTAAGAAGATCTATCCATTCCTTTTCTTCAACACAATTTGGTGCTTGTACATATAACGCTCTTTCCCTTTGAATTATTTGGAACATATTCTTCATTTTGAACGATCTCTCATTCAGTCTCTCAACTGCCAATATATTCGATAGAGGAATTTGACATAGGGCATCCTTATCTGCAAAAGTTGAATGACATTGTTAGCTTTCAAGGAAAAACATTAAGAAGAGAATACTTACGTCTGTTTTTGGAATAACTGAGATCGTGAGTGGTTAATTTAAAATATCTTTGTTTGAAGTTTTTTCTGCCAAATCGTTTCCTACCCTGTGCACGTTTTATCATTAATCTGAAAAATAGAAGAAATGGCTAAAAAATCATTTCATCGAAATGATATTTCGATTCTAGAGATCTAATTTTGTAAGTTCTAATAGAGAATTATTTGCTTGGAGAGGTAAAAAGGAATGAAAAAGTTTCTGAATATTTATTGCTTCAACACAAAATCTGCGGAGAAAAAATATTTTGACCTAGTAAGATGAAGATTTATATGTATAGGATAATGCAGAGGAACTTGCTGATTTAAAAATAAATGTTGGATAACTATGTTCAGTATTTCGTTGGGTATGTTAGCGATAACCAAATGAAAGTTGTTCATGAAGTGGTCAGAGTCCTGTGACGATCGTTATAAACATGTGATTAAAGATATCCCCATAGAAAAATCGTTGGGGGCTAAATCAGACTAATGTGCCAACATACCCCACAAAATGCTGGACAAAGTTGTCCGATATTTCCGAAATCGATTAAAGCAGTGGCGTCCATTATACACACCATTTTATACAAGATAAAATATTAAAACTGTTTAAACATAAACTTTAATTTAGTATTCGATGATGGAAAAACAAATATTTGCATAAATTTTTCTTTAAGTGAATTTCGTAATCAGCAAATTGCTCTGTCCCATCCTGTACTATTTCAAGGCACATATGGAGCCATGTGCAGATATGAGAACATAGTATGCCATGGAAAATCTAACAAATTTGTAATTCTCAGAAATTAGAATTGAAAAGTTAAAGTGATAACTAAGTATCACACTGCTCATACTCATTAATAAGACAGTGCATCACGAAAATAAGATTATGCTTACTGCCATACTCACCTTTTAATCTCCCTATGTGAGTAAGCAGAAGAAAGAAAAAATCTTTTGAGATTATTAAGATTATGTACAATGAAGATGTTCTCTACTTACCCTTCTTTAAGAAGTACTGGGGTATCGTTTTGTATCGTTTCAGGATTCGAAATAGCAGATATGATTTCCAGGAACTGCCGCACAGCCATTATATGTTTTTCCGTATATACAATTTTGTACAGTTGTTCCATGTACTCTTCTTTGCAAACCTGCTGCGTTGACCTACTGCTCACGTAGTTACCTAGCGATTGGATGGTCTTCGAAATAAGTGTGAGCGTTCGATTTGTTTGGTTATCCTAGAAAAATGGTGATCATTAAGTCACATCATAGTTGATATGTATTATAATATTGTATAATAAAAAAAATTGAATTTATTGTGAAAAGGAAAGGTAAGAGTGCTTGTTCCTAGGGAAACAGCGTGATATCATTTTGTCCGAATGTCTGTATTTTTCGAATTGTGGACCGTGAGTTGTCCTGAACGATACGGTTCGACTCACTGATGAAGAATCCGTGGTCAATGAAAAATTCCTACGGCTGTGAACACGATAACTTTAGAATGAATTAATTTTGGAAATTGGTTCAGGTTCCGAATGAACAATTAAATTCGTTAAAGGGCCAAATCGGTGTGATCACTAATTTTGTATTTCAAGAGAACTATGCGTACGTCATTTTAGACAGGGTGAAACAAAATCTGTTTTTTACCCTAACTTTAGAACCACCAGTGGTGAGTTCCAGTTGTTCACATCACATCACATCTTCTCTTGACAATTTAACTATTCATTTATAACAATAGGTCAATTTTTGTTGAAGGTACAGGGTTTTCCGTAAAACATTAAATTACGCTAAGGCTACAACAGTACTTCAATAAATTCAACCTAAACTTCTGACCTAATGAGAACAAACTAAAAACTAAGTCAAAAACATTACGTGTTTTCCGCCCAGACGCAGATAACAGGTGCAATTCGTCTCGGCATGTCCTCATTAAGGTTTTTAATCAATTAGGGCATCACTGAGCTGCTGCAAATTTTCAGGAGTTGGTACGCGAGATAGAATTTTCCTGCCAAGAGCATCCAAACATGCCCGGGTTCAAATCTGGGCTCAGTGCAGCACAGTTGAATTCTTGGATATTAACCTCTGTTAAATACTCCCTGGCAATCCTAGCCACATGCGGTTGATGCAGTAGGGCATTATAAAGCATTGGCACGAAATCGTCTCCAATAAACGGTGCATACCGAACAACGTGTCGCGCTAAAACTTCTCTTGTTTTATATGTTTTCACTCAGTTTTCAGTTTATTTTCATAACGTTCGGATTTAAGGTTAAATCTATGGCAGTACATACTTTTATAGCCATAGCGAAATTGTGGAGTTTAATGTTGCTCTGAAAACCCTTTATCTTCAACAAAAATTGGGCTATTATTATGAATGAAGAATTTAATTGTCAAGAGAAGATGTGTCTTGAAGATGGAATGAGAAATCACACGGTGGAACAACTGAAACACACCAGAGGTGGTTCTAAAATTAGGGTAAAATAACAAATTTTGTTTCAACCTGTATAAAATGACGTAGGCCGAGTTTTCTTGAAATTCAAAACTGGTGATTGATTAGAAGGATGAACATGGGTACCTACAATTGAAAAAAAATTCAATCGAAACGGACTCGAAATAACATACTTATTTATGAATCAACAAACTTCATCTTTTTTTTTGAGTGGATCAATCATTTTGCCGGTGAGTGTACCAACTGTCACAAAGAAGCCGCAACTAAAAAACATCCTATATAAAGATGATCATAACCTAATCAACTTACTATTTGTTGTGTGGTCAAGTCGAACAGCCGTGGACCCAAGATGGCAGGAGCAAAAAACCTCAAAAAAATAAACCCCGATATAACAGAGTATTTAACCTCTCTGTTGGCAGGAAAATGCAGAAGGGCACACTCCCTCAAGTTATAGAAAATCTGGCACATCAAGGCCGGGCAGTAGACTGCGCTTTGGGTGATGGCATCCAGGATCTTCTGGATGTAGCATTTCAAGTTCGCCAGGTTGGTTTGAATGGTGTTGGCGTCTTTCACCCTCGTTGGATCGATCTCGCAAGGCTTCTTCTCGTTGAAGATGAGTTCTAAGGTTGGTCGTAGGGTTTTGTGAAGATACTGGATGCCGATGAGTCGCATGGCCTCGTCCATCATCTTCGATACCAGAGTATTTCCTCGAAATATCGTGTAGCATCACTGAAACAAACAAACAAGAGTTTATAGCAGTTGAGTGATGGACTTCATGAATGAACACTATGGTTCTCGGGATATTCAAATCGAGTATTCGTTCCCTACATGAACAAGTGCGCGAAAGCTTCTGTTTCACGCTTCAATTATTATTATTGGAAGGAATATACAGTGCGCATCAAAGTTATGGAACAAATTCATTTTCACAGAATAAAAATATTTGGCAACAAAATACCGAGAGGTCAATATTTGTTTTGTTTAATTTTTTAAAGGATTTTTGTTGCAACTGTGACCTCCCTATCCACCCTCTAAATTTTTGAATAGGGAAAGTTGGTCATATGCTAGTTTTTTGGCAAGGTCTTGTATCTCCTTTATAGGCGTACAGAAGTTTTCAAGAAAAAAATTTATTTTGAAGTTCAGAGGTTTTCAGTATGTGCACTTTGTCATGGCTCATTTAGTTTGAGACGATGTACTTGATGAAATTGTCACCGAATGAAAGTCAACCATTACAGTTTTGTTCATAAACAACTTCAACCAATATTTCAATAAAATCTTTCTTTGAATTGAAACATTTTATTGAAAATTTTAAACTTCAGCAGAAGGTACTACATAATTAAGATAATAACTGAGACGTAGTGTTTTACACATTCCAATGTTTCACTTGAGGGGGTTGAAAGTTGTGCATGATCAAAACTATGATGGTCGAGTTTCATTTGGTGACAAATTTCATCAGTTACCATCGTCTCAAAGTAATTGTGCCATGATGAAGGGCACATACTGAAAACCTCTCTGGACTAACTAATTTTTCATTAAAAAATTCTTTCTTGAAATTTTTTGCACGTCTGTAAAGGATATACGAAATCTTGCTCAAAAAGTACCACATGGACCCACTTTCCCTATTCAATAAATTTAGAGGGTTGATAGGGATGGCACAGGGTGCAACAAAAATACTTCAAAAATGCATACAAATTTGGTAAAAGTGAATTGAACTAAACATGTTTCAGGATTTTGTTGCCAAATACACTGCGCAAAAAAATTAACGCACATTCTGAAAATCTCAATTTCGACACTACGACTACGACTTTATAACTCATTTTTTAAGTTCTCTCGGGAAGGTTTTGAACGAAACAAGATACATTAAATGGAAGAAATATTCAGGATTTCACCAGATATTATGTGAAAGAAGAGAAATAAAAAATTTTCAAAATACTGGAATGCTGATAAGTGATTTAATACTTGGTATTTCCACCCCTTGCGTTAATTACAACTCGGCAACGACGGTTCATACTCAAAATGAGTGATCTTAAAATGTTCTGATCTAAATCCTTCCCAGATTTCTCTGAGTTGGATTCCTAAGTCATTAGGAGTAGCTGGATGATTTTCTGAACTTCTCAGCCTTCTATTGAGGTTATCCCAAACCTGCTCAATCGGATTGAGATCGTTGAAAGTGGATAACATATGCATGCATAATTCTGATAAAAATAATTATCATTGAGAACACCTTCAGTTGTAGAATAAATTTGAGATTTCCATGATGTGCGTTAATTTTTATGCGCAGTGTATTTTTTCTTCAGAGATAATGAATTTATTCCATAATTTAGACGAGCACAATAGATTTCTTGCGACCATAAGTAAAATTGCCCAAAACAGGGTGACAGGTGACATAAGGGACAACGGCTAACTGGAGATAGAGGACCTCAAACTGAATGAGGATTGTGGTTTTAAATGTCCCACAAGGCTATTAGTTTCAGAGATACAGGGTGTTTTTTGCAATAGTGCTCAAAATATAAACTCCCATATCTTCGTCAATATGGCAAATTTTAAAAATTGGAGGTCCGTATTAAAAAATTTCCATTTCCGTGTCAGGTGAGAAATATCACTCGGTATATGAGATAAAAAAATTGAAATGGAAAATTGGAATCAGCAAAAAACACTGAGTAAAAATCTGTTTTTAGTTTGAACGGCACAAATTTTTTATAGCTTTTATGATATGTTGAAAGTCGAATATTACAGTTTATTCATATTCACATGAAACATACTATTCCTGATAGACAAAAAAAGATTTCGAATTCCTTCACATCTTGAAATTAATTAATCTATCAATAAATTAATCTATCAATATTATAAGAAGAATTCAAAATAGAACACAAACACAAAAAAGAACAGTAGCACATATGATTTATAAAAAAATCAACTAAGCGAATGCTCGAAATGAGAGCAATTTGCTTCAACACATTTATTTTTCTCGATCTGGGGGCCGATTCTTGAATAATGTCGTGTTCGCGAATCGACTAATGTCGACCAACTTAGCAGGGACAATTGTCGAATCGCGAACACGACATTATTCAAGAATCACCCCCCTTATGAAGAATATGTATAGTAACAAGCTTGCCAAATATCAGCGAAAAATTTGCCATATTGACGAAGATATGGGTGTTTATATTTTAGCACTTTTGCAAAAACACCCTGATGTATCTCTGAAACTAATAGCCCTATGGGACATTTAAACCCACAATCCTCATTCAGTTTGAGGTCCTCTATCTCCAGTTAGCCGTTATCTCTTACGTCACCAGTCACCCTGTATAAAATCAGCCCGATTAATCTGCTCCTGTATAAAAAATAAAATGCATCCTATCTTTTTCTCTTTGCCATTCAAATCGTTTTAATTACAATAGGTCCTTATATTGTTATTACCGCGACACGCTCGATTGTTTTTAGTTATTGTTTCTGCGACACTTTTATTCGCGTCACATCGATCTATTGTTCTTTGTAATGTAGAAACCACTCCTACGATCTGAGCTTGTTGCTTGTCGGAACAAGTTCCGCTGTTATCGTCAAGAAGAATGGATTTCGTTGAATGACATTAAAATAGGACTGCGGTTTTATGACGTTGCGGCGCGGAATCTTTATCAGCGAATTAGCTGCGTTATTTTTGTATTGATTTCGATGATCGACATCAGATTCGATTTGAAGTGCTGTAGTACAGCATATTTGTGCTTAGTAAAACCCCTAGCGGGATAGTTTTGGGGTAGATTTGATATCTTCCATTTTTTATGTTTTTTAGGGTGCTGAATCCTGGATCTGAGGTTTGCTAACAAAATTTCGTGACGGAACATAGAAAAAAAACACAAGAAAGAATAAAAATCCCATTTTTGGTCAGTTTTTTTTGCTTATTACTCGGAAACTATCAACTTTTCGTGAAAAAACCTTTCCATAAAAAATGTACTACCACAGATTGTTCTGCGACAACCCGTTCCGGCTAGAATTAAGGTTGGAAATGAGGTATTTTCTATGACTCAATAAATGAAAAAAATTAAATTCTATGGTTTCGGTGATGCGATCCTTTTGAAATTTTGCATGAACATTCAGTAAGATCAGTCTCGGTTCAAAAAAAAAATAATCACACGAATCGGATATCTTGTTATGAAAATATAAAGATTTTCCTTTTCAATATTCCAATTGAATTTAACATTTATTCAGAATGAGACAGCGGCGCGCATATTCTTGTTTAATCTCATAAAAATCGTATAATTACATTTCCAAAAAAATAAAATTCTAGCATTGGATCCAAATAGTCATATTCTTCAACCGGAAAGAGCTAAAAACTTGAAATTTCTAGGATAGGTTTGGGACCTGAATATCCCATTTTTTGAGCTCAAACGAGTGCTATATCGTTTTGCCCAAATGTCTGTAATTTTCGAATTTTAAGTCGAAAATGGTCTCAAACTATAAGGGTTTTCGGAAACTTAATCCAACCTACACCCGGGTTCATTTGCCGTCAAAATTCAACCCGAGTTAGTGATCCAGTAAGTTTCCGAAAACCCCTTATAGGGTTCTACTCCCTGATGACGAATTCGTAGTCAAATTCTATTCTGTCCGTGGGACCGTCCGTTCGGGCGTTAACACAATAACTTGAAATTTTCAGGGTTATTTCGGTTCTCAAATGGCTCGGTTGAGTTCGTTAACCAGCCAAATGTACAGGGTATTCCATGAAATATGGCCATTCAAAATTTTCGTTCCTCAATATCTCAGACAAAACGAAACCCATATAGAAATGAAATGTATGGCCATATGCAAGATGCTCATAAAAAATCTTCATGCAAAATTTGGTGACCGGAACCATTAAACATTGAACTGCAATATTGAAATGAAGAAGAAACTACATATTCCAAAAAAAAATATTCGATTCGGACGAAATTTATTTTATAAATGAAGACTGATACACTGAGTTTTCATGCAAAATTTTGTGGCCATTGTGTCAACAGAACCGTAGTAAATTCAATTGAATATTGAAAAGAAGAATCTCTATATTTCCATAACAGAATAACCGATTCAAGTGAAATTTATTTTGTGAATCACAACTTACTGATATACTGAATGTTCATGCAAAATTTGAGAGGATCGCTTCATCAGAACCATAGAATTTAACTCTTGTAATTATTTATTTTTTACATATCTCATTTTTTGAATAATTTCCAGAATATAATTTCGATTGTGCTGAGATTCTGCATTGATATATACGGTATCAATCTCAAGTCCCATATAAAATTTAAGTTTCATTAAGTCTTATTGCTCTACCAAAGAACGAGCGCTAAAAAGCTCCCGCTCAGCGCTTTTCATAAATTTTTAAGTTCTACAGTTTTCGCAAATTGTTCGTGTTTCCGAAAGAAACTACTTCGAAACTTGAAATTTACATATTAAGCTGAAGATTACAATAGAAAAGTTAAATTAATAAATCTAGAAATGAATTCCGTACTTGGTACAGAAAAGATATGCACTTCGCCCATCCTATTCCCAGTTGAACTCGGTCGGTAATAGAAGTCGCCTAGCACTAATTAGTAGTCAGTATTGATTCAAGGGACCCGTGGGCGTACGTTGAATTGTGTACAAGACAAATTTGCATCTAAACCGACACACGGCTACGATGCGATCGCGTGGGCGGCCTCTTCATCAGACCGCCCGTACACAAATGTGGGTATAATGCTGCTTTATTTTTATTTGACACTAAAAATGCACGAAGGACGGAGGAGCGAGATTTCCTTCAATCTAGAATACGAAAAAGACGCGTTCGAAGTCTGACAGATTGATGGCGAACACATTTCCCTCTGACGGGAGAATTTTGGAACGTTCGGTGAAATAACGATGCACTTATTCAAGTTGACTGCAGCAGTGACTTTTTCTCATGAAATGAAATATTTGTCAATCGAACCACGGTTATGCTGGGGCTTGAAGCAATCGAAATGCATTACAGTGGAACTTCCCTATAACGAATTTCTCTATATAACGAATTTCCTACAAAACATTGCACCTTGAATCCAAACTCCCTGTTAAAAACTATCTCTTAAACGAAATCAATTCTCTCTATAACGAAATTTTCAAAGAACATCACTATTTGATTGGGTATTGATAAGAAGGTATAAGGGGGGGGTTTTTCCCGAAATTTTTCTGGACTTACATAATAAATCCCGCCCTAAATCATTACGACGAGTAGAAGATCACTCTGAAACAGTTTTAAATACACCCCTGGCTGTTTCTGTATAACGAAATTTCTTTATAACGAATTTTTGCTGCTATTTAAGCACTGAACTCATGAGTCATCGGCTCAAAGCTGATATGGAAGTGCCGAAGCAAACTCAATAAAGATGGCAAGAACAGCAGGGCCCGTATTTCGACAAGTGATATTCGAAAACGTATACGAACTTCATTGCGCGAGTCCCTGTTTTACCTGCAAAAATGACACCGCGCAATGAAGTTCGTACGTTTTCGAATATCACTTCTCGAGAATACGGCACCCTGTCTCTTCAGTCTGGGTTTCTAGTCACTATGATGGTATCGAAGGAAATGAAGAGGCTAACACACAAAGTCAGAAATGGTGAATTAGATGCTACTTATTGGCCTAGAACCCTTTTGTGGTTTAAGCAATAAGAAAGGTATTTTGAAGAAGGAAGAAACTGAGATAGAAGCACTCTGGAAGAATCTCCCGGGAATGGACCATTCAAAAAAATTCCTTCGAAACTTTAAAACTGCAAAGCCCAAAAAGTATTTGTATCTCAATAAGAATAAGTTGTGCCTCCTCATTAGCTTTCTAATAATGATAATTGGCTCAACGAGAACTGACGAGAGTACATAATTATGGGGAGAAGAGGAGGTAACTTCTTCTCAGTTACTGAATGCGAGTCTGCGTAAAGAGTTTACTTGTACAGGAGACTGGAGAACTTCGTACTTCTGCCCTTGTAATAAATAACGGAATGGCCGTAAGCAAGCAACAATGAACTGCCACCAAATAATTCAGTTTATGAACGTCAAATCGAAATGAAAATGTAAACACATCGCATCAAGAAATTAAACACTAACAGACAACGTTACCTGACAGAATTATCTGTAACAGACGCAAGCCGTTAGTATCAGAGTAAGGGAGCGGTAAACCAATCAACCCAATACGGAATGAACATACGGCACGATTTCGCAACGCCGGAAGTTTGTTCGCGCGTTTAATCAGATTCTACTTGGCTGCAAAACAAATGCGTGAAGGGAACTCTAGGTTTACTTTTTACTCTGAGGTTTTAATTCAGTCATTGTTATATTTATTCCTTATCGAGGCATTCTTTTCGATTACAGAATGATTGTACAACAATCATCACTACATAGTATAAAACAAAGTCGCTTTCTCTGTCCCTTTGTATGCTTATATCTTTGAAACAACGCAACGGATTTTGATGCGTTTTTTTAAATAGATAGAGTGATTCAAGAGGAAGGTTTATATGTATAATAACATCCATTAAATAGTGGAGAAGTATGTACTGTTATTTTTGAGGTTTCTAATATGATGTCGTACCGTGCGAAGCCGGGCGGGTCGCTAGTAATAGATAAAATATTCATTCAAGCGCCATACGTTAAGTTAGTTACAATTATTCCGCCAGATCAACGGAAACGTCTGAACTGTTTCAATAAACAATCGGCAGACTGGTCCACCTACTGGATTTTGTAAATTGAAAAGAGTGGGCAGTAGGCCACTGGGCGAGTATGATTTAATAATACATTAACTGAATATTCAATTATATCTGCGAAAAAAGCATATAATCGCACAGATAATGAAAAGATCCGGACATAGTTGTGAATCGAATTAGAAAAGGCGTGAGTATACAGGGTGACTGGTGACGTAAGGGACAACGGCTAACTGGAGATAGAGGACCTCAAACTGAATGAGGATTGGGGGTTTAAATGTCCCATAAGGCTATTAGTTTCAGAGATACAGGGTGTTTTTGCAAAAGTGCTAAAACTATAAACTCCCATATCTTCGTCAATATGGCAAATTTTTCGCTGATATTTTGCAAGCTTGTTAATATACATATTCTCCATCAGATCGACAAGAAAAAATTCCCAAAATTGCAGGTCCGTATTCAAAAATTTCAATTTCCGTGTCAGGTGAGAAATATCACTCGGTATATAAAATAAAAAAAATTAAATTGGGAAATTGAAATCTGCAAAAAACACTGAGTAAAAATCTGTTTTTAGTTTTAATGGCACAAATTTTTTAAAGTTTTTATGATATGTTGAAAGTCGAATATTACAAATTTTTCATATTGAATTCAAGAAACACACTATTCCTGAAAGAAAAAAACACTGAATTTGAGATGCTTAAATAATCCTGACGCATTTTGAATATTCCTTCACATCTTGAAATACTTTTTCATTAAATTTTTCATCAATATTATAATAAAAACTCAAAAAACAATACAAACACAAAAAGATTAACAGTAGCACATATGGTTCTTAAAAAAATCAAATAAACAAATGCTTGATATGCGAGAGCCATTCCCCTCACACACTTATTGGCTCTTTTGAACAATTGAAGTACGTTTCATATCCACAAGATGAAAATTACTCTTGATAGAACAGTAACACTAGATTTCAGCTCGAGAAAAGTTGGACTTTCTTCTCAGAACGCCTGAACGATAATCCATCTGATACTTATTCTTTCAACAAAATTTATTCTTCTATTAAATAATGCAATGATTCATGAGAAAACAACTAAGCAAATGCTCGAAATCAGAGCAATTTGCTTCAACGCATTTATTGCCTCTCTTGAACTCTAATGATTTCTTTCTCTTTTGAGATGAGGATTATTTTGAGACCAAATATTATATCCGTTCATTTTGCGCAATCCAAAAACAAGTATCACCTACATATTCTTCATTCGTGAATATTGAAGGCATTTTTCAGTAGATAAACAAACGACACAATTCCCAATAATTCACAATCAATGAATGTATGAATATAAACGTCATTTTTTGAAATAAGCCTACTCTGTGTAGTAGGATGTATTTGATTTATAATGAATAATAAACCTCTTATTCTAAAAAATCACTTGTTTCCCTAATATTCTGTTTACACTAAAGAAATTCATATGCTTCTCAAAAGAAGATGAAGTTGCTACACCTAAGTACATATTAGAGGAAAATAAGTCCTCAAAATTCATACATTATTTCATTGAAGAATAAATGTGTGATGGATTATTGTTCAGGGATTCTGAGAAGAAAGTCAAACTTTTTTCTCGAGCTGAAATCCAGTGTTTCTGTTCTATCAAGAGTATAATTTTTCATCTTGTGGATATAAAAAGTACTTCAATTGTTCAAAACAGTCATTAAGTGTGTGAGGGGAATGGCTCTCGCATATCGAGCATTTGTTTATTTGATTTTTTTATGAATCATATTTGCTACTGTTCCTCTGTTTGTATTTCTATTGTTTTTTTTTAATTTTTCTTATAATATTGATAAAAAATTAATAAAAAAGGAGTTCAAGATGTGAAGGAATATTCAAAATGCATCAGGATTATTTAAGCATATCAAATTCAGTGTTTTTTTCTATCAGGAAAAGTATGTTTCTTGAATTCAATATGAATAAATTGTAATATTCGACTTTCAACATATCATAAAAACTATAAAAAATTTGTGCCATTCAAACTAAAAACAGATTTTTACTCAGTGTTTCTTGAAGATTCCAATTTTCCAATTAATTTTTTTTTATCTCATATACCGAGTGATATTTCTAACCTGACACGGAAATGGAAATTTTTGAATACGGACCTGCAATTTTTGGGAATTTTTCTTCTCGATCTGACGGAGAATATGTATAGTAACAAGCTTGCCAAATATCAGCGAAAAATTTGCCATATTGACGAAGATATGGGAGTTTATATTTTTAGCACTTTTGCAAAAAACACCCTGTATCTCTGAAACTAATAGCCTTATAGGACATTTAAACCCCCAATCCTCATTCAGTTTGAGGTCCTCTATCTCCAGTTAGCCGCTGTCCCTTACGTCACCAGTCACCCTGTAGATTGCGATTCAATGGAATATTCATTTAGTGCAGATAAATGGAAAAACCGTATCTTTTAGACTTGTTCATATATGTAGTCAAAAATAAATACTCCATGGAGCCATATTTTCAGAAAACACAAAAATAGAGGGGTCGAAGGGTATCTTGACTTCAGCGACTGTTCATGATAATCACGAAAAAATGTTATCATCTCCATATGTGAATTTGCCATTAAAATTCAAAAACTTTTTTTTTCAAATGATAATCGTTCAGGATTCATCCTGACGCAGGATCAAAATCAACAAAGAAGGGTAGAGCAGGAACAAGTTGAGGAACCTATAAGATGAAGAAATGTGAGTTAAACACATTTTGTATCCAGAATAGATTTTGAATGAAGTTGATTTTTTTTTGGTACGATACTTTTTCGATTGTGCCATCATTTGCTATATCCCTTGTCCCTTGACAAAACATAAATAATAATTATTATTCATCATGCTTGATTACATAGATTTCTCTCCTAAATATCACGATTTAATTTTTATTGTATGATTAAAATAAAATATGTACTTCATTTCAGCTTATATATATTTATAAATAACAGTTAGCTCATCAATTACATTTCGACTTCATTGGCTCAGTACGACGTCGTCGTGCTTCATTTTTATCATTCAACAAGAATTATATCGTAATACTTCTGAGTAAAATTTATATGGAATGTTACAATACTAGTGTAAAAATAAGATACATAAGATTCTGTGAATTTAATCATGAAATCTACATGAAAAATCATGTATTTTCAAATGGAAAATTCAGACGTCTGGTGTAATTCTTCAATGGGATTTCTAGCAGCCTCACCATAAAAGAACAACGCCAATAAAGATAATTTCAATCAGCATAAAATGCACGAATGAAAACACGAACGAGTACACCTATTTTCCGTGAAAATAGCGCACGCCTCACCTCTACACCCACGCTATCGTAATCGATCAGCCAGCTGCCGTATAATTGGACACCTTCAATTAGTTTGTTCGCTTTTTATGCAATACAGGGTGAAGATTTCATCCAATAAAACACCTTTTTCCTCTTTGTCTACCAAATTAGTTCAAATAAAGAAATAAAGGTTGCGAAGATTACAGAAAAATATTTAAGAAAAGCCCTAAACAGGAGCTGTTGAGAGCTCGTTCGTTGGTGGAGCATTAAGACTATTACCTCGAAATTTTATATAAGACTGAGACTGATACCGTAAATATAAATGCAGAATCTCAGCACAATCGGAATTATGTACTTCAAATTGTTAAGAAAATGAAATATGTAAAGAAATAAATCAAAAAAATTGAATTATATGGTTCTGACGATGTGATCCTTTTGAAATTCTGCATGAATATTCAGTATAAGAATTTCGACCCTTAAAATGAATTTCACTCGAATCGGATATTTTGTAGTGGAAATAAAAGGATTTTTCTTCTAAATATTCCGATTGAATTTTTTTTATGGTTCTGTTAACACTATGGCAACAAAATTTAATCTCGATAAGCTTTGCTCTGTCAGAAATATTGCGGAACAAAAATTTCGAATGACCATACTTCATGGAAGACATGTACTATTTTGCTGGTTAACGAACTTAACCGCGGTATTTAAAAACCGAGCCTACAGTGAACATTTCGAGTCTCTAGGACAATCCTTTGGAGAGTTATCCTGTTTATGGCATAAATTTCACAATCGAGAGTTTCCATCATGTGACATCACAAGTTCGATGGCAAACCTTCGATGATATTTTTTTCTTAAAATTTCCCAAGGAATTTGCCCTCTTTGTTTGCACCTCCAATTCAGGAACCTGATATTGAAAGGTAACCCTCGTTATTCGGTCAGTTGACAGATTTTAATTGTTTCCAATCGCAATTACGTCATCGTCATTATGACGTTACAACAAATCAAAAAATATACAATAATTTTTCGACGAATATCTTAACGCTGAGTTAGCAATTTAATAATAAGGTCTTTTTAAGCTGGGTTCCCGGCCATTCGGGAATCAAAAGAAACGATGAAGCCAATACACTTGCCAAAGAGGGCGCACGAATGTCATTCATTGTCCCAGAACCATTCTGTGGTATATGTAAATGTACCTATAAAAAGGAGTTTCTGGAGAAGGAGAAACCCGAGAGGGAAAAACTCTGGCGGAATCTCTCAGGGATGGATCATTCACTAAGTTCCTTTGGAACTTTGAAACAGCAAGATCCAAAAGATATCTGAATCTTGGCAAGAAACAATTACACCTCCTCACTGGCTTTCTTACAGGACACTGTCGCCTCAGGAAGCACCTGTTGAGGATGAGATTAACGTACACTGACGAGTGTAGGTTCTGGGGGAGGAGAACGAAACCCCCATTCACCTAGTCACGAAATGTTTTAGCATTGCGAGCCTTAGGAGAGAATGCCTTGGGCGAGAAATTTGTAAGAGTGAGGAACTAGCCTCGTTGAAGCCTTCACAGATATTGGATTTCATCAGATCTCTGGAACTAGAAGGAAAGCTGTGTGTTGTAAAAAAACTATAATTGTAGTATCATAATAAAGACCTTATTATTATTATTATTATTATTATAAGAACAGCTCTTTAAGGGGGCACAATAGTCCCAGAGTTCGCAGTGAACTTAAACCCCTTTTTTAACTATAACTATAACTACTAGCAATATCCTTAAATTTCATTTCCCTGTCGAATCCGCTCTGACGTAGAACAATGAGCTTATTTCATTCATGATTTTATATTCAACATGTCTGCTGTTTCGAGCTACAATTCACGCCCATGCACGCCATAAAGAGAACGAAAACAATATCAACGATGTCGCACGTATGAATGATATCCGCTAAACCTACTACTTTTCGGAAGGAAAACGCGTCACAAATTTTAATGTTGACCTACCTACGGATGGATACCCACATATATGGAGTAGTTCTAACGGCCAAGCATTGAATCAATGAGATGTTCTGGGCGTTTGTGCACTTGAAGCAGATTAATTTTACCCGGGTGTAAAATGTGAAATCATTCTACAAACGAATAAAAACCCTTCATTTCATTCATTTATAACCTACATATTCCTGTTCAAATTAACGGCATATGAAACAAAAATTATTAATTCTCATTGAACTTATAAATTCGGCAAAAACATCCATCGTATACCTCATGTGGAGGAGTCCTTCGTTTATCTTCTGTCGTTGACTTTCGTCATTGCAGTTATGGGAGTTGTTCATTTTCAATCATTATTTCTTGTTTTTGTTGTAACTGTAACGTGTATCGTTGTTCTCCATTATTCTTAAAAAAATATTTCGAATGGTTACAGTATTTATCAAGAATATGATGAAAAATGAATGTTCGCATTTTCCTTCGCCATCCAAAATTTCAGAGAAAGCTTTCATTTCTATGTAAAAAAATAATGTCTCCAATTTTGTGGTTCGCAGAGTTATCGTGGTTATATTTCATTACTATATGTTGTTACTGAAAGTGAATTTATCTTCTATCTATTAATCAACAACTAACAACACCTAATCTACACCTAATTATATCGAAATGAATGAAACTTGCCTTAATAGAAAAACATCTAGTAGAACCTACTTTACAAAATATGAGATTGAAACAAGCGAAATCATAACACCTGCAAAATATTGTTTCTTTTTCGTTACTATTTACAGGTGTTTTATAGAATTTGAATTCAGAAAAGTATTGATGAGCTCTGCAGGATACTAAAGTCGAAATCTTGGTTGAGAGAAGTAAGTTTGTCTACAATTTTGAGCATTTTTTTGTAGTAACAAAAAGTGAACAGCAATTCAAACCAGTTTTGCAAATCTCGATGTCAGAAGTATTGTCATAATCTGCAGGTTCCCTAAGTCTAAATATTGACTGGGAGAAATAAATTCTTCCAATATATTGAAATTTTTTTGTGACTTTTTACACGAGTTTTACAGAATTCGCAGTCAGAAGTATTGTCGATCTGTACAGGGTCCTAATGTCGAAGTACTTCCAAAATTTTGATATTTTTTTACTCTTCACACGTGTTTTACAGAATTCGAAGTCAGAATTATTGTCAAACTAGGCAGTGTCCTAATGTAGAAATATTGGTTGGGAGAAGTTCTTCCGAAATACTGATATTTTTTGTAATTCTTTACACGTGTTTTACAGAATTCGAAGTCAGAAGTATTGTCGATCTGTGCAGGGTTCTAATGTCGAAATATTGGTTGGGAGAATTAAGTACTTCCAAAATATTGGAATTTTTTTGTTACTCTTCACACGTGTTTTACAGAATTCGAAGTCAGAAGTATTGTCGATCTGTGCAGGGTCCTAATGTCGAAATATTGGTTGAAAGAAGTACTTTATAAATATTGATATTTTTTACTCTTCATACGTGTTTTACAAAATACGAAGCCAGAAGTATTGTCAAACTCGGCAGAGTACTGAAGTCGAAATATTGGTAGAAAGAAGTTCTTCCAAAATATTGAAATTTTTTTATTACTCTTTACACGTGTTTTACATAATTCGAAGTCAGAAGTATTGTCGATCTGTGCAGGGCCCTTATGTCGAAATATTGGTTGTAGAAGTAAATATAATATCTATATAATATGAATGACATATTCATAAATTTTTCGATAGTCTTTACACGTGTTTTTCAGAATTCGAAGTCAGACGAAATGTCAAAATTCTTGATAATGTCTTCGTTACTATTTACGCATGTTCTACGAATTCGAAGTCAGAAGTATTGTTCCTAAGTTGAAATATCGGTTTGAGAGAAGTACTTGCATAATATTGATAATTTCTTTCAGCTCATCTAATACGGAAATGTGACGTTCTACCCCAAAGAGCCCAATTCAGTCATGCCGTAAATTTGGCGTTAATGAAGAAAGATAAACGATATACGAGAAGTCTGTGAAGTCATGACCGACATTTTTTCTATTTCATGCGTCTGGCGAAATACAATAAATTGAGAACGAACGGGATATCAAACCCGGATATGAATCATGTGATTGAGAGCATTCCTAAATGCATTATATAATTACTCAACACGTTGTTCCTTAGAACTTCTCCGCAATAGAACTAAACGGGGTTATCTAAACCGCATGAATTTTGGAACATTTCCTCTTCAATTTTATGGGAGAACATCAGAAAATGCATTAATATAAGTGGAAGTAACTAATAACGAATACTCACGTTAAACCTGATACTTCATGGTTAGCCAACATCCTTATTATTGACACTATCTCATTATGGTGCATGAAGATTTTCACTAACGGTTGTGCAATGTCCATTTTACTGGATATCACTTCTCCTAATATGTACACTGCGCTTGAAGTTATGGGCTGAAATGAAAAGTACCAATTAACAAGAATTCCATCATAAATTTTTATATTCGACATTTTCTCGGTGAAATTATTCGCAGGTAAGGTTTGAAGCAAATTTGCGATGCTTCTTCCTCTAGAAAATCAATGTAGGATGAAATTCTTCAATAGTTCGATAACATAATAGATAGACCAGGGTCGAGAGTTTTGGAAACAAAGAAAAATTAGTAAAATGAAACCCATTTGAAAAGGTAGATAATACAACGAAAATGAAAGGAAAAATAATTTACGACCTGAAGACGGAAAGTGCTAGGTAATAGAGACCTACACATTTAGTATTTACACTTCTTTACATAACCTCAAAATACATGTGAGAAACCAAAAATTTCAATTAACACTTTTTTATACAACTTTTGAGGAAACCTACCTTTCTTTGTTCCGAATATAAGGAGTTTTTGATTCAAAATATTGAAAATTTTCACATAAAAATCGGCGTTCTTGAAAAAGTCTGTGCGTTTTTTTCTAGTAGTATAAAAAGATATACATACATTACCATGGTAAATGTATGTATGTAAATGCAAAGAACTTTTATGCCGCTTTGAAACTGGATATAACATTTCGAAAGTTGGCTGCCGAAAATATGTTTCAAAATGAACCAATTTATGCACAAAATGTCATGGTTCTGAAAGATGTAGAAGAAGAACAGTCCGAGGATAAAATTGTGGCTTTTTTCAGCATCCAACTTTCAGGATCTCACCGCTACAGCGAAGTTCGTAGCATTTTTCGAGAACATTTACCATACCAATGTAGATTTATCATACAACGAGTAATAAGAGATTTCAACGAACAAAATTCTCTCAGACTTTTTCGAAAACCTCATATTTTCACGTCATAATTTAGGATTGAAAATAAGGCTGTGTTTTAAATTTTAAGTCAATATAGGGTGAAAAATTGATATTTTGATTTTAGTATGTGTGGGACATGAAAAGTTAGGTTTCAAACCGAATTGATGAAAAAATTGTGAAAGATTAAAATAACTAACTAAAAAAACTTGCGAGTCATTTTCCACATGAGATTATAACAATATACATATATTATACAGGTTTGGAAATTCACATTTGAAATTTACGATATACAATGCATCAGACAGAGAATTCTTCCCTCCAGTTGCACCGATGAATAGTCGAGACAATCACTTGCTGTAACACACTGAATTCAGTTGTCTTACTTCGTTATTCTAGTCTTGTCTCTCTCTTATCATTTAGAGGAGCGTAGTTCTTTAGTATGGTAGGCAACAGTAAATACTTGAATCGAGTATTACGGGCAGCCTGACAAATTAAAAATTCTATACGTTGAGTGCGGGTTCCCTACCATACTGCGATAAGAGAGAGACAAGGCTAGATTATCGCAGTGAGACAGTTGAATTCATTCAGTTATCGCACTTGATTATCTCGCCTATTCATCTGAGCAACTGGAGGTAAGAATTCTCTGTCTGATGCCTTGTATATCGTATGTTTTCGATGTGAATTTCCAAATCGGTATATAAAGTTCGAATAAACCGGAGATAAACCGATTTTCACCCTTAAAAACTCATCACATACCATTTCCTGACCTTAGATCTTGTATTCTTCCCTTTTCCAGTGGGTTTCACTCTGATAAATTTTTTTCACATTCTTTTATTTTTGAAAACTCCAGCACTGATCTATAATTGATATAATAGGTTTATTTTCAACCGCAGAAGAAATTTCGATGTTTATAGCCCATTATCGCTGTAATATTCATTGTCAAAATTAACGGTTATTTTGATGCACTTGTGCAATTACTATTGAAAACTTATCACGACGCCTTTGTTACTCGATTACTTTAGTTCGTCTGTTGTTTGTCTGTGCATTTTGTAAGAATTTTGTTTCTTCATTTTATTGTATTGTAATGATATAATATTTTTTTTCTTAGTCAGATACATTTCTAATTTTTGATCTGTGAATATTATTGTGGGTATTACCTTTTTGTATTCCTGTATAAATAAATAACTTACTCGATTAAACTTACCGTCGTATCAACGCTTTGTAATAGCAACCTCCTGAGAGGTTCGTAGACCTGTGACGGAAAGACCCTATCCTCTGTATACTGGACCTGCAGCCGGAGTGAGCCTAAAGAATTATCACTGGATAGCCTCGTTCCGGGTGGTGTTGAATGTGTGAAAAAGGGTCGATTCCGCGTCGACCTCGGTTGAAGAAAGTACCTGAAAGAAAAAGAAACATGAGAAAGTGATTAAGAGAAAATTTCAACATCAAAGGAATAGGCCAAAGTCTCCACCACGGGAGAAGAACTGACTAATTGAGAGTAAGATAGCTTAATCAGCCTCCAATGAAAGGCTTTTTCTGATATATTTAAAACTAATGGTGAGTTTACTGTTTCGGTTTTGTTGTAGACAGTATGGTAAAGAGTTTGAGATCCGGAAAACTTCATTTTCCTGCCGTAGGTTGTGTCGTGAAAGAATATCTAACAGCAGGTTTTTTTTGACACTCTCATGTGCCATGAAAAAAACATTCATTTTACTTTTTTTCACCGTTAAAAAAAGTAAATTTCTATTATTATTATTATTATCTTCGATAATTATAATTCGGACGATGTGAATTCATATTCACAGTTGTACAAAAAATGTTGTTTGTATTTCGTGCGTATAAAATTCGTGTTTTCATGGCACATTTCAGTGAATTTTTGGCCTCGACCACTTTTCTTCATCACTATGAATGCATTATTTTACCGTTAAAAAAAGACCACTTTTTTCACACTCATTTCACTTTTTTCACCGTTAGAAAAGTAAGTTTTTGTAGCAACGACACAGAAAGATCACTGGATCTGGATGCATTATCTTTAATAACTATGTTTCAGACGATGTAAATTTACATTCACAGTTGTACAAAAAATGTTGTTTGAGTTGTTATCTGAGCTGATTGAACTCGTCAAATTTGATCAAACAAATATAATAATATATGTTTGTTATTATTGAATGCTTCTATTATTATCAACCTTATCACCATTTTCTTGAAAAATCAATTGTTTATTTATAAATTTTACCTGTCACCTACTCTGTATAGTCAACAAAATAAATATTGAGTAATTGTATCGGGTTTCCGTTTCTTTGTCTGTATAGGGTTGATATCAGGAAATATTTATGTCACGCTATAATAAAAGATTTGAGATTCGAATGCCTAGTCTAATCAAGTTAACGTATCAAAGAAGAATATATTGAAGCCATGCATCAATGAAGTAATTGAATTACTCACACGTTTTATCGAGTAATCATAACCCGTCGCAATAATTTTTCACGTTTACCTGAATAACAGAGTCAATTGGTGTGTGATTGATTTCAAATATGTAGTTATATCTTCAAAACAGCTAGAGAATATAGAGCTTCATATTCGAATTCGAAATTACTTTTGATAAGAAAAAAAGTCAAAATGTTCAATTTGGGGGAATGGGAGTTTGTGCTAAGGTTATTATCTCCAAGAAATATCATGAAATGGCCTTCGCACATACTTGATTTCATCCTTATGAAAATTTCTCCAATGAGATTATCTTAAGCAAAAGTTTGCGCAAACTCATCGACTTCTCTGGCGTCACGAAATTTGCTTATGACTATTTTGTGTTCGGTTGCCCATAACAATTTCACAAATTGAACATTAATATGAGTCATTATTGATCCTTTTCGTATGCGTTAAACCCACCTCTTACATTGAGGTCGACAGAAAAATACTTCAATGGATCCGTCGCATGAGGGGTTTTCCAATAAGTGGTGTTATTTTAATATTCAAAGAAAAATGCCATTTTTCGATATATGTCATCGGATGTTTATTTCTTTATAAAAAAACTTTTCCCGTAAAAGATCGACCGGCTTGAGTTCTTGTGTTAACTGAGCCATAAGACCCAATTATTTATTCAAAATAAAGTGTAATGACGTTTGTGGAATGCCTTATTCCAAAGAACGACGACTACTAATTGTCGAATTTTTCCACCACTGGAGTTGTCTCTGCCAAATTTTCACCATTTTTATAGTGAATTTTAATATGTAATTTCAATGCGTTCTTGAGGCGTATATCGTTCCATTTTTATTAATGGCGTAGTTTCTACTTGTCAAATGTCATAAAATAACAGCTTTAACCGTGATATCTACCGAAATAGCGGGCTATTCAAAACAACACCCCTTATTAGAAAACTCTTTACCTGAATGCAACCCCCTCTCAAAGTGAAATGTTGAAGCCAATAAAATTAAAGAGCTAATAATATCACGTGATTTATGAACAAGCGCGCAAAATTGGCGTAGTCTGGCGTGTAACATGCATACAACCATTTGAAATTTCTCCACCATACTTAGCTCGATTCAAGGACTATTTAACGAAGGGACAGGAAGCATAAGGCGTCTCGGTTCTACGGAAATGAGACAATGGAAATTTAAAGAATGCTCTTGCAGGTGTGACAATAATAATTAAGACGATGCGAGGGCGTTCTCGGCACTCATTATTCATTATATGTTTGAATCTTGAAGCTGAACGTGACTCCTGAGAGATGAAAGTCTTGCAAGCACGTAAAACAAATTATTGAAGTCGTACTAGGGTGCAAAGCATATAAGGCCGTATTCATAGTTCGCCCTTGAGGGTGAGTGAAAGTTTGTGTCACCTTTGAGGCTAGTATTCATAAGGGCGATAAAAACTCACTCTCAAGGGCGAACTATGAATACGAGCCTTAGAGATCGCTTTCGTTGGAAAATCTGCTAGCATGCAACAAAATATTATAAAATTGGGTCGATTGAACTCAACTTTTCTGTAAACAAATGCAAGGGACTTTGGGAGATGATTCCCCGATGAAAATAAGCAGGGGTAGTTCATATAATTTTTTTTAAATCGACCCCCCTCTAATATACAGCCTTTGGAAGGCAATGACAAGTTATCAGTTTTGAATTTCATACTACTAACTATACATAATATGAAGCACTTAGTAGGTGTTAATCACATCTCATAACTTTTTATTGGGGGTTGAAAATAACAACTCCCCATGATTTTCATTCAAAAATTGTTTTCGTAGGATAGATTTTCGAAAAATAAAATTCTCTTATGGTTTCCCATTCATTTCTGGAGAAAAAAGGCTCCAGCAAAATTTCGATACAGTCGATACTTTTCTCGGAAAAAATAAAAATTACAAGAAGTTATGATCACTGTTCATTCCATTTCATCGTATAACTGTTCCATAGAGTGAATATTCTAAGATATTGTATGTCTATGAAAGAAAATAATATGTTCTGTAAATCTTTCCGAAGGTTTAACTACTAATTTCCGGAAGAAAATTATTTCCGTAATATTTCAATTTCACAAAAAGAACTTTCTTTCGATTGATAAGCATAATTGACAACAGAAGTTTTTATTTGGTCCAGATACTATAGAACATACGATGAAATGGAATGAACAGATCATAACTGCTAGAAGGTTTTTTTTTTCCTGAGAAAAGTATCGACTGTATCGAATTTTGCAAGAGACTTTTTTCCTCCAGAATTTAATGGGAAACCATAAGAGAATTTTATTTTTCGAAAATCGATCCCACGAAAACAATTCTTGAAGGAAAATCATAGGGTTGTTATTTTTAACCCCGAATAATAAAGTTATGGGATAAAAAAAGTTGTGTGAGTAACATCTAATTAATAAATCATATTATGTATAGTTTTATGACTCAGTGTTTTTTAGGACTCCTAAAAAAATTAAAAACTGTTAACTCGTCATCGCCTTCCAAAGGCTGTATCTTGGAAGGGGGGTCGATTGAGAAAAAAATTTACATGAACAACCCCTGCTTATTTTCATCGAGGAGTCATTTCCCTAAGTCCCTCGCATTTGTTCAGACACCCTGTATAATGTATATCTTATAAATATATGGACCCAATACTAAAAGAAGCGAACGACAATGAATGTAGGAATTGATTTTTTATAACAATACGATTTGTGTTTATCGGCTCGTATTCGAACACTTCGTATCTGTTAAGGACCTTGGTTGGTTCCAAAACTGTGATCTGTCCGCTGACTTGATAATATGACTGTAGCATTCTAATGAACGCCAAATACAGCACTTGCTGGCACAATACCTTGAATGACACATTATGTTTAATGGCTACGACACACAGATTTCGAAACCGCGAAATTCATGAATCTGTAGAATGATGAAACGGATCTTTCAAGGAGAATTATTCTCAAGAATTATACACAATGGAGGAGTTAAGGATCGTAAAAATGGATACTTGTGATTCACCAGAATAGTGTGAACTCGGTGAAGACAAGATTCAATCCACCTTAAAGCACATAAGTCAACAACTCCTGGTCTATTACATAGGAAGAATCAACAAAAAATGGTGAAAAAAAAATGATAATTTATAGTTATTTAATCAAATCGTTTATTAATGACAGCGATTAATGGTTAAGATACTTCATTCAATATTCGTGACCATTAATTAATAAACGACTCGATTTTTTCACTCAACATTAATATCACCGATATTTACTTTTCGTGGAAAAATACCTGGATGTGTCAATTCTCATTTCAATTGATACAACTTCCATGTTGAGATTGATTGAATAAAGATGACTACCAACCGTCTCTCGGAAACCTCTTATTTTATAACTGAAAAATTTTCATCGCAAAATCGGCTCCCTGAAGATAAAGTGTTTTCCAATAAGAGGTGTTATGTTGATATTCAAAGAAAAATGCCATTTTTCAATATAAATGATCGGATGTTTATTTCATTATAAAGAAGAAGCTATGCCGTGTATAGTGAAAATTACATCAGGCAAATGACCACCATGACCACGCTTACAGGACCATATCCTTTGAATGAAATCTTCCATAACCAAATCGCAAAGTGGCTGCCCTATGCCCTGGATAGCCTCACGAATCCCATCTTTAAGGATTTGAATCGACGCTGGGCTATTGGCGTAGACCTTCTCTCTCACGTGACCCCAAAGGAAGAAGTCGCAAGATGTTAAATCAGAAGATCTCGGTGACCAATTATGATCACCTCTTCGAGAGATAACACGATCCGGAAACTTTTCCCGCAAAAGATCAATGGTTTCGTTGCTTTTGTGGTACGTAGCTTCATATTGTTGACAGAAAACGTTGTCTAGATCAATACTATCCAATTTCGGCCGTAAAAAATCATTAATCATCTTTGGAAAGCGCAATCCAAATACCATAACTGTTGCTCCAGCCTCATTTCGAAAAAGTAAGGTCCAATGACTCCGCCGGACCATACACCGCACCAAACAGTCACACGTTGAGGATAGAGAGGCTTTTCAACAATAACTCTTGGGTTTTCCGAGCCCCAGGTGAGAAAATTTTGCTTGTGGACGAAGCCACCGAGGTGGATATAGGCCTCATCACTCAAAATGATTTTTCGATGGAATTCCGGATCATTTTCATGCATTTCAACGACCCAATCAGCATAGACACGACGTTGTTGATTATCGACCGGCTTGGGTTCTTGCGTTAACTGAACTCTATAAGCCTTAAGACCCAAATCTTTATGCAAAATACGGTGTAATGACGTTTGTGGAATGCCTAATTCCAAAGAACGATGAGGAATGGACGAACATGGGTTTTCTTCAACACTTTCGGCTACAGCAGCATTATTTTCGGCTGTTCTTGAGCGACGTGCACGGGTTTTATTCTTTACATCACTAACTTGTCCCAACAGCTCGAATTTTTCCACCAATTTCTTTATTGCGGTCCGACAAAGTGCTTCACGACGACACCACCATTCACCATTTTATAGTGAATTTTAAAAATTCCAATGCGTTCTTGAAGCGTGTATCGTTCCATTTTTATTAATGGCGTAGTTTCTACTTTCAAATGTCAAAAAATGACAGCTTCAAACGTGACATCTACCGAAATAGCGGGCTATTCAACTTAACACCTCTGTTGGAAAACCCTTATTTGAGCGATGGAACCGATTACCGAACACGAAAACCACTCGACCGACTTAAAGTATGTGAGTCAAAGGAAATTAAAATCATCGATAGGTACTTCTTAAAATCCTAACCAATTAGCAATCAACGTACAGCAAGTGCAATTCCGTCAATCAATACGAACGTCAATCAAAATCCACAAAATTGAAATTTTCCAGATTTCCGATAAATCTTAATCAAACTCGTCGATTATTTTGTCGTAAAACCAATTCGTCCGCAACTTTTACGTTCCTCCTCGAAAGGAAACAATGACTCATCGCAGTGCTGGAAATAAAATCCGATTTTATAACTTTCATTAACGCATCACTTGGATTGATAAACATTTTACTGATATTCCGAGAAAATGCATCTATAGAATCGCCACGGTTTCCGGTCGATACAATCTTCCGAGTAGAGAGAGAGAGAGAGAGAGAGAGAGAGAGAGAGAGAGAGGCGAGTGGGTAGTTGACACTTGACAGCAGTCCCTCAAATCCTTTTTTATTGCTTGAACGCTCGATGGCTAATGGATTTGATGAATCTTTCCTGTCTTTCAGACACGATTTCTGGGTCATACCGTAACGCAAGTTGTACAAACTGGAGTCGTTTTATTTGAAAGAAGACAGTTGATCTGAGGATCGATTGATGGTAAAGAGCGAGGTTCCTTCGAACGCTTCCTTAATGCGAATTTTGGCGATGTAACCACAGCTTACCATAGCTACGTGTAGTTGACAGTACACATATTTTCTGTCAACTCGTCGCATAACTATAGTTCATTCACGAAAGGTTGAGCAGTCGGTTGGCCATGAAAATTTGGCATATTCCACTGTGTATATTAAAATTTTAGGTTATGTTCTTTATTTTCTTGTCAGATTGATAGGCAATGTTGTCAATATTGCATAGAGTTCTCTGATAACTCGCAAGCTCGTCGGACGAGGCCGGGTACATTCGGCAACGTTGACTTTATTTTACGTTATGTCACCAAATACTACCAACTTCAGATAAATAAAGAAACGCCTACTATGTGCTCAACCTTTCGTGAACGGACTATATGTAACTATGGTAAGCTGTAACCACACCCCGCCAAAATTCGCCTTTAGTACCTTCTGTAAGTTCTGTACATTCAACATCTCAGAGTAAGAAATAAACATAGAGATGCCTCTATGCGTAAATAGTACTACATTGTAATTAAATAAACACTAGAGCGAGATGAAAAGCACTTTACTGCAGCACCAGGGTGAAGTAAACAATAGGTGAGATTTTCATTTCTACAATTCCTGAATATAATAAAACAAAAACTGCCACCAAATCATTGAAATAATTCAGTTTATGAACGTCAAATCGAAATGAAAATGTAAACACATCGCATCAAGAAACTAAACACTAACAGACAATGTTGCCAAACTGACAGAATTATCTGTAACAGACGCAAGCCGTTAGTATCAGAGTAGGGAAGCGGTAAATCAATTATCCCAATACGGAATAAACATACGGCACGATTTCGCAACGCCGGAAGTTTGTTCGCGCGTATAAACAGATTCTACTTGGCTGCATAACAAATGCGTGAAGGCAACTCTAGATTTACTTTTTACTCTGAGTTTGACACCATTTCTGTCTTTTCCTACTCATTGTGCAACAGCTGTGTTGAGATCATGCTATCCAGGAAAATCAAACAGTTTTTCTTTCATCTTATTTTCTTACACTACGATTCATAATATGTAATTATTTTCCTGTTAAAGAACAACAAATGAAATGTAAGTTGTACTGCCCCTGTCAACCGAATCCAATGGAGTACAACTATAACTGGGGGATCCCATCAGTATAAACCAAGCCTCTTAATCTATTAATCATGAGATCATCCACTTAAAAATCTCTTTTCTAACCTGCCTCTAATTCATGAATACCTAGAATAGATAATTTTTTATCCACATACTATCAAAAGCGATTCTTAAAACATGACCATACTCAAAGACAGGTAATTTGTAATCTATCACCTTCAATGAATCAAGCAACCATGACTAATAGATGACTACTCAATAATTTTCGAATATGCAAGAATTAATCGAAATCGAGTTCTTACGTTTGCAGAAATTCACATCTATGACGTCGAAACTTGCATGCGTCACCTCTTGCAATCGTGTGTTGAGCATCGAAACTGGAAAAATGATGCTTGATTAACAAGAAGTCTTGGTACCGTAATCTTTTGCCCGATATGAACAAGCGGTCGAGAGCTTCTGGCATCATCCCGTTGCTTTTCTCCAATTTTTTTGCAGAAATACTGAGTGGTTAACTAGGATTTCCGATTTGAAAGAGAAATAAAACAAAAACTATCAAGTCAATTTCAATTTTTTTTTCTAAATATAGTGCTCAGTACTTTGGGAATTCATTTCTTGAAAATTACGCTGTCCAAATGTCCGCCGTTTTTTCTGCTAGCTCTTCGAGTCGAACCCCCCAAATTCAGAAAAACACGTCGCTAGGTTTCTGGACCGATGTCTAATTTGGTGAAAACTTATTCTTTTTATGTCCTTAAGAAACTGTATTTTTTTTTTATTCGAAATATTTATTTTTTCACCTTATTATGACTTGATATCGAAAAAACACCCTAATTTTCAAACGAAAATTTCTTGGTTTTCTTGGCCGTTGAAATCTCTTCTTTCTGATAATGTAAAAAAATATATACCTCACCATGGTAAATGTTCTCAGAAAATGCAAGAAAAAACTCGAATCCGAAATTTTTTTGTTTATCACTGTGTACAATTTATCTATTTAGTAAAATTCACTCTTTTATTACTTGGAAAACGTAAGATTATTTATTACAGTGGTAAACAAAAAATAACAAATCCATAAATTATAAACATAGCAAGAAACAGGCGAAAATAGTTGTTCTAACTATTAAAGATAGGATTTAAAGGGGGATTTTCTGAGAACATTTACCCAAGTAATGTATATATTTTTTTACATTATCAGAAGAAAGAGATTTCAACAAACAAAAAAACCTCGCAGTTATTTTAAAAAACTGATATTTTAACGCGAGTATTTTCGATTGAAAATTAGGGTGTTTTTTCGATAACAAGTCAAAATAAGGTGAAAAAATAAATATTTCAAATAAAAAAATTACAGTGTCTTTAGAACATGAAAACGTAAGTTTTCATCAAATTTCGAGAGAAATATTTTTTTTGCATAGATAAAAATAAAAAACCAAAAACTTAATTATTCGAAATTTTCACATAAATTTTGAAGTTATGTGAAAAAAGTGTAAGTTGTAGGTCTCTTTATTACCTACATCTTTGTCATTCAACAATTTTCCATAGGACTTGTAGTTTTGCCGGAAATCGAGATAAACCGTTTTCATCCTTATAAACTCACCCTCTTCCACTTCCCAACACCAGATCGCCCGTAAATTATTTTTCCTTTCATTTTGTTATAATCAGATAATCTCTTCCTTTTTTAAAGAGTTTCGTCCTACTATATATTAGTAAATTTTTTACCATTTTCAAAATTTACGCTAGTGTGAAAGTTGTGCGAAAATATCTGAAAGGAAGTGTTAAGTTTGAATAATAAACTTAAATTTATCAGTGAAGTCTACCGCGACATTGCCGACTATAGAAACGAATTTTCTGTATAACGAAATTTCTTTATGACGATTTTTTTGCGGATTTAGCGCTTTCGTTATTGGGAAGGTCCACTGTATTGAGGTGCACAAAAAAGCACTAATTCTACAAACGAAAAACCCCGCAATATATTCAAAACTCCCTAGAACTCGAAAAATCATGTTCAATCGCACGTAACCGGAACCGAGGTCCTTTTACGTCCAAGTCCAGTTACGTAAGTGTCAAGCAGAGTCCATCATCGTCAATCATAATAATTAACGGCTGAATCGATCAACACGTCGAAAAACCGATCGTTCGAGTTGGATTCATTCACCTGCATCAGTCCGGAGCCGATGAATGAAAGACGGTCATGGAGGGAGAATCAGAAATCGATTAAGGGAACGTTTTCAATGGAGCCATTGATGCCTGGAAACGAGCGATTGAATAATGGTTATGATACTCGATAGGGTGAAAAACGCTCGCTGTAGTTTTTGTTCTGGTATTTTGAGAAGTATTTTTCATAACTCTCCTTATTATAGCCTATGGCCAAAGTCAAGAAATGGGAAGTTAAAATATTTTTGCCCCTCCTTACGTATACAGTGAAATCTCCCAAGAGCGGACACCGTTGGTTTCAGCTTTTTTGTCCGGACGTAGGAGGTGTATACGCTTGTGGGAATGTGCAAAATAAATAGAAACAAAGAGAAATGAAAACAAAACAAATTATTTTTGTTTGAAATACACTGGAACTTCCCTATGAGGAAAGCGCTAAGTCCTCAAAAAAAATCGTTAAAAAGAAATTTCGTTATACGGAATATTTCTTTCTATAGTCGGCAATGTCGCGGTCGACTTCACTGATATATTTAAGTATATCAATCCAACTTATAAGCACTTGCTTTTAGACATTTTCGCACAATTTTTCACACTAGCGTAATGGTTAGATTGAAACCAAACAGCCAGGGGTGTATTTGAAACTGTTCAGAAGGATCTCTCTGCCCGCCGTAACGATTTAGTTTAAGGTCGAAATTTATTGCGTACGTCCGGAAAAATTTCGGAAAAAACCTTGGCTTGTTTGGAAGTGGGTCCGAAGATTTTAACTGACTGCAAACTGTATCATCTTTTTCTGACATATTTGTCAGCTCCATCTTTTTTTTCAACATCAGAATTCTTTTTTGGGTGCCATGGTTCAATAAACATACGTTTCACTAATTACCAGAACTGTGTATTTTTTGCAAAGAAATGAAGGGTGTTCCCCGAAGTGACCGAAATTCTTTTAAGCGCGGTTTAACCAAGAAATAACTACGAGAATCTTTTATGAACACGTACGCTTGTGAACACTTTTGGGCGTTTTTCAGAATTCCGCGTCCATATCTGGGAGGTTATTCGGCACTGTTGAGAAAGTTATGGTGTCCGTATCTGTCCGATAGAGGTGAGTATATTACAATCCACTTATGAGGAGAGTCCGCCAACAGAGGTTTCATTGTTCAGGAATCAGAATTTCTTTGGTATGATAAAAGTGCATGATTTTTGAGAATGTAATAAATCATGATGAATTTCCAAGACCATTATCTGATATTTGCCATCAGAGTTTCGAACTGAGTCGTTTGAGACTACCCCTCAGAATTTGAGAATCACAGACTTTTTCGCGAAATTATAGCACTCTGTACCCCTAAGAACAAGGTAGTTGAAGATTTGAAATTAAAAAGGATCTAAGTGCCACTTTCACGAAATTTTAGATTTTATTTGTTATGGGGACTTTTTACTAAAGCAAATAACGTACAAAAGGATCTATGTGCCATCTGCAACATCCTGTATTTTGCACTCAATTGAAGTACTGTGGAACTTCCCTACAACGAACGTCTGTATAACGATTTTCGTACAAGACATTGCACCTTGAATCCAAATTTCATGTTAAAAATACCCTCTAAAACGAAGTAAATTCTCTCTATAACGAAACATTCAAAAAAAACATCACTTTTGAATGGATATTGCCGATATTGGTAAGAAAGTATAAGGGTGGGTTTTTCCGAAATTTTTACGCTAGTGAGAAAGTTGTGTCTAAAAGGAAGTGCTTAAGTTTGAGTGATAAACTTTAATTTATCAGTGAAGTCGACTGCGACATTGCCGACTATAGAAACAAATTTTCTGTATAACGAAATTTCTTTATAACGAATTTTTTTGCGGATTTAGCGCTTTCGTTGAAAGGGAGTTCCATTGTATTTAGTTTTTTTAATTTTTCGAGACCTATAAGTGCGACAAACTTCAGGTGATTCTGCATGAAAAAAGTTATAACTTCATGCTATATAACTTTTGAAACGATTGAGCAACTTAAAGAATTAATAATTATGTCATATCTTCAACAAAAACACCTAAAAAATCCATAAACAACTGTCAGTTGTTGAACTCTCGGCATGAGAAAAAGGCAGGTTTGTAATAATCGAGCTCGTTTTTAGAAATTTAATTGTTACCACAGTCCATTCAACTAAAGACTATGTGTTACCGGATTTAAGTACTCCGATGTCTTTTGTTTCCAGGGAACATGAACGAGAAAACAATTTTCACATCCGTTTTTTTCACATGTTATTCCACCATTTGAATACCTTCCAATGGTGTCGACCGCCCGATAGCATCATAATTTCTAATAGTTACAAGAAGCCAGCCAATTGTTCTCTTCAATCGACATCAAAAGTTTTCTGAACTGCCTACGTCAGATTATGGGAATAAAAATTCTTACGACCTCGAACCGAATCGAAAATTTATATTACAATCGTACAAAACCAAGACAATGATCTTTATATTATAAAATAGACAGATTTTAGCTCTCGGTTTTTTCAACATAACCTGGAGCTAAAATATAATAATTTTTCCCATTGTATTATAAGTAAGAATTTTTTGTGACGGAAAGAAATTTGACATTTTATATCTCTTGATAGGTCACATACGATAACTTTTTACGAAATTACTCTTTTCTCTGTCTATAAATCCAGGAAAAAGTACTCACTTTTTTCCTGAGGAAAAAAGTAATTTCGTGAAAAGTTATATTTCTTTTACTATTAAATGGTCGCTTTTTAATGTTAATTCTTGTAATACATCTGAAAACATTTAATACTTCCGAACAGTTGAAGATTTTACTAGAATTAGGTCTAGAATTTTCCGTAGAATCCAAAAAACTAATAATATACACGGGGTTGTATTTATAATAAGAACGTTGGTAGCGGCCACTGTCACATGACACACCCCATATAATCATTTTTGTTTGGAAAAAATGCGAATCTAAAAATACAAATCGACGTGTTATCGATTTCATTCCATTTGGCTGTTCCACAGTGTATGTATCATATGAGCGTGAATGAATCGGCCGAGTTATAATAATTATAATAGTTCCATTAGGATTTGATAATAACAGTTTCAGTGATGTCATCTATAACAAAAATCCAAGAAAACATTTATCTATTATGAATTGCAATTAGTTCTGAACTTTTGGCAATTTTCCAGATTTTTCTTTGTTTAAACTAACGAGATTATGGAATAAACTGCAAATTATAAACTAATTTGTAGTCTCAATTCCACAAGCTTGCGTGTTCATTTTATTTGCTATTATTATTTCTATTTATTCAATAAAAAAATGGAAATCCCTATTTCCCAGAAGAAAGGAGATTTGATAATCACGGAGAGTAATGAAGTATCCATGTTTGAATATACCGAAAGCATATTTCGGATATTGTTTTACCCAAAATAACCAGTTCGTTGATGTTTGTTTTCCATACGCCCACAATTTAGAACAAGGGGGAAACGCTCTCGGAAACTTTGGAAAGCGGAAGTGAAACAAACGGATCCGCTGTAGGTAGGTTAATTATATTTCGGTAGGCGAGGTGGAAATGTAAACAAAAATTTCCCGGCGAAATTTGAAATCAACAGCACTCACGGAAAGGAACACTCCTTGTTCAACTTTTCAACAGGACAGATCCGGGCTTAGGGGGAATATGACGAACTGGAGTTGATGCCGCGATTAGTTTTTGCACTGAAAAGTGTGCTTATAGTTTTGCTCAAATGTCTGTTATTTTCAGATTTGGAGCGGAGAGTGACCACAAGCGATTTGATTGGACTCATTGCAATGAAGAATTTGTAGTCGAAACTCTGTCCGGCAGTACGCAAAATAACTTTCGAACACAGAGAACCAAAGACCTGAAATTTTTAGGGTAGGCGCAGGTTCGGAATGCCATTTGTTAAGAAGCCGAATCGGTCAAACATTACTCGATGATTATTTGAAATTTTATTTATCGAATATTTTGAAAACTAGAGAGAAGGTGGATCCACTGGCATACCTGATGGTCAAAGAACCGAGTGCAAGAATAATAAGGTCTTTTTAATCTGGGTTTCCGGCCATTCGGGAATCAAAGGAAACGAGGAACACTTTCCAGGAAGGGCGCTCGAATGTCACTCATTGGCCCAGAACCCTTCTGTGGTATAGGTAAATGTACCTATAAGGAGGAGTTTCTGGAGAAGGCGAAAGTCGAGAAGGAAAAACTCTGTCAGAATCTCCCCTAAGTTCCTTGGGAAGCAGCAAGATCCAAAAGATATCTGGATCTTGGTAAGAAACAACTATACACCTCCTCACTGGCTTTCTTACAGGACACTTTCGCCTTAGGAAGCACCTGTTGAGGATGGGACTATTGGACAGTGACGAGTGTAGGTTCTGTGGGGAGGAGGAAGAAACCTCCATTCACCTAGTCACGGAATGCTTTGGCATTGCGAGCCTAAGGAGAGAATGCCTTGAGCGAGAAACTTGTAAGAGTGAGGAACTTGCCTCGTTGAAGCCTTCACAGATATTGGATTTCATCAGATCTCTGGAACTGGAAGGCAAGCTGTTAAGGGTGTGATCAGAACAGCCCTGTAAGGGGCACAACAGACCTCAAGGTCGCAGTGAACTGTAACCCCTTTTTAAACTATAACTATAAACCCTGGCTCGAAAGCTTCTGAAAATCTCAACTGAAACCTTAGAGTAATCAGCATAATACAATTTTGACGAGATTTTGATCACTTGAAATCACCCATTTATCCTTTTAACATCACCAATGACGTAACCTCGACCCATTTCAAGAAAAGGTCAAGCATTCATTGTTAGATCTTTAAAAATGCAACAATCTTACTAAACTTGACAGTTAGGAGTAAAGTCTGGTTCGCACTACGTTAGTAGCTTAGTGGGGTGGTGAGAAATTTAGTAGCTACTGTCCATCCAATCGTTCGCACTTTGGTCGAGTAGAGTTCACAAGTGATAAGCGCTTTGTCGAATGAAGAACTCCCAACGCACAAATTTTTACGCGATTTCTTTGAAGCGAAACGAAACCATTCGTAAGATGGACAAATTGCAACGTAATAAAGTAAATAAACTAGTGAATATAATCGTGATGGCTATTTTAGAAGAGGTGGATAATGAAATTTGTATATCCTGATATACGGACAGCTTCATTTGTTTGTTTTTGTACGATTGAGATTTAATATTCCACAAACATTCATGTTCGAGTATTACGAATTCAAGGGTGATTTCTTCGCTCCAACGGAAAGACATTTTCGGCATAGAACCTATGATTACCTATGATTTTAGGTTATCTATGGGACATGTCGGCGGAAAATAATAATAATAATGCACTCGACTAAACTGATCGGTTCGGACATGTCTAGTCCGTGAGTGAAGAGTATCGCGTGGTGGGGTTCTCTACTCGACGGTAAAATACATAGAACCAAATAGATCGACTCTCGGATCGACTCGACCTCGGACTCGACTAAACTACACACTAATCTACTCGGCTAAGTTCTTGGTGTTCACACAAGTGTAGTAACTAAATTTTTAGGTACTCGACTAAACTACTAGCGTAGTGCGAACAAGACTTAACCGAGGCAGTGACGAATATAAAAATGCAATGGCAAACAGACAGACAGATCCTAATCTCAGCTTGGATATCGATATTGTCGATCACTCCTGCACCCACACGACGAGCCCAGGATGTGTGTTGCGAAACCCGTAGTGAAACCGTTCCAGTACGAATAAGCGATATCGAATGACGATGTGACTAACCAACAACGGAAGCAAATCAGCCGAGTGTATTTTTCAGACGCACCAATATCTTGTTAATCTAACTAGGAAAGGTGTGCGAGGGCTGACTCATTTACGTTTCGCGTTATCTGTCAGTTAAAATAGTGGTAGGTCATCAGATGAAATAATAGAGAGTTATCGAAAACCAAATAGAGGCCTGTAATAAAAGATCCCTTAACGTTGGTCTGACATCTGAGTTGTCGGAACGACTTATTTCCTGTCAACTTTATTGAAGCATTTCCTTTATTTTGACACTTGTAACAATTCATGTGTTGCCGAAGGTGTAGTCCGTTCACGAAAGTTTGAGCATATTCCACTGTGTATATTGAAATTTTAGGTTATGTTCTTCATTTTCTTGTCAGATTGATACGCAATGTTGTCAATATTCCATAGAGTTCTCTGATAACTCGCAAGCTCGTCGGACTTGGCCGGGTACATTCAACATCGTTGACTTTATTTTGAATATGACAGCAAATACTGCCAACTTCAGATAAATAAACTAACGAGTAAACTAACGCCTACTATGCGCTCAAACTTTCGTGAACGGACTATACTTTATTGGAACATCCGCGGATGTTCCAATAAATAGAATTTTTGAACCAAAAGAAAAAGGACCCCGCACATTTCTTATGGGAATTATCTCCCGGTGGATTTGGCTGAAAATTTTATATGATGTTCTACTAATCCTTCTGATCAAATGTCTCTACAGTCACGAAGCTAAAAAAATGCATAATTCTAGGAGTTTTTAGCGATTTTTGTATCCATTATGGCTTACGTATTACCGTTCACACAGAAATGTTTGAAAATATTTCGAATTGACAAAATCTGCTTTCAATAATCACGAAATATTTTCAAACATTTCTGTGCCAACGGTAATACGTAAGCCATAATGAATACAAAAAATCGCTAAAAACTCCTAGAAGTATGCATTTTTCAGCTTCGTGACTATGGAGACATTTGATCAAAAGGATTAGTAGAACATCACATCAAATTTTTAGCCAAATCCACCGGGAGCCAATTCCCATAATAAATGAGCGAGGTCCTTTCTGGAAATCTGCGATTCAAACAAAAACGATTTTCGGGCGTGTTGCGTACAATATGCTAACATTCAATAACTAATTTCATATGAATTGTTAGCCGTTAGTTGATTGCTATGGTAATGATCAACTGTATTTTTCAAAATCATACTTTCCGATATGCAAATTTCTCCAAGAAAAAGGGCGGTTCCCGAAAAATAATTAATTATTGAATGAAAGGGGTGAATTTTTTCTTCTGTTAACGATATTTGGTGAGAATCAATGTGAATTTGAGATGTGCATAAAAGTCGGAGTGAAGGATTAAGACGCCAGGCGTCGCGGCGTTATCAGATTTTTTTCTCCAGGACATACCTCCCTTTTTTATTGTGTCATTCGAAAGATAATTCAATACTGATTCTATTCTGACTACCATTTTTTCCTATTTTTTACCGTCAGCGACCTGCAGTGTGTTTAATGTTAATTCTTTTCCATTTATTTTTTTCTTTATTGTGACAGCAGCCTTGATTTAGAGACATAGATATGAATGTGTTTCTTAAAATCAAATAGAATTTGTAGTCAACTATTTCTTAATCATTTTACAATGAAGTATTCCATGTTTTTTATAACAATCAATATTTTTTAATATTAACCCATTAGCTTCCATGATCCCCAATTGGGGATTTCGCTCATGAGCACTGTTAGCGACACCATTTTTATTTTCATCTAACAATTATCACGCAGATGTTGTTGTATAAACTTGTTCCTAGTGAGTTTTTAAGGATTTAGTGCTCTATTGTTTTTTAGGTGAGTATGAGAGCAGTTTCTTTGTGCCATATCGTCGTGTTTGATGTGGTAAAATAATCACAATTTTCAAATAGCTTCATTTTCATTCATCAGACAAAAATTGATTTGGGGTTAGGTTCCATAGGTAGCCTTGTGTGTATATTCCACAATTTTTATGCATTTTCATATTTTTGTGTCGTACACTGGTAACAACGGTACTAGAATGGCTGATCCCCATTTGGGGATCATGGCATGTGTCGAGCATACTTTTAGTATGTATTTGTTCGCAGATAAAAATGAGTTTGGAAGAAAGCGTTAACTCTCAAAGAGATGGAGGAGATTATAAATGATCCCAAATTTCTCGATTTCGATGATATAGACTCCCATGTGATTGATGTTGTGGAACTTCCACTTGATCACGTTGATGTGGTGTCAGATGAGGAGGAAATCGACGAAAATGAACTTGAAGAGTCTTCGCCACCTAAGGATGTTACAGGTTTCATTGAACTCTATGGTCTAAACGAAGCAGAAATGAAGTCTTCAGTGAAGGACCCACAAACCAAAGAAAAAGACCTACAAAACATATCTCCAATTTGCGAAAAGCGGATGCCACAGGTTCCGTTGAACTTCATGGTTCAAACGAAGCGGAAGAAGTGTATTCGGAAGGATGTGAGTTCTCCAAAGAACCCTCAAACAAAAGGAAGAAACCTGCATAACAAGTTGCCAAGTGGCGCAAAATGTATGCCACATACACTTCTAACTTCACTGATGATGGAAGAATCAAAAAACGAAAAACTGATCTCACTATTGCTCTACAAAACTAAAGCCCAGTTCAGTGTTTTGAAGCACTTTTTGATGATACAATCATAGAACTTATTGTTACAGAAAGTTAACGTTATGCTTCTCAAAACAATTTTCATAATTTCCAACTCTCGAGTGAATGTATGAAAAAAATTATCGCGATATTACTTTTCACTAATCATGTTCCATAGCCCAAGCTTAGAGCAGAATACAACAAGGGTATGGGAGGCGTATAGAAACTGAATTGGAATGTTTAAAAGTAAAGAAAAAAAATAAGAGGAAAAATGGTACTTTCCTCTACGCACTGCTATAGATGTTGCGCTAACCAATGCTCATCCGCTTCACAACATAAGTCATCAACATCATTTATCAATCCTTCAATTCAGGAGGAAAGTATTCTATTGACGAGAGAACTTCGCCAACTGGTCATTTCATTGAGAGGACAGATGATGGGAAGCAAGGAAATGCGATGTGTGCAAAAAATGCAAGAAACAATGCGAAAAATGCAATGTTGGACTCCACGTGGATTGCTTTATAGCATGGCAAAAAAATAGGTTGAAGCTGCCATGATCCCCAAATGGGGATCAGCCAAAAATTCACCATAACAAAAAATTCAAAAGCATTTTGTCACTAAAATTATTATATATTACATTTGTAGGTTTAAAACAACCTATTTTGTGATAAAATATCGAAATCAAAAATTTGGCAGTTAATGGGTTAAATGCAACATGTCAAATCATATGTTCTTTATACCGGACATTATGATCCATTCATAAATTATATCCTCGATTATATCTTTTTTTAGTTCATTATAAACTCGATTATAAGTCACTTTGTCCCTAACATTTTGGGCAAAGTAGGGTATCATGAAATAAGGAAAATACATAATGTATAAAGTATGGATCATAATGGCCGGTATATAAAACATATCATGATTTGATATGTTTATCAAAGAAATATTCATTATTATAAATATAATATTTGATGAATATAATGATTGAAAAAAAATTGCTAAAAAGTCTCTTTGATTTTGGGAAATCATATCTATATGTCTCTACATCAAGGCATACTGTCACAATATAGAAAAAAATGGATGGAATAGAATTAATATGTATAAATCACGCTGCAGGTAGCTGACGGTAAGAAATAGAAAAAATGGCGATCAGAAGGAACATTCAGAATAAAATTATTTTTCGAATGAAACGATAAATGAGGTATGTTCCTGGGAAAAAATTTTTTGATAGCGCAGCAACGCCTGGCGTCTTAATATTTTTCTGCGACTTTTACGCACATCTCAAGTCGAGTTTCAAGTCAACATTGACTTGTACCGAACACCGTCAACAGAATAAATAAATATTCATCCCTTTTCGAGGAAAATTAGGTTTCCAAAATAAGTGAATCACCCAGTACTTAATACAAATATGAAGCTACCAAGGCAAGTCAGTGTCAGTAAAGCATCAATCCGAGCATCAATCAATAATGTTTTATTCAACCTACATTTTTAACAGATGTTCTATTAAATTGTTATCCCTAGGCTTTGAGTAAGCCCTCAGTAGGTTGTTTTAGATTGAAGAAAAGCAGTTTTGTTTCATGGCACAACTATTCGATAGATTCAACTTTTGTTTTGAATAATTGCTCTAGAAGTTTGGTTTATTACATTTTTACCATTTTATTCGTCCTCAGATGAAGTTTATTTGCATGCTGCATCTGAAAAAACTGCCAAGATACTGATAGAAATCTACATGTTTCTACATGTCAATACATGCATAATAGAATTTGCAGTGCACTTCGTTAACAGTGTAGAGAACCATTTGTAGCTAACAAACATACTCTGAACTATTCACTTAAGTTCTAAGTATGAATTGTCTTATTGAGAAACATGCAAGTTAAAGTATATTCCAAATAATATCTATAAATTATCCACATATAACTAACTGACATTGAAAATTATTCCTGATATATAATTAGATAATATATTGCAACTTACGAAGGAAATGAACCTGTATGGAATAATCAGTAATATTATACCTAATCCAAGATTTATAACAGTGAATCGAGTAGTGAATTATGAAGCGCATAAATGACTGCTTCCTTCAGTCTGTTGACAAATATACCATGAGATAGTGCAAGGAATGGATAAATTAACTGTATAATAAATGCTTTTTTGTTTCAATAATTACTGCCTTTTTTTAATGATCAATTATGGCTTCTTAGTTCCTAATGCGAGATGATAATTTAATACTTTACCAAAATGATAGATCACAAAACTTTGTTTATTATAATAAAATGATATATTTCAATAACAATTAATTAATTCAACATCATTGTCATATACCTCAAGAAATTCCAAATGTTGAGTGTTTCCAAAATGTCAATGATTATCAAGAATAATTACTATTAGGAAGTTATGTCTGATGTTATGAATATTACTTAACTAGGCTTATTATCTTAAAATCTGCGTTACCAAATTATTGAAATATTTCAGAGCAATCAAAGTTTTTGAAGTACAATTTTTATGGCTAATGCAATTTGTACAAATGAAATACTTATTTTCTTCGAATAACATTCAGTTTGGGATAAATTATTGAAGTCCTATTATATTAATCCAGTCGAATTGTGCTTTTAGCAGAAAAGTTCTGGAGTAGTTGTGATTTCTTTCATTTTTTATGTTTTTTTGGGTGCTCAATCCAAATTTGAGGTTTGCTAACAAAATTTCGTGACGAAACATAGAAAAAATTTAAAAAAATATAAAATCTCATTATTGGTCAGTTTTTTGCTTATTACTCGGAAACTAACAACTTTTCTTGAAAAACCTTTGCATTAAAATGAAAGTACATAAAATTTTCTACAAATTGTACTACCACAGCTTGTTCTGCAACAACCCGTTCTGGTTGAAAATGAGTTATTTTCTATGACCCAATAAATGAAAAAAAAATTAATTCTATGGTTCCGATGATGCGATCCTCTTGAAGTTTTGCATGAACATTCAGTATATCAGTCTCGATTCACAAAAATTTTTGCGAGAATAGTCAGGGTATGAATCTCCATTCACGAAATGAATTTCACTCGAATCGGATATCTTGTTATGGAAATATAAAGTCTTCTTTTCAATATTCCAATTGAATTTTTTATGGTTCTGTTAACACTATGGTCACACAATTTTGCATAAGGCTATAGTCCGTTTAAGAATGATTGACATCTCAGGTGGCTGTGGGAAATCGAAAATATGTTGGTATCGGTCCGTTCGGTGAATTTCGATTTGCCGATTTTAGGTTGGTGTTGAAAATATCACTGACTTTGACTTTTTCCAGTTTGAGTTAACCTATTGAAGATATTTCGAATTTATTTGTGAATATTCTTGATTTAATCGGCAAGTGGATTTAAATATCTCTTAAATCTACTTTGGTTTGATTACTGAATTGAAAATGGCCGGGATACAACCAAACCAGATACCTCTCACCTTACTGCAAGGGAACGCCAGGCAGTGTATCGGTGTTACTGCGAGTTCTTTAGGGATTCAGCAGATATTTCTGCTAGTATTAAACGCATTGTGCTGGTTTTTCAGGTAAACGATCATGTACAATGTGTTTTCTGATTAAGTAATGAGTTTTAAAATTTCAGATTTCTCCTAGAACTGTCCTAGAATTTCGGCGAAAAAAGTAGAAGGCAAGTTGGTAGAGCCAGAGTTAGCACTGGAAGGAAACCTATTCCACATGATTATACCTTCAAAGAGACATTAAATGACATTATTTTTTCTAAAATCAAAAACAACGAGTATATCACTTTGGATATCATTTTTGAACTGGCTAAAAAGCACCTGGATTTCGATCATTTTATGTCAACACTTTATAGAATAATCAAAAAAATTGGTTACCAGTATGAGAAAATTGATCGAAGGAAAATTCTTATTGATAAACATAAAGATATCGTGAATATACGGTTTTGTGGTAAATATCTTGGATACTTGAGAGAAAATGTAAAATTTGTTTATCTAGATGAAACATGGATATTTGAAAGTAGCAGTCAAATCCGCCAGTGGACATTAGAAAGTAATCCCAAAGGTTTGTTGATCAAATACCTACGACTGATTCTTGTAAAAAAGTAATTTGGCAACGGCTACATGAACATAAGTTTCCTATAATTGATTAACTTAGGAATACTTAAATCCTTTGTTGGATTTTATAGAAAGTTGAATTGTTAATACAATTTTAATGTTTACTGTAACAGTTATTTTACATGTTATGTTCGCTTTGGAGCACTGCATTTAGAAGATAATTCTAATATGTAAATAAATAGTAAAATGTATAAGGCTATTATAAGTATTCCACTGTACTTTTAATAATTATTTTCAATGAATCTATGATTGTATATAACATTTCTGTCTCCAATTAACAATAAAATTTTGGAATAATGTTCCGAATTAATTTTCTCAATTTTGTACCGAAGCTTATTTTAGTTTTTCACTGTGAATTGTCAGTTTTAAGAAATGTTGAATAAGTGTGCTCCTTACCCATATAGTAAGGATTGAAATAAAGATTTTATGCTAAAACTTTAACTTTTGCTTTCTATGAATTCCAAACACTCAAAGGAACTCAATCAACTTTTATCTAAAATAATACCGACAAGACCTAAATAAAGCTAAATTGACAATCGTTTCCATTAAAAGCCAAAATATTCACCATTTCTCTATTCTCGACTGAGTTCAAACAGTGTGTTATCTATGGGATCTAAAGAAATAGTACTTAATTAATATGATGGATATGTTAAATCAACAAACAAATACTGAATTATTCATATCAAACTTCACCAAAGCATATACAGGAATGAAATCATTATTTAATCTGTGCAATAGTATATTCTGAAACAAGTATGAATTTCATACAAAATTAAAACATCTTGTGGTCCACATTTTTTCACTTCATTTAATTTTAACACCTTTGCCAAACAAGCTCTGTTTATTTTTTTTAGCTATTCAATAAAATATTCCTCTTACTGCAACAGACAAAATCGGTGATAAGTTTATTAAAGTTATACAATTAACATACCCACTGAATAGATTCTTTTATTAGTGTTTTTGTCTTATTATGTATAACCAATTAACGAATTTGGCCACACATTTCAGAATATCAACAAGTTCTTACTGTTTCGTTTCATCAGTTTGGCTACCTCAGTTGAATTTGAGTTGAACACAATCATTTTTAGTTATAATTATGAAAGTTTGTCAGAGAAAAAGAACATTTATCTTAATTATCTTCAATAGAGTCTCAATCTTCATGGGTGAATTATGAATGACATCTCATTAGAGTACTTCAATAGTTTATAGTTTTATTTATTGAGGCAGCGATATAGTAATAGAACCTGAATCCCATTGATTGAACTGGACTGAAATAATAAATGTTTATTTTTCATGATATTCATAAGCTTAGGGGCTATACTTATTCTGGTTTCCTCGCTCTTTAGCTGCAATTTGCAAATGATGGTAAATACGAAAATTTGTCAATACAGTGTAAGAAATTATATACTGCTGGTAGGTTTAGAGATTTACACAATCCTAATGTTATTTAAGAATCAGGAACATTCTCAAGCTCAGAAATTTGCTTTGGAAAACAAAAATATTGTAATTGTATTAAATATGTTTTTAGGTTATGTTTATTTATTTCCCTTCTTTGACTGATGAACCCACAGAAATTTTTAGTGACTTTTTAGTAACTAGAAATAAAGCCCCGACTGGACGTTCATGGCATGCTTCGATGTCAATAATTCTTAAACGGACTATAATTATGAGCATCTTGCATTTGGCAGCAAAAATTTCATTTCGATTGGTTTTGTTTTGTCCGAGATATTTAGGAACAAAAATTTTGAATGGCCATGTTTTATGAAACATAAAATATGAGATTTTTCATCTTTTTTGTATTTTTATCTATATTCCGTCATGAAATATTGTTAGCAAACCTCAGATATGGAAGATATCAAAACTGAGATCAAAACTACCCCACAACTTTCCTGCTAGGGATTCTTGTAAGGACAAATATACTGTACTATATAGAAACAATGAGACATTGTTGAGATTATAACTGAGATATGTATTCTCATAATTACTTAGGTAGATGCTCGGGTAGATGTATTACGACTCAAATTCTGTTGCTCTCAATTTTACAAAATAATTATCAGAATATTTATTATATTGCTCATATTCTTCATCGAGATTAAATAAATGAACTTACCATGCATTTCTATGAGCAGCGTTCTGTTGCTGCATTCCTCTGAGTTGCACCCGAACTTCTCCGAGAAACACATCTCCGCCCATTCCAGGTACATCGTGCCAAATAGCAACTTGAAGTTCACATATTTCCACTTCAGCCTCAGGACACATTGAATAAGAGTCCCTATCTCTCTCCTTTTCCTCCACACTATCAAACATAAAAACCTCTTCGAACTGCGGGCAAGTTGTTTTCTTTTGCACTTTTGTCCGTTTGTTAATTTTCTTTCCGTTAGTATATAAAACTGTCACTACAGCATAAGGGTCACAAGATCCACATTTTAATGTGAGGTCTAAACATTCGATAACACGCACTGACAGCCGCCTATTGTTACTAAAACTATTTGTACTCTTACTGGGTGGAGCGGGTTCAAAATTAATTTCGATGTTCGCTTTCCCTTGCACTTCAGAATCTGCATCGACAGCTTTTATTGGGAACCAGTGGTCCTTGTTATTGTATGATGCAAGGTCTTCGCGTTTTATTGCTACCTTTCCTAGTACTTTGTCCTGTTTCAGGTGCCTATCTCTATCGAACACATATATCGAAACAAAGCGAAAGTTCCTTGGCACTTCAAACTGGAACTCCTCACCAAAAAATGGGCTAAAATAGATGGATATTAGTGGAAATTCAACCAAATAAAATATCAGAAATGTTACCTGAGAGATTTTTCAATGGTAGAAGTCCGAAAGATCTCTTCTTGATCCAGAGATAATGTGCAGTATACATCTCGTTGGGAAGATGAACCGTGGGTCCTGGCTTGCAAATTCTTGGCTTCCCCTACGATAATAATAAGAATTAGACATAATACATTCAAGTTGTTCGAGTTGTTAATGAGTTTAACTGATAACTCTTACCACCTGCGTTTGTTTTGAAACCTCAAAATGTCAACAACAGGAAGTTCATTTAAATGGATAAACTTCTCGGATCGAAAATGAGGTTATAATGGATTCGAGGGCAATACGAATAAATAATTCGTGGATAAATGTTTATACATAATTACTCACCTATTTTTATTTTCAATCGTTCCAAAACACGTACTTTATATCCTTCGTCTGTCATGTTTCTATCACACACATTCATGCTCTGGAAAACGAAACGGGCATTTGACATAAAGTTATACGGTGGCCTCAGATCTGCGGTTAGGATTCGTTGAAATGACTGCCTACGCTGTTAGCGTTGTTCTTGGAGTTGACTTCGAAACCCGAGGCATCTTCTCTTCTTCCCAGCTTGCATTGTATTCCACGATCCACGGCAGGTGAGTGAGGAGAATGTGGAATGTGAGAAAGAATATAGCACACTGTCCGCCACGGTATAAAACTACACGTGTGATAAAATATGAACGAGCACGGCTACGCTGGGTATTCATGAATGGAACATATGCAACCAAACGTAGACCAGTACGGAATGAAATGAACTGAACAAGGAGTGAACTACAAAATCATTACTACAAGTAGCTCACTACGCAGTCGTTGGCGATGAATGAATGGGCGAAAAATTCCCATTGAGGTCTAACTTCTTAATTGAAACAAAATTCACAACACTAATGAATGGTGGAATCGATGCGGTCATGTTGAAAATGGCCATGAATAATTAAATGGTCAGGTTCTGGAATAAACAAAAAGCACAATAGTGACAATTCTTTCAATCTTAAAAGATTTACCTGCATACTTCACAAATATTGTTTTTCATAGTTGTGGACATTACGAAATTATCATAATATGTATGTATAATATTACTTATGTAGATGAATAAATGAGGTTTATTTTTATTTATGAATGAATGTTTCAAGTAAACACCTCTACTTGGTAATTGGTATACTATTTTTGTACTATTCTGGTAGTGAGGGAACTTGAAATTCATGAATGATTAACTTGTTTTCGTAGCAGTGCTGATAGCAGTTGATAATTAGTTTACAATTACATTTGTTATTCACATTAAAAATAAGCTGTCGATACTTGATGATGTAAATTTATAATTGAATCATTAACTCAAAATATAAATATCCATTGATCATTGATCAGTGACCAAAAATCAATTAATATTGAAAGGATTAACAATAATGGAACTCGCTCTTAGACTCTAAATCTAGAACTTACTTACTGAAAATGAAGAATTGTTATTATCAGATATCATTTTCTCATACAGGGTGTCCCAAAACTCGACGTCAACCCGGAACCGGGTGAAAAGTCAAGTAATGCTGGTTGTCAGAAAAATATAAAAAAACACGCAAAATTTCACACCCTGTGACAGTCTTTTCGCTCCTGTTGCCACAAATCAAAGATTATATAATCTATGGCCACAAATATCAACTTTTTCCAACTTTTTTTTTGCTGTGTAACCTTGAATAATGCTTGTCGAAACTGTAATCATAATTTGGATACCAGCTGCTCTAGGTTTCATAAAAATAGGGCTAACTTCTCAGAAAAAAAATTCATAATAAACAATTGCCTAGTTTCAACTGACTGTATTGAAAAAAAATGTACTACGTAAGTTTGGCATGTTTTGTCAAAAGTTGGCGCATTTAGTAAGGATTCCAAAATGGTATAATACTTGTTAAATTGTAGCTGCCGTAGTTCAAATTTATTTTCGATTTCCTTTGAATACACTTTTTCGTTAACTGCTTCCCAGTAAAAAAGTCCAATGGATTTAAGTCCGGTGAACGGGCCGGCCACGAGTTGGGACCAGAACGTCCTATCCATCTTCCGGGAAAAAATGTCACCAGAAAACAAATTTCCAGAGAAAATAATTTTTCCAGAAAACATTTTTCCGGAGAAATTTCTCTTGAAATTTTTTTTTCTTGTAACATTTGTTCCCGGAAGATGGATCGGACGTTCTGGTCCAATCTCGTGGCCGGCCGATTGTATTTCAATCTAGAATTCATAATCAGAACGTAGTAACAATCTTGTAATCAACTCAGTTATTAATCGAACGACTAATGGTCTCGAACTATTCACGCGTGAGCGGAGCGAATATCTTGACCATTAGTCGCTGTCTTTAATAACCTAGTTGATTAAATAATAATTATTACTGATAATTATTAAGCTCGCTCTGATGAATCGATTGAAGTTAAAAATTCATCGTATGCACTATGCAGTTTGCCTTACGCGGACGCTGTCGAACGCAACTCGAAAATGAAAAATGTTTAAACTGAATTTATTTGAAAAGTATGGCGGACTTTGATGAGTTTTGTATGTTTTTATAAGTTTTCGAGGTAGCTGAATCAGAAAAAAATACTTTCGAATCGGTATCTGTGAGTGTTTAGAATTCCACAGTTCAAATGGTATTTTTTCCAAAACTCGATATTTCAAACTTGAATAATTTTCGGTTGAATAGCCAGAACAAAAAATGAAATGCTTATTCTTTTTCAGTCTGTGGTCTCCTTCAATTAAAGCACATAAAATGATCATCAAAAATTTTGAAATTTTGGACGAAAAGTGGCTTAGAATTTGACCCGCCCTAAAAAGCTATATTTCAGAATTTTGAAAAAATTCTGTAAGATTACTGTTAACATTATTGAAATAGAAGTACAGACAGTTATAATAATTTATTCTTCGCAATTCTCGACAGCAAATTCGGTCTACCTACTTATATAACATGTAATGAATATCAATTTCATTGATGATTGTTTACCTATTTCTTGGGAAATCTAGGGGGTCCATGACTTTTGATGATGTGCCGATTCCCAGAGAAGTAACAGACTAAAATTGATCTGTTCAGGCGTTTTGTTTCAGAATATCAGTTAATCCAATCATGAATGTTATATCTCATTCGATAGAAATAATGCTTATTATTTCACACGGATAGAAAAAGATTTAAAAAAAAGTTTACCTTTAAAATACATACATAAAAACTTCATCCAGTATCTATAAATACTTATAGAGTTAATAATCGAAAAGCATATTCAAATAGACCAAAATAAAACGAAGATTTTTATGAATGTTCCTTCGATAATTCAACGTCGGCCCACACAATTGATAAGAGATTCATTGAGACATTCTCAGATTGTCAGATAGAAGAGTCCCATTTTTTCATTACAGAAATAGAAGTGCAGACAGTTATACCTAATTACTTATTTCTTGCAATTCTAGACAGATAATTCTGAGTACTCGATATACGTAATAAATATCGATCTCATTGATGGGTGTTTATTTCTTGAGAAACCTAAGGAGACTTTTGACGATATGTCATTCTTTAGGAACAAACTGAAATTGATATGTGCGGCGTTTTGCTTCAAAATACTGATTATTGTATTATAATGAATGTTGTCCCTCATTTGATCCACAAAATGTTAATATTTCACTTCGATGAAACAATATCAAAAAGAAAATACGAACCAATACATACTTATACATAAAAACCAAGGGCGTAGCCAGGGGGAGGGGGTTTGGTTGTTCAACCCCCCCTCCCCCCCCCGAAATGTTTCAGAGTTATTTTTTGTTGCAAAAATAATCTTTCATTTAGCACTTAAACCAACTTATCTCCGAAAATCTAGTTAAAATTATTCATATTACTATGAATTCTCAAAAACAACAAATACTTGCTACAGAAAGCGACCCTCACAATTGCCGGCACCTACAAAGTCAATTGCCAAAATGTCAAACCACCCCCTACCGAAAGTAATTCCTGGCTACGCCCTTGATAAAAACTTCATTCAGTACCTATAGGGTTTTTCAATAAGAGGTGTTGTTTTTATATTCAAAGAACAATGTCATTTTTCAATATTAATGATTGGACGTTTAAAGAAGAAGCTATGCCGTTTATAATGAAAAATAACATCAGGCAAATGACCACTACGACCACGCTTACAGGACCATATCCTTTTACTGAAATTTTCCATAACCAAATTGCAAAGTGGCTGCCCTGTGTCCTCGATAGCCTCACGAATTCCATCTTTGAGGTCTTGAATCGACGCTGGACGCTTAGACCTTCTCTTTCACGTGGCCCCAAAGGAAGAAGTCGCAAGGTGTTAAATCACAAGATCTCGGGAGCCAAATGAGATCACCTCTTCGAGATATATCACGGTCCGGAAACTTTTCCCGCAAAAGACGTTGTTGATGATCGACCGGCTTGAGTTATTGTGTTAACTGAACTTTATAAGCCTTTAGACCCAAATCTTTATGCAGAATACGGTGTAATGATGTTTGTGGAATGCCTAATTCCAAAGAACGACGAGGAATGGACAAACCTGGTTTTCCTTCAACACTTTCGGCTTCAGCAGCAAGATTCTAGGCTGTTCTTGCGTGACGTGCATGGGTTTTATTCTTCACATCACTAACTTATCCCAACAGCTTGAATATTTCCACTCATTTCTTTGTTGCGGTCCGACAAGGTGCTTCCCGACGACCCAAAAATGTTCGAGTTTTACGAACCGTCTCTGTCAAATTTTCACCCTTTTCATAGTGAATTTTAATAATTTCAATGCCTTCTTGAAGCGTGTTTCGTTCCTAGTTTTATTAATGGCGTAGTTTATACTTGTGAAATGTCAAAATATGAAAGCTTCAAACGTTACATCTACCGAAATAGCGGGCTATTCAAAATGACACCTCTTATGAGAAAACTCTCTATAAAACTCTCTATAAATATATATATATACATAAAAACTTCACTCAGTACCTATTAATACTTACTCATAGAGTTAATAATCGAAAAACATATTCGAATAGAATGAAATAAAATCAAAACAAACAAAAGATTTTTATGAATGGTCGTTCGATAATTCAACGTCGGCCCACACAATTGATAAGAGATTCATTGAGAAATTCTCAGATTGTCAGATAGAGCAGTTCCATTTTTCATTACTGAAATAGAAGTGCAGACAGTTATAATAATGTATTTCTCGCAATTCTAGACAGAGAATTCTGAGTACTCGAAACACGTAATAAATATCGATCTCATTGAAATATACATACTTGCGTCTGTCTATTTCTGTGTGGAAAGATGTTGATAAATTCGTTCCAAGTGAATGCACTCACTATCGAAATAACGAGTTGGGAGAATCGGACCAGATCTTTAGATTAATGATGTATTGCAACACTGATAGGGTAAAAATAGTTTGTTGAACAGCCAAGAATACGAGGTCTGGCCAGAAGAAAAGATGAATTTCTGAATAGGTGATTTCTGAACAACGACTTTTTAACCCTATCAGATAGAAGATTGTGTTCCCCTTTTTCATAATGTTGTTAACCGCATTGCTCTATCTTCTTTCATTTTCAAGTTATAAGGCAAAATTGATATTTGGGCAATTTAATCTTTGATCATTATCGCCGTTCCAGTTTGTGCTATAAACTTGAAACAAAAACATTATAAGCACACTTTTTTATCCTCTGGTTAAATCTGATTATTGCTGTGGATTTTCCTAACTGATTGATCACATAAACTTTGTTTTCTCTCCTGGAAACAATAATTTGTTTTTACTTACAAATTATCACCGTTTTTTCCTCATTTCAAAAATATATAACATTTCATATATTGCCCTCAGATCAGTGGTATGTATACAGTGTGTCCCGGAAAATGTGGGAAATATCTCGGATTCAGATAGAACATAAAAAATGAAAATGACAAGTTCCTATAATTTTTTTTCCTAGCAGCCCTCCCTACGAAGATACGACCTCTTAAATAACACCACTGGAAATCCATTTTAGTGGAATAAGTTTCAAACTACCCGATATAATTTGATGAAAATTTGATATGATATAATTAATAGTATTTAGGACCTCTTAAATCACCGCAATGAAATTTTAATTAGCTTGTTCAGTTCACCAGGGGCGGGCTGGGTTGTACATTTTAATGCTTACATTTTAAACACCCTGTATGATAAGGTGCTAAAAAAACAAATTTGGATAACTTGAACATAAAGCTAAGGAAAAGGTACTCTTGTTTAGTGTCGATGAAATGAACCGTTCTCGAAAAAAAATAATGAAAGAAGTAAGTAATTGAAATTTATTCCACTAAAATGAATTTCCAGTGGTGTCATTTAGGAGGTCGTATCTTTGTAGGGAGTGGCGCTAAGAAAAATATTATGGGAACTTGCCATCTTATTTTTTATGTTCTATCTGAATCCGAGAGATTTCCCACATTTTCCGGGACACCCTGTGTATGTATTAAGTATATATTTTTGAAACGAGAAAAAACGGTTACTATTTCAAGTAAAAATAAATTGTCGTTTCTATGAGAAAAAATAAAATTTATGTTATGTTATGTTAATTGCCCAAATGTCTATTTTTCGAATCGAAAACAAAATGAGATAGAGCAATGCGGTTAACGGTATAATGAGGAATAGAATGAAACCAATAAGTCTCAGGATGTTCAACTTCGAATTATAATTTTCCCAGTTTTCTTGACTTCAATTAAAAAAATTTTTGAAGGTATAATTCATTTCTGCCGCAGCAAATAAAATTAATCAGGTCATGAAACAAATGTCTTTCAAACAGTGAATTATGGTGATATTCCATATTGTGGAATATCTTCGATTATGCACCTAATAACCGTAACAGCGTCAACAGCTGCTATGCAAATAAATATCAGATTCGAAGAAAGACAATAACAATCATAAAAAAGCTCATATCATCCCGGTATTAATCCTTCAGATAAAACCGACAAACATGAAAGAACGCTAGATCTTTCGGCCGCTTTATATCCCATTTATTTCTGGAGCATGACAGCCAGAAGATGACAGCTTTCAGAATTTTTATTTTGTTTATCTGCTCCCGTGAAAAGGGGCAAGTCGTTCACAACGTGGTGGAATTTTGAGAGGTTCGACAGAAATAGAATTGGGCATATCGACTGACAGAATGTTGAAGGGAAAACTCCTCGGATGGTTTCCGTTATTTTAGTGCCACTTCGTCATTTCCTGCTCGTGCTGGTCCACAAACGCAGCGTTCTGAAGCTACAACCACGTCAACAACCGTAGAAAAAACATCGAAACAGTGAAAAAAATGGTTTCGGAAAACCGAGGAATCACTCTATAAGGGAAATCGATTGAAATATAATCTGGGAGGATTGGTCTCAAACGATAGGATTTTACTGCCGGCCGTCTATCTGGCCGGTCTTTAGCACAATAACTGTCGAAGGGATTGTCTTAGAGACTTGAAATTTTCAGGTAGAGTTGATCGGTTCCCAAACGGCTCAGCTCAAATCTCAGATAAAACGAAACCCATCGAAATGAAATGTTGCGGTCATATGTAAGATGCTCAAAATAAGCCTTATGCAAAATTTTGTGGTCATAGTATAAACAAAACCATAGAAAATTCAATTGGAATATTGAAAAGAAGAAATTTCGAATAAAATTAATTTTATAAATAAAGATTGATATACTAAATGTTCATGCAGATTTTGTGGTCATACAACGTCAACAAGCGAAGAAAACATCGAAACAGTGGAAAAAATTGTTTCGGAAAATCGACGAATCACTATAAGGGAAATCGATTGAAATATAATCTGGGAGGATTTTGCATTTCTAGAAAATTTTTAGTTTTTCACTCCCAGTCTCTGAAACAGAAATAATTAAAAAATATTTAATTAAGATGAAATGCTCCTGCTTACATCTTTGCACTAATTTGTCAGGAGCAAATTGGTTTCGAAAAAAATGTTGCCTAACAGTAAAACTAAAAAGAATTCCTCAGACAAACTCGTAAAATCTTTGGAATTGTGTATTTATTCGTTTGCAGTCTACTTGACATTGAAAGTTGTCAATTAGAAAAAAAACTATAAGGAAAGTTGCAGATATGTGTAAAATTGGCCAGCACTTTTGGCTTTCCGAAAAATTTTTGCTGAGATTTGCTAGATTCGTGTTGCTTTGTATTGTGCAGTTCTTGTTAATGGGCCATCCCATCAGCACATTTCTAGAGTTTAGATCCTGATTTTCGAAAAAATTGTGCTTCCCATGTACTGAGGTGTGCCTCTCGAATTTTTCTGAAAATTCCTCTAGTTTCCTGAAAAGTCTAAATTTTCTGCTCAGTAATGAATGGAAAAGATTGTGCTACATCTGTGCTGTTCTGAACAGTGAATATTTCTACTAAACTTCCCTGGATCTACCGGCGAATCAGGAAAATAAAAATAATAGCACAGCACATTTCGCAAAATTGGATTCTAATCAGCAAAAAAATTTCATATGTACTGAGTTTCGCCGTTCGAATGTTTCTGAAAGTCCCTCTAGCTTCCCGAAAAATCTGAATTGAAAAAAAAAGTTCGACATGCAATTTCGTTTTTTTTCAGCTCAGTGATGAATGGAAAAATGGATGCTACATTTGTGCCGTAGATATTTCTACTAGAACTTTCCAGATTTTCCGGCAAATCACGAAAATAAAAAAAAAATTACCCAGCACTTCAATTTTTTTCGACGAAAATTTTTTTATTAGATGGTGCTGTAGTTGTGCATACTTCTTAACTGTTAGAGATACTTTTCCTGAAATTCAATGATTTCCGCTATTTTCTCTGTATCAGGGAAAAGCTGTTGAATTTTTCTGAAGAAATTAATGACACAAGTTGGCACAACTGCAGCACAATCTAACAAAGCAATTTTCGTCGAAAAAAAAGAAAGTGCTACTTCTGGAGAATTGTCATAAAATTATTTACGTCACAAGGTAGCAAAAATGTAGTACTTTTCTTTTTCATTACTGAGCAGGAAAAAAAGAATGCACTGGGATAACTTTTTTTTCTAATTTCGACGGCTTCGGCTATTTTAGTGGTACTTCGACATTTCCTGCTCGAGCTGGTCCACACAAAAATCTGAAAATATCGGCACCGTATTCACTAGATTTGGCTCCTTGTGACTTTTTCCTATTCCCAAAACTGAAGATGCCAAGAAAAGAAAGCATTTTGTCACATTTGAAGAGACTGAATCAAGACCAATCAACGATCTGATGACGACCATAGCGAAAAACGCAATTCAGTATTGCTTCGAGAATAAGAAAATTCTGAAAGGAAAACTCCTCGGACGGTTTCCGCCATTTGAGTGGCACTTCGTCATTTCCTGCTCGTGTTGGTCCACACACGCTGCGACAGAAATCGTTGATATCTTCGGTAGCCATTGCTCAATTTTGGCTTTGGTCAGTTTGGGATTTCCCTAGGAATATTTTTATAAACATTGCAAAACTGTTGTTTCGCAATGTGTGAGCCAATGCGTTTCCGATTCGCAAATTTTGTACAAGTTGGATACGAAATGAGATTATAAAGGCGAAAACGAAGTGTCTTCTTTTTTGAAATGAATAAAGTAAGATTTCAACTGACCCCATTGAACTTTTTTCATTTCGCGAGAAATATTCTTTGAATAATCCATTGACAAATATTCAGTCTAGGCAGTTAAAAAACATCGACTGAAGTCTTTTTCCACCTATTGCCCCACCTATTAACTCTCAGTATGAATATAACAAGGCAGTTTTTTGTGGCTGGACTTTTCACTATCTTATTACTTACCTATATGAAAATTATAGACCAGAAAAATGTTTATTACTCGGGGAGAATACAGGGGTATTCGAAGTTAATCAGTGAATAACGAGAGTTGTAATATAAAGAATATTTTTTGGAAAATGTCCGGACGTCCAACTTTTTACTTTGACCGGGCGAGAATAGTAGCCCTACATCAAATAAAAAGGCCTCGTCGAACTACCAGATTGCGCTTTGAATATTCCATTGACGAACCCCTACAATGTTGAACATAGTTGGCAAATTTTCAGAGCAATTGGTAAATTTTCGAAACAGTTAAAATAATTGTCAAAGCTGTTGAAAAAAATCTTAAAAGAGTTGAAAAATTGTCAATGGAGTTGATACAGGTTGATCAGAGTTTGCATGTTTTTCAAAGTACCTAGTTGGTAGCTTTTCGAAGCAATTGACAAAACTTCTAAGCAGTTGACAAAACTTCGAAGCAGTTGGAAAAATTATGGAAACAGTTGGGCAAATATCAATGGTGTTGGTCTAGGGCATGCCCAATATTGATCTGAGTTGACAGATTCTCGAAACAGTTGGAAAGATTGTCAAAGTAGTTGATGAAATTTGAAAACAGAAAAATTTCAATGGATTTGACACAGGGACCGGCCTAATGTTGATCAAAGTTGGCAAGCAGTTGGTAGTTTTTCGAAGAAGTCGGAAAAATTTCTGACCAGTTGGAAAAATTTCAAAACAATCGTAAAATTTTGAAGTACTTGAACAAATATCAATATAGTTGGTCTAGGGGCTTGCCAACTATTGACCAAAGGTGGTAAATTCTCGAAGCAGTTGGTTAATTTCGAAGGAGTTGACAAAATTTCGAAGTGGTCGGAAAAAAATTCTGGAAACAGTTGGCAAAATTTAAGAACGGTTGTATGAATCTCAATTGAATTGGAATACATATTCCCAAAAAATGTCATAAATTATTAATGAAAGTCCCTCTAGTTTTCTGAAAAACCTAAATTGAAAAAAAAGATTGACATGCACTTTCGTTTTTTTTTCTGCTCAGTAATGAATGGAAAAAATTGTGCTACATTTGTGCTGAAGATATTACTACTAGAACTTTTCAGATTTTCCGACAAATAACGAAAATAAAAAAAATTACACACCACTTAAATTTTTTTCGACGAGAATTGTTTTATTGTATTGTACTGTAGTTGTGCTAACTTCTTACTTGTTGGAGACAATCTTCCTACAATTCAAAGATTTCCATTATTTTCTCCGTATTAGGAAAAAGTTGTTGAATCTCTCTGAACCCCATCAGATGATTCCTTCAAGGGTGCTACTTGGAGGAATTATTCTATTTCACCAAACACTCTGTATTTGAAGACACAAGCTGCTCAACTAATCTATTGTCCAATTAAGGAATAAATAATGATAGAGACCCTCAATGAAAATTCAACAAACGATTAAAAAAAGTTTGAGAAAAATTCTTCCTCCTAAAGTGGTGTTCATACCTTCCAAGCCTTTTCTCACCACCTCACTCCTTTCATTCTGAAAGAGTGGAAACTTATTCATTGTAGATGTGACATCAATTGAAGGGTAATTTCTTTTGTCGCAGAAGTATGCTAAAGACATTTAAACACGCTATTCATCAAAACATTTTATCATTTCTCAGTACTATCGCTTTTTATCAGACTGCTTGGGAAACGAGAAACTATTCATTCGATTTTTTAGTTGCGTTTTCCGCCAAACGGTTATATAAGTATTCATGAGACCTTAGCCTTATGATGACACTTTTTCCAAATAGCAATATAATCATGAGAACTCTTATTCATAGTTGTTTATTCAATATAGTAGGTAAGTATTTAGTTTTCACATGAATACTTTTTGAAAAAAAGGTCGAAAACCTCGATTTAACCACTTTTGAAATCAACCTTATTCTCTGTGAATTCTCCCAGATGATTCCTCAGAGGGTGGTACTTGGAGGAATTATTCCATTTCACCAAACACTCTGTATTTGAAGACACAAAGCTGCTCAAGTAATAGGTTATCTATTGAAAGGATAAATAATGAGAGAGCCCCTCAATGGAAATTCAACAAACGATTGAAAAAAAAGTAGAGAAAAATTCTTCCTCATAAAGTTTTATTCATACTTTCCAAGCCTTTTTCTCACCACCTAACTTCTTTCGTTCTAAAAGAGTAACAACTATCCATTGCAGATGTGACATCAATAAAAGGGTAATTTCTTTTGTCGCAAAAGTATCCCAAAGCCATTTAAACACGATATTCGTCAAAACATTTCATCCTTTCTCAGTACTATCGCTTTCTATCAGACTGCTTGGGAAACAAGAAACTATTCATTCGATTTTTTCGTTGCGTTTTCCGCCGAACAGTTATTATTATTCATGAGACCTTAGCCCCATGATGACACTTTTTCCAAATAGCAATATAATCATGAGAACTCTTATTCATAGTTGTTTATTCAATATAGTAGGTATTTAGTTTTCACATACATAGGTACTTTTCGAAAAAAAGGTCGAAAACCCTGATTCAACCACTTTTGAAATCAACCTAATTCGTTGTGAATTACCTCAGATGATTCCTCTAAGGGTGGTACTTGGAGGAATTATTTCATTTCACCAAACACTCTGTATTTGAAGACACAAAGCTGCTCAAGTAATAGATTATCCAATTGAAGGATAAATAGACCCCTCAATGAACATTCAACAAACGATTGAAGAAAAAATAGAGAAAAAATTTCCCTCATAAAGTTGTATTCATACTTTCCAAGTCTTTTTTTCACCACCTCACTTCTTTCATTCAGAAAGAGTAAAAATCTATCCATTGTCGATGTGACATCAATTAAAGGGTAATTTCTTTTGTCGCAAAAGTATGCTAAAGACATTTAAACACGCTATTCGTCAAAACATTTCATCATTTCTCAGTACTATCGCTTTCTATCAGACTGCTTGGGAAACAAGAAACTATTCATTCGATTTTTTCGTTGCGTTTTCCGCCGAACAGTTATTATTATTCATGAGACCTTAGCCCCATGATGACACTTTTTCCAAATAGCAATATAATCATGAGAACTCTTATTCATAGTTGTTGTGTTTTGTGTTTCTACAGAATCGCATTACGCGTAATAAAAGGGTCAAAGTAAAGATTCTCCGAGGGAAAAAGAAATCTCATTGTTTTTCTTCGGAATTTCGCAGTCGTCAGTCAGGCCGACATCCGTCGATACGGAGGTCACTGGCGTGCGTAGAAATCCCAATTATTCAGTTTCAAGAACAATAAATCGTTATGTGCTTTGTTATTATCACGAAAGCATCCGATAATAATACAGGGAATTAGAGGATATGGCATCAGGAGTTCCGTACAAAATTTTTCCAAGAGCCAAAATATCTGAAAATAGTTATTTGATCAACTAGGTTATTAAAGATAGCGACTAGTGGTCAAGATATTTTAACGCGTGAGCGGAACGAACCCGTTGATAGTTCGATTATAATCGAGTTGATTACAGGATTTTTCCGACGAGCTCAATATGAATTATGTATGAATTATTGATTGAAATACATTGTCATTTTGCACAAGACTTGCATTTGACATGATAAAATTTCTATCTATCAATATTCAAGGAGAATTTTGAAATTTCTCGTAATGCTTTAGAATATTTTGTGAACGGTTGCCATGAATTTGGAGATTATTTCTTAAAAATCGTATAATAATTCTATTTTCATTCTGCACACCACCTACAAATGATAACAGATTCTGTGTAGTTCTGTAGAGTGTGTTTGTCTGGTAATACAGAAGTAAAAATAGCTTTGTTCCTCAATATCTCAGACAAAACGAAACCCATCGAAATGAAATGTTACGGCCAAATGCAAGATGCTGATAACAAGTCTCATCCAAAATTTTGTGGACGTAGTGTGAACAGAACCATAGAAAATTCAATTGGAATATTGAAAAGAAGAAGCTTCATATTTCCATAAAAAAAATAACCGATACGAGTGAAATTTATTTTGTGAATGAAGATTGATATACTGAAAGTTGATGCGAAATTTTGAGGCCATAGTGTTAACAGAACCATAGAAAATTCAATTGGAATATCGAAAAGAAGAATCTCTATGTTTCCATAACAGGATAACCGATTCTAAATATTAATCAGTTAAGGTTTTTTTTGCAATTTAAGGGGAAAACTTCTAGTGTGATATTTTCCATTGTTTTTCCCATAAATTTTATCGACATATCACTCTATTCACGGATTCTCAACTAGTTCCTGATTTTGCTTAATTCAGCGGAAATCATTTATTTTGTTACTCTTGCAAGCTAGGTATATGAAACCAAATTGCCTCATTGAAAAAAAAACCAATATATATTAGAAAAATATTACAAGAATAAATTTGGGTGATAATCTAGCAACTAGAAGCACCAGTACAATTTGATTGAGGAAGATGAATGAATGAAAAATTGGATTGCTTTTTTGATCTTTACACTCATTACGAATAGAAACTAATCAGATGACTTGAACTATCTAATCTATAGTCAACTGTTTTGGGAAAGTATTCAAATAATTTAATCATTGTGAAACTTTTTCATAATTTTAAATTCCATCACTACGCCACTGAAACAATATATAGAAAAAATTAAAGATTGACTCTCACACTGACGTCAAAGTACAATGAAGAATTGCAGAGAATTTGTCGACAAAGAAGGTAAAGTATACTGTGGGAAACATTGAACAATGCCAAACAGTCAATTTAAATATTGCATGTAATTTTGTTGTTATTTTCTACAAATGCGTAGAGATCAAGAGATAGTGTTCTAGATTTATGACATATTTTCGGGGAAAACATTAGGGAGGTGGAGGAACTATTTTCACAATTTCTTTTGTGTAATTTGCTGAGAATATTGATGGATAAGTAAAGTAGTGATGTGCAACATTATATTGAAAGCCATAATTCAATTTATGCTGTGGGAATATACAAATTTTCAAGTTCTTTGAGAAATAGATATTATTTTGGGATTAGATACCATTGCAACACACTCATCCACAAAAAAATTCTAAAATTCCCTGTCGTCACAAGCTTTTTCGGCGTTTGGAAAAGCTATTGCTTTTATTTTATTTATTTTTGAATCAAGTTTCCCATTCAAAAATTACCTACCATGAGAACCTGGAAGTTTAAACTGGAGGTTTCAGATTTGAAGAGTCAAGTTGAATTTATAAATGAATAGATATCGCATTTTAATTGTGAATTTCATACCGACAGGATAAGCAGTTATTGAGATAAGGAGAATATTCCAGTGATAATACCTCCGAATCTACTGATCTGGCGATCTAGCCCGCTGAAGAACTCGAGATATTCAGGTCCCACACATATACCTTCTGAAAATTTGAACTTTCAAACTAGTTATAAGTTATGTGTTTAATTCTAGACCAGCAATACTAGCCAGAATTTTCATGTTTTTCAAAATCTTTTGATGTTTCGATTCTGACGAAATGTTGGACGAATATACTCGTCGCTGACCTAGTTCATAATATGTTTGACATTGACATTTGGGTATAACGACCGCACCGATGTTTCCTAGAAACAAGCGCGCAAAAAGTACTGCCCGATATTTTCAAACTTTTTTTGCAGAAGTCAAATTCATTCATAATTTATGACATAGTTTTGGAGTATGTATCCCAATTCATTTGAAATTTCTACAACTGTTCTGAACTTTTGCCAACTGTTTCCAGAATTTTTTACGACTGCTTCGAAATTTTGCAACTGCTTCGATAATTCACAAACTGCTTTGAGAATTTACCAACTATGATCAATATTTGGTACCGGTAATATGGGGTAACTTGGCCACCCCGGGGTAACTTGGTCACCTATGATTTAATTTTTGTTTCGGTTAATACTTTTTCTCCTGTTCTTTTTTAGTTGGATTTTCAGGTGCCCATCTTTTATTCCAGGTAACTAGTAACTAAAAATGGTGAGAAACTATCAGAGAACACCCGGGGCAAAGCCCTACCAAGACTACTCAGAAGAGAACATGCAAAAAGCCGTATAAGCTGTTAAAAAGGGGAGTCGAAAAAATTAGCTGCGCAAACGTATCAGGTACCTCGGACAACTTTGGGTCGTAAGATTCTTGGCAAAAATTCTGGAGCAGTGGGCCGCCCAAGAGTCCTTTCATCCGAGGAAGAACGCAGTATATCTGAGACCCTCGGAGTTGTGGCTGATTGGGGTTTCCCGTTAACCAGGCTGGATGTGAGGACGGTCATCGCAAAATACCTAGACAAACAAGGGAAAACAGTCACGATCTTCAAAAACAACACTCCAGGAGAAGATTTTCTTGATGCATTCATCCAGAGAAACAGGTTGTCCATTCGCCTAGCCTCGAACATAAAAAGGTCCAGATCATCCGTCGACCGTGAAGACATTTTAAATTTTTTCACCAATATCAATGAAGCCCTGAACGATGCAGATGATTTCAATATCTACAATTATGACGAGACAAATGTCACAGATGATCCTGGAGCAAAAAAAGTGGTGGTCTCCAGAAACACAAAAAGGGTTGAAAGGGTACAGAACCACTCTCGCACCTCTGTTATGCATTATGGTGTGCGGAAATGCAAAGGGGGATCTACTGCCTCCCATGGTCGTTTTTAAATCTGGAAATTTATATGAAAACTGGACAGAAGGCGGCCCTCCTGGAACGAAATATGCCAGTAGCCCCTCCGGTTGGTTTGATATGAACCTGTTCGAGACATGGTTTTTCAAAATCCTCCTCCCGCACATCACGGAAACACGAAAACCTGGTGAATTCGGGGAAACTTGGTCATGCGAACCATTAAAAACGTTCATTTCATTGAAATTAGCAAAAGTGACCAAGTTGCCCCAAACCCGGGGTAACTTGGACATCCCACATATATTTTTTTCTTTTATATTAAACAAAAACATTACTTTTTAAGAACTTTAGCTCTTTCATTAAGTTGAAGTCGGTTTGGGGAAAATATTTGGTCCACATGCGTCAAAATATAATGACGATAGTTTGAAAAAAGTCTGAAAAGAGCGACCAAGTTGCCCCGTTTTACGGTATGCCCCTAGACCAACTACATTGACATTTGTCCAACTACTTCAGAATTGTTTTGAAATTTTCCCAACTGGTCAGAAATTTTTCTAACTGCTTCGAAAAACTTCCAAATGCTTTGCAAAATTGCCAACTTTGATCAACATTAGGTCGGTCCCTGTATCAATTCCATTGAAATTTTTCAAACTGTTTTAAAATTTTGTCAACTATTTTGACAACTGTTTCGAGAATTAGTCAAATCTGAGCAATATTGGGCACGCTCCTAGACCAACTCTATTGACATTTGCCAATGTTGTTTTCATATTTTTCCAACTGTTTCGAAGTTTTGTCAACTGCTTCGAAAAGCTACCAACCGCTTTGAAAAATTGCCAACTCTGATCAACCTGTATCAAATCCATTGAAAATTTTCCAACTCTTTCAAAAATTTTTCAAATGCTTTGAGAATTTTTCTAACTGTTTCGAAAATTTACTAATTGCTCTGAAAATTGGCCAACTCTGTTGAACATTGGGGGGATTGTCCATCCAAGACTTATCGACAACGAAGTAGGCCCTGAAGCCTGAAAATCTAGGAGCAGATGAATTTATGGTTCCAAAAGATAACTTGAATTTTCTGTGAATTAAATCATAAAATATAGCCTTGAAATAAATCGGTAAATCCTTGGTAGGCAATAGTTATTTGGCAAAATTCTGACCGTGTAACTTAGCTTATTATTTTATCACATTATTCAAGAATGAAATCAGTTATGGCAGCTTGAGGTTCGAAATAACCCTAATCAGGGGACAGGAAAAAAATGATCCATTCAATATAATTAAAATTTTGACTTTATAATTGAATTTTAGTTCAATAAATCAACCATGAAAGAGAAAAATACTATGAGCAGTCACAATTTATTTGTATTTTTCGAATGTGTCCATGCTATGAATGAATGGTTAAAATATTTTTTCACCAAGTTTCCAATTCGTTTACTGTTACAGAAGAGTATCTTTATAACTTCCTAACAGAACAGAAATGACCAATAATTAATTCCTCATTGTATTCAAAGATTTTCAATAGCTCAAGACAATATATTCTCACTAATCGATGAGTGTTTGAAATTGATCAAAATTATTATGTTCAAAATAAAACACAACCAAACCCATCAGTTATCAGAACTCGAATATATTTATCGTTCGTGTTATTTCAAAATGAAAAATTACTGGTTGTGGAAAGTCATTCATTCTTGGACGCACTGAACATGAATGGATAGATAGGTGGAAAATCCATACCTAAGTACGTTGGCATCAATGAAATTCCCATGCACCGATAACCGCAGGAATCATATCTTGATGAGTAGACTGACCAGCAGGATGGAACTTTTTCTATTCATTCACTTTCCTGCTTCACCCAATCAACTGCAGAAGATGTCATCCCATGTAAGCTAGATCGTTTACCGTATGGATTTTTTGTCGGAAGCGCTAATGGTTGATTGCGGTATTTCTGGGATATGGAATGATGCATTCCTGCAATTTCAATGAAAACCGCATCCTCTTGATTTGCATTCGTATTCATCAGACAGGCGGACGCTGACTAGAATTTTAATTTTTCTCCTTTTTTCACGCACCACACTGGTTCAGACCTGTTTTGTCCTTGACATAGAAGACTTTGAATAGCAGTTGATTGTGGTTATGACTTATGAATTATTGGGGAATCCACTCGTGTGTTATATCATCACACCATGCCTTTTTTGTGGCTTTTTTTTGGGCCTGACCGATTCCGCCTAAAATTTTAACGAAATGCTCATGCGCCTGGGACTATTTTGGTGCCTGTTTCAGGTTCGCAAATAATGAAATATTCAAATAATGTAAATAATGAAATAAAACCGGTTCTATCTTTCACCCCTGAAACGTCAGGATTTCTATCCTTTTCGTAGAAATGTAGATTCTGGTCCAATAACACCAAATTTTTTTGTCTAATTTGCCATTTTGGCGTAACATTACATGTTTTTTCTTCTGAATTGTTCAATAATAAGTATGTTTATTACTCTTTATCTTTATTCAAAGATTCAAATAATATGACCGTTATTTATGCCATCGCGGGTGTATAAAGCCTGCGATACTCTCTTTCAGCAGCTATTCCATTCATTTTTCGGAATCCATAAACAAGTATCTGACTATTCTTCATTTGTGAATACTGAAGGAATTTTTCAGGAGATAAACAAACGACACAACAATTTTTCCAACTGTGTAGTTGGATGTATTTTATTTATCATGAATAATAAACCGCTTATTCTGCAAAATCACTTGTTTCTCTAATGCCCGATTGCACCGTTCGTCTAAGCAACGTTTAAGCCCTTAAGTGACGTTTATTCCATTGATGAAACGTCATTTCAGGGCTTAAACGTTGCTTAGACGAACGGTGCAATCGGGCATTATATTCTGTTCGCATTGAAGAAATTCATATGCCTCTCAAAAGAAGGTGAACTTGCTACACCTAAGTACATATTACCTAGAGTAATAGAAGTCCTCAAAAGTTCTACATTATTTCACTGAATAATGAATTTTGTTGAAAACAAAAGTACAAGATGGATTATTGTTCAGGGGTGCTGAGAGTAGTCAAACTATTCTCGAGCTGAAATCCAGTGTTTCTGTTCTATCGAGAGTATAATTATTTTTCATCTTGTGGATATGAAGGAACTCCAATTTTTCAAACGGATCAATAAGTGTGTGAGGGGAATGGCTCTCATTTCGAGCATTTGTTTATTTGATTTTTTTTATGATGAATCATATGCGCTACTGATCCTCTTTTTGTCTCTGTAATTTTTCTCATAATATTGATAGATTAATTAATAAAAAAGGATTTCAAGTTGTGAAGGAATATTAAAAATGCGTAAGGACTATTTAAGCATCTCGAATTCAGTGTTTTTTCTATCAGGAATAGTATGTTTCTTCGAGTGAATATGAATAAATTTTAATATTCGACAGATTTTTACTCAGTGTTTTTTGCAGATTTCAATTTTTGATTCCATTATTTTTTATTTCATATACCGAGTGATATTTCTCATCTGACACGGAAATTGAAAATTTTGAATACGGACCTGCAATTTTTAAATTTTTTTTCTCGATCTGATGGAGAATTATATAGTAACAAGCCTACCAATTATCAGCGGAAAACTTTTCCATATTGACGAAGATATGGGAGTTTATATTTTTAGCACTCTTGCAAAACGCACTCTGTATCTCTGAAACTTATGGCACATTTAAACCCCCAATCCTCATTCAGATCTCTATCTCTAACTCCAGTTAGCCGTTGTCCCTTGCGTCACCAGGCACCCTGTATATTTCTTTTTAAATAAAATAACACTTCTGAAATAATAGGATAGCACTATGCTATATCTGATATCATATGAGATGAGTTCTAGTTAGCTTTAATTCGAAATATTGTGAGAAAAGAAAGAGGATGGAATTAATTGACTTGGCCCACGCTCATTTCCAGAAATCGTCTTTCTGACATAATATCTCAAATTTAACGTTGAGGAAACGGAATTGTCGGTACATCTCTGACGCAACACTTAATTACAAGATTAACAACATCATAATCATGTTATTATAGGCGAGTCATACATCATAATAATTCATTCAGTCATGACATCAACTTCGAAACAATTCAATAGATTTCAGTTGAAGAATTTAAATCCTAAAAAGGAGTTGGATACTCAGAGATGGTTACAGCAAATAGCGATGAATTGAATCAACAAACGCTTTGGATTTCGTCATTATACAAGGTGGGATATGATGCTTCAGTGGCGCAGCCAGGATTTTGTTTTAGGGGGGGGCTGAACTGAACAATTCTTGATGATACAGCAAATACGAAAGTTGCAAAAAAAATGAACTCAGAAAAAATTGAAACAGTTAGAATGATTTTGGGGGGGGGCTGCAGCCCCAAAGCCCCCCCCCTAGCTGCGCTTGTGTGATGCTTCGATGAAAATAAGCATGGGTTCATATAAATTTTTTCGAAATCGAAACCCCTTCCACGATAGGTAGGTATAGCCTTTGGAAGGTGATGACGAGTTGACAGTTTATAATTTTTTTTAGAAATACTAAAATACACTGAGTCATAAACTATACATAATATGGAGCACTAGGTAGATATTACCCTCACATTTTTTTAGATCTCATAACTTTATTATTAGGGGTTGAAAATAACAAACACCTATGATTTTCGTTCTAAAATTGTTTTCGTGGGATATATTCTTGAAAAATAAAATTGTCTTATGGTTTCCCATTCAATTCTGGATAAAAAAAACTCTTGCAAAATTTCGATGCAGTCGATACTTTTTTCGAAAAAAATAAAAACTTACAAGCAGTTGTGATCACTGTTCATTCCATTTCATCGTATGCTCCATAGAGTGAGTATTCTAATATATTGTTTATGTTCAAAATTGGTTTTGTCAATTATGCTTATTAATCGAAAGAAAGTTCTTTTTGTGAAATTAAAATTTCGGATATAATTTTCTTCCGGAAATTAGTAAACCTTCAAAAAGATTTATAGAACATCTTTAGCTCTTGTCATACAGTTTCTTAGTTAGAATATTCATTCTATGGAACACTTATACGATGAAATGGAATGAACAGTGATCATAACTGCTTCTAGGTTTTTATTTTTTCCGAGAAAAGTATCGACTGTATCGGAATTTCGCAAGACACTTTTTTCTCCAGAATTGAATTGAATGGAAGTAACTACTTCTTCCAAAAATGAAAAAAACATTTAATCGCCATTTAATTTGGGGCAAATTTGAGATCTTCACTTTTTACCGACGCGCGATTCAAGCGAAAAATGAACAACAACAAAGTTCTTGGCTATTAAAGCATACAGCGATAATAACTAAATTATGCATAAAATAGTTATTTTTGTAGTGCGTGTTTTTTTCATGGCATAGGAGAGTGTTAATTTTGGCCGAGACCGCAGGTACAGGCCAAAAATTCACGCGAATGTGCCATAAAAACACGAATTTTATACGCACGAAATACAAACAACATTTTTTGTACAACTGTGAATGTGAATTTATATCATGTGAAATGTAAAATGAATGAGACAATTGCTTTCAATGTAATATTTCTATGCAAACAGTCTTTACCTTTTTTTCACCGTGAAACAAAAAACGTTTTTTAACGGTTTAGAACTGTATTCACTTTTTTAACGTTAAAAAAGACTTTTTTTAACTGTGAAAAAAGTAATCATTTACACATCCATAGTGATGAAGAAAAGTCAAGTTTTATTGACAGTTGTTCAAGAACGATTTTTTTTCGCAAAAACCGCCCGTCGTACGGAACAAGTTAGCAAGTGTTCAACAATTTAATTTTTATTTAATGAAACAGCCGTGAATTTCCATATCCTGAACAGACGCCACTCGTTGGGTGATAAAAAACCAGTAACTTAAAAAAATGGCTGTTGATGCTCAGAAAGCACCTACCAAATTTGAAGAACAATGTATTTGATCGAAAACAATTTTTTTCTTGAAACTTCCAACCTATTATATCGAAAGTTAAAAAGTGCAGGATACTTTGTTGATATAAACTTTAATCATAAAATCCCCCAAGGATTCACTAGTAGGCAAAGGAATTTGTCCAAGAATTCTCCACCCTATTCGAATCATCATCCAATTATGAAACACCCTGTAAAGAAGGCGTTCAGCTAATACTTATTTTATCATCTATTGAAATAGACTTTTATTACACGAAGTGCAATCACACAAAACGGAAACTATTTCTTGGAGGAAATCAATTCAAACATTAGTCAGTTCTCAGAAACGATTAAAGTACTCGTACATCCATGAGCCTTTTGATAGACCGACTGGTGTTCGTAATCTCGGATTTATGGCTCGGCATTAAAATATTGACCCTTGGCAACCCATACATGTCAATAATATAAACATTAAATAATTTCGAAAACATATTCCGTATGAAGGATTCAGTTGTGCCTCTTCGATAAATATTGACTTAAGATAATGTTAAACTTCCGTTTAATGCATCGAGATCTGAATTATGTTGAAGATATATTGATCTTCAAACTGATATTTGCAATGACATATCCATTATAGAGTACCAAAAAGAAACTCTTTTTTCACTGCACTGGGTCTGAAGTAGTTCAATCATCTTAGCTGAATATTTACTTTCAATTATTCAGCATTGATTAATTCTGAAAATAAATGAAACAAATTTTTCACTACTCTGTTTTACCACAGACATTTTGCAGATATTCCACAATGTTTGAGGTTTTTACATTTTTTCGACCACATAAAGGGTTTTTCAATAAGAGGTGTTATTTTGAATAGCCCGCTTTTCGGTAGATGTCACGTTTGAAGCTGTCATTTTTTGACATTGAGTAGAAACTACGCCATTAATAAAAATTGAACGATACACGCTTCAAGAACGCATTGAATTCTTTAAAATTTACTATAAAAATGGTGAAAATTTGGCAGAGACGGTTCGTTAAACTCGAACATTTTTGGGTAGTCGTGAAGCACCTTGTCGGACCGCAATAATGAAATTGGTGTTAAATTCGACTTGTTGAGAGAAGTTAGTAATATGAAAAATGAAACCCGTACACGCCCAAGAACAGCCGAAAATATTGCTGCTGTAGCCGAAAGTGTTGAAGAAAGCCAAGGATCGTCCACTCCTTCGTCGAGAGATGATTAATGATTTTCATGGCCAAAATTGGATAGTATTGATCTGGACAACGTTTAATATCAACAAGACGGCGCGAGCTGCCACACAAGCAGAGTAACCATTGATCTTTTGCGGGAAAAGTTTCCGGACCGTGTTATCTCTCAAAAAAGTGATCACAATTGGCCACCGAGATCTTGTGATTCAACAGCTTGCGACTTCTTCCTTTGGGGCCACGTGAAAGAGAAGGTCTACGCCAATAGCCCAGCGTCGATTCAAGACCTCGAAGAGGCTATCGAGGACAATAGGCTTTGCGATTTGGGTATGGAAAATTTCATTATAAGGATATGGTCCTGTGAGCGTGTGGTCATGGTGGTCATTTGCCTGATGTTATTTTCCACTATTAAAGGCATAGCTTCTTCCTTATAATGAAATGAACATCCGATCATTTATATTGAAAAATGGCATTTTTCTTCGAATATCAAAATAACACCTTTTATTGGAAAATCCTTCAGTTTCGAACATCCGTTCGGCTGCGCCTCGTTAAAAAAATCAGTTCTCGATCACCAAAGTAGCATTTCGCGCACTAGATACAAAAATAACTATTTCAAGCAGTTTTCTCTTGACCTTAAAGTCCCCAACATGTTTGGGTTATATTTTATATTATAATTTAAATTTTTATAGACATGGCAGTATGTATCATAAATCCAAAGTACCCAAGTTGTATATGAAAATTAAACTTTGATTTAATTATGTTTATGGGAAATAACTCTCTCTGTATAGGCGACCTAAAGAAAACAGATGATATACCATTAGATACTAGATACTTTCAAGATAATTGCTCAAAGATAATCGATTGGATAGTATGTGAAAAAATATTCCAATTTATCATCATATTTATTAGGACTACAACAAGAGAACAAAATAACTTCTGAGAAAACCAATAATTGAACATTATGTTCAGTTTTTCTGCTCCTTTGTTTAATGCACCCACACTCCACAGCCATCACCCACAAATTGAAAATCAGCAAAGGTATCATTATATAGGAATATATCAGGCATTTCTTGAGAAATGCAATGTCAAGTTTTCCCATTTTCGAGCGTGTGCCTGTAATTTTATATTTTCCTAGATATTGTTAGTGATTTTCTATCAACTCATTGTCTAATGGAATAACCGTTATTAATGGTATCAAGAAAGCTCTACAGGTAGAATGTGTTACAACCCAATATTTCATATTCATATAGTTGATGTTAATGTGAATAGTGAGGACTTAGCGGATTGAGAAATCCAATAAAACAAAAACCTATGCAGATATCGATTTAAGTATTTTTCCATAGTCTTTCCATAGATTAATTATTATGTTCAGTTTTTGAAGATGATCTCTGGCAAATGGCGTCCCTTGTTGTCATACACTTCGTTAATCGATTTGGAAAATGTGAGACATCTCTATCGATTGAAATATAATCTGGGAGGATTCTGCATTTCTAAAAAACTTTTTAGGTTTTCACTCTGTTTCTATAAGACAGAAATGAAAATTTAAATTGAAAACAATCTAATTAAGGTGAAATGCTCCTGCGAAAATCTTCGCACTAATTTGTCAAGAGCCATTATTTGGCTTTGAAAAAATTGTTGCCTAACAGTAAAACTAAAAGAAGGAAATAAATGGAAAGGATAATGTAACGTTTCGGTGTCCATATCCTACACCTTCTTCAGAAAACCTTGTAAAATCTTCGCCATTGTGTGTATTTTCGTTTGTCAATTAGACTGCAAATGAAAAAATTCCCGAAACGTTACATTATATTTTTCATTTCTTTCCTTTTTTAGTTTAACTGTTAGGCAACAATTTTTTCAAACTAATTTGCTCCTGAAAAATTAGTGCAAATATTTTCGCAAGAGCATTTCATCTCAATTAAATTTTTTCAAATTATTTTTGTTTCAGAGACTGGGAGTGAAAACCTAAAAAGACTTTTAGAAAAGTAAGACATCTCTGTCTAGCATTTCGTTGGATATGTTGGCGATAGCCAAACGAATTTTTTTCCTCAAGTAGGCCAGAATACTGGGACAATCGTTATAAAAATGTGCTTCTAATTATTTCATTTTACGTTTAGAACCAGAACGAAAAACCGAGTCTGCATAGGACTCACTAAGGACATTTCGAAATGATGTGATTGAAATAACATTTTCAAAAATGAACTGTAGCTGATTTTCTGGAAATTCCAAGTCTTGATTGTGCTTCCTGAAGACGAATGTTAGACAAAACGTTGAATTTAATAAGCGAAAATTATGTAATTGTCCCTAATGATATTTCAATAATCTCATTATGTCACGCGAGCTATTGGTTTCGTAGTTGTTAATTCAGAGATACAAATAATACTCCAACAAATGTTTCCATGTCAGCGTATACAAAGAAAGCTATTTATTCATTATCGTTCGGCAAATATAATAGAAAGGAAATAGGTTGACACTGCCAGAGATATCTTGAACAAATAGGAATTTACGGTATCGGAGAGAACCCTTCCCTAAAAAAAATCATCATATCCGTTGATAACCTGTTAAAATATAAAAAATATAGGAGAGGTCAGATGTTTTTGGAAGTCCAGAGTCATGTGAAAGCATTGAGATATATTATGTAGGTAATAGAGAGGAGACGCTATGACATACAATTGAGGGAGGAAAAATAGTACCACTGGGCGAGGCTAAGTCGGAGACCAATATGGCGGAAAGTTCAGGTTTGAAATTGATGTTGCCATTTTTTTCTGTTCACAAATTTTACCCAAAAAATACGACTTGTTGAGTTTTTAGGAAACCTGTTCAAATAAGTTCAATTGAATATCAAATAAACAATTTTGTCTTCAGGCGATAATATAGATACACATATAAAAAGATATCAGATTACCAAGACAGACCTGCAAAAATTTCGAATGCGGATCTGTACAGTTCTCATCCCTACCTGTTATAGGTTTTTCCTTTAGTTTTCTTCTTATCTGTCTCTTCTATGCTTGAAGAAAGCCTTACAACGCACGATACCATTTCATTGTATATTATTAAGCAGAAAAAATCACCACTTAAATAGAAAAAGGCGCAAGAATCACAATTCCTCTAGAAAATTCAACGATTGTTAAATTTGATAGTAGTAATATGGCGGATCTGATACCATATTTATTTCAATGATGGCAATATTATCTATCCTATCTCTATGTGTGAACGATTAAAGAAAATTATTATTAATTTTAAAATATTGTTTTTTTTTGTTTTAAGAGTTGTGCTTAATAATTAGGTACCTATTCAATTATTCGCTTGAAATTTCAAGTATTTATTTCTTAATTAAATGAATGCTAACGCGGACGCCACACTAAACCGCGAATTCTTATCGTTTGAATTAGATAGAGTATTTGGGTGATTTCAATATTTCTCTTCTCGAAAACCTGACGACGAAACAAGAAACCAATAATCGCTATGATTTTCTGAGGATTAATTATTTTGCAAATGTTTTTTTCTGGAAATCAATGGAAATGCCACTAAAGCAGAAAAACTTATTATATCGGAATTTCCTAAAGGTACTTAACAACTTTGAAATTAAATCATTGATCGTTCTATTCGTACTTATACTACTTATGAATAAATCGAATATTTTGCTTTCCATTTCAAGAAAAAGTTGTCAAGTTCTTATTGAAAAACCCTTTATTCGGTACCGATTTAGGCATTAAATGTATGCTTCTATGTACTGAAGTCGATGTCTCACTGAAAAAGAGGAGCCATATAATAAATTGCGAAATTCACATGACAGGTACAGAAAAAAATATCATTATACTTTATTAATAAATGAAAATTAATGCGTTCAAGAGTAACGCGGGATAAATATAAACAATGTAAGCAGAGAATAATACTAATTGATTTAAAATCAACCAATATTGAACCTTTATTCATTGTGTGTTGATGGAATTAGTTCCGAAATATGGGTTTAATATTGGTTTATTCTAAATCAATTAGTATTATTCTCTGCTTTGATTCTTTATTAAACCTTATAATATATCTTACTCATATAAATCTTTAGTAGGTACAAGGGTTTCAAAATACATATATTGGCAGAACTTGAAGATGTTAAAATACATGGTCAATTTTTTGAAAATTTTTTTCAAGTTGTTGACTGACACAAAAGTTGATATGTCATTCTAAAGTACACTGAATGAGGCTTTTTTCACTGAAAAGAAAGAGTGTGCATAATTTTTGATATTTCATCGAAAAAACCATCGGAAAAATAGGACTGATTTTGTTAACTTCAGAATCGTGATATTCTTCTCCTTATCACGCCTGCAATAAAAATGTTTTCTGCACATAGGCTCCCACATCTTGTAGCAAATTTATTGCCCTTTCCGAATATGTGTTCAAATTTGATGAGACTACAAGGAAAACTGAATAACGATCTTTTTGGAGAATAAACTTGAAATTTTTCGTGAAATCAAGAAATGTTGAATTGAAGTATAACCGTCAATATTTCGACCATGTATTATATGACATTTTTTTTTGCAAATCATTTGTATAATCACCCCTCGAAGTTTGTCTACTTTGAAAGTAGGTAGCCTGTATAGAATATTTTGTTCAATTTTTTGGAGGAGCTATAACATCCTGAAGTCTTGCGCAAACATTATGTAGCACCAACCATGCTTCAATTTACTGGAAAATGTTCCTTAGAAAAAAAAAGAATTTAAATAAGGATATGAAACTGTATGTATGGAATTCAACCTATATTTAACAATTGAATTCGAAAGTATTTTTCTTTATCTCGTTGATGAGTAATTTTTATTAGTGTTACAATATGAACATGATTCCAAAAATTATCACGGCAGATTCATTGAACGGATAATTCCACCTGTAAAAGACTATGAAAACCGACGATGACCTTTAATGTTTCTTAATTAGCAAAGTCATAACACCTAATTAATTATTCTGATCCGACCGAAATGCTCACACGTAGACGATTTGATGGCAATTTACAGTGGGTTGCCAAATTATTAGGGACACTACTAGTTTTCTGTAATTTTCAGGTTTTTATTAATTTTATGGGCAAAGTATTGATGTTAGGTATTGTAACTTCTTCTTTATTTATTTGAGGTTTTTACTAAGATAGAAAAACACATATTTCATAGTCACACGTAATTATTTTTCCATAAAATATGATGAACTAAAAAAATCTAATATTTGGTAATGCCGCCTTTGGCTGCAATTAAGGCTTCCAGACGTCAGGGCATGTTCTCAATGCAAATTTTTGCATTGTGTTGTATATTGGGGCTCTGATGCCACACCCTAATAGGCGTTTCAATCAGTTGTCGCTTGGTGGTGTTAACTTCTTTGGTAACCTCACGTTTCGTGAGTTCCCAAAGGTTTTCAATGGGCCAGGGCAAAACCTTCACAATCTTGGCGGCCAGAAATGCTGTTACAATCCTGACTTTATGGCACGGTACCAAGTAGTGCATAAACACGTATTCCTTATCATCAGGAAACCATTCTTCCACCTGTGGTAAGAGCCGACTTTCAAGCACTCGCCTGTTCTGGTCCTGCCTCATGGTCCCTTGGAAGATGTAGAGACGTCCCATACCCTTGGCTGAGATCACAGACCACACCGTGATGCTAACAGGGCGTTTAACCCCCTCTACAGGGCAGTCCGGGTGAAACTGCTTCCCTAGGCGTCGGCGGACGAATGAGCTCTTATCAACCAAAATTTGAAAAGTCGACTCATCAGATAAGCATACCTGTTAGATATCATTATTACTACTAAAACACTATTAAGGAATACCACAAATCAATTGAAATCATAATTACTCAACTCCAACTGTCCGCAACTGTCATATTTCGGTGTTATCTGGCCCATTGCAGTCGAGAATCAATTTCGGTTGATAAGAGCTTTTTCGTCCGCCGACTCCCAGGGGAGCAGTTTCACCCGGATTGTCTTCTAGAGAGGGTTAAACACCCTGTTAGCATCACCGTGTGGTCTGTGATCTCAGCCAAGGGTATGGGACGTCTCTACATCTTCGAAGGGACCATGAGGCAGGACCAGAACAGGCGAGTGCTTCAAAGTCGGCTCTTACCACAGGTGGAAGAATGGTTTCCTGATGATAAGGAATACGTGTTTATGCACGACTTGGTACCGTGCCATAAAGCCAGGATTGTAACAGCATTTCTGGCCGCCAAGAATGTGAAGGTTTTGCCCTGGCCCATTGAAAACCTTTGGGAACTCACGAAACGTGAGGTTACCAAAGAAGTTATCACCACCAAGCGGCAACTGATTGAAACGCCTATTAGGGTGTGGCATCAGAGCCCAAATATACAGCACAATGCAAAAATTTGCATTGAGAGCATGCCCCTACGTCTGGAAGCCTTAATTTCAGCCAAAGGCGGCATTACCAAATATTAGATTTTTTTAGTTCATCATATTTTATGGAAAAATAATTACGTGTGACTATGAAATATGTGTTTTTCTATCTTAGTAAAAACCTCAAATAAATAAAGAAGAAGTTACAATACCTAACATCAATTATTTGCCCATAAAATTAATATAAACCTGAAAATTACAGAAAACTAGTAGTGTCCCTAATAATTTGGCAACCCACTGTAAGTATAGGCGGCTTATTTAATAAGGAATTATAAACGTTGTTAGTGGAAAAGGAAACGGATATGACTATATTATTTAATATGAATAATCCGTCTAGAGGCGCACTCTTGTCAGAGATCTCAAATAGAGATTTGTTCCTTATAGGACTCACTTGGTGTTAGAAATATACAGGGTGTCTGTAAACTAATGCGAGGTACTTTGGGAGATGATTCCTCGATGAAAATAAGCATGGGAAACCAAAGGAGAATTTTATTTTTCGAAAACCTATCCCACGAAAACAATTTTGGAGGAAAATCATAAGGGGTTGTTATTATCCCAACCCTTATAATAAAGTAATCGGATAAAAAAAATATGTGAGTTACATTTGCTTAGTGCTTCATATTATGTATAGTTGTATGACTCAGTGTTTTAAGAAGCCGTAAAAAAATTAAGAACTGTCTACTCGTCATCGCCTTCCAAAGGCTGTATCTTGAAAGGGAGGTCGATTTCGAACAAAATTTATATGAACTACCCCTGCTTATTTTCATCGAGGAATCATCTCCCTAAGTCCTTCGCATTCGTTTACAGACACCCTGTATACAGGGCGATATTATTGTATTATCGCCGTATACATAAAATTATTCTTATTTGTGTTGTTTTGAACTCTGAAGTAGTGACTTTAAAAACAATGTCAGATATTTTATTACTACGGTTGATCTTTTGATCGAATCATGTTGAAATTTTTGCCGTTTTTGTAATCTGAATATAAAATTAATGTTATAAACTTACGACAATCGACATGCCGATAAAAGGTTCAGAATTGCGGAGAATTCTAAAAAAAAACCCTGAACTGAACTCAGAATTGGGCCTTTTGCGCGCTTGTTCATATTTGAAAAACCATTAAAAACACAATCTTTATAATACTTTTTTCATTTACAATATTTTGCATTTTATCAGTAAGGGACCCCTTAAAATAAGTATGGTTACCAGACGTAAATGATATCATTCATTCGTCCGAATCGTATGTAAATCACCCTAGCAGAATTCCTTGAATTTATTTTGCATGGGTACGTTTAAGTTGTCACGAACTCTTTTCCGTATGAACAGCTCTTCAAAGGTAGTGAGTGGAAGACCAAACCTGGTTTGATGGTATGCAAATTTATTCTTCGTCTGAGCTAAGGAAGACGAATTAAAGTCTTAGAAAAGCTCGAATGAAAAAATGTATTTAGGTCAAGTATTTATAGAATGCAATATGCTTTTTTGAGCGCTCGTTCTACTTGAACCAAAGCTATATCGTTTTGCCCAAAAGTCTGTAATTTTCGGATTTTGAACCGAAAATGGTCTCAAAAACGATAGAGTTCGATTCCTTGATGCAGAAATTCGTGATCAAATTTAATTCTGTCCGTCTGGGCGGCCGTTAGCACGATAACTTTCGAAGGGATTGTCCTAGAGACTTGACATTTTCAGGGAGAGATCGGTTCCCAAATGCCTCGGTTAGGCCATTTCGTACATTCAATTGGAATACTGAAAAGGATAATTTGTATATTTCCACAACAGGATATCAGATTCGAGCGAAATTCATTTCGTATATGAAGATTGAGATACTGGATGTTTATATGCAAAATTTCAAGAGGATCGCATCATCACAACCATAGAATTAAATTTTATTAATTGTCAAGTTCTCACAAACATTACTTTTCGAATAATTTCCAGAATATTATTCCGATCGTGCTGAGATTTTGCAACTATATTTTCAGTATCAATTTCAAGTCCTATACAAAATGTTGTACAATGAACGAGCAAACGATGTAAGCAAACTATTTCTCAATCATTATTTTCATCAAATATTTATTATTTATATTTTATAAGGATAACCCTTTTTTTTTAATAACAAACGAAACATTTTAAATCATATGTTCTATATACCGGCCATTATGATCAATACATAAATTATATATTTTCCTTATTTGATTACACCTTACTTCGGTCAAAATACTTGGACAAAGTAACTTATAATGTACCAAGGAAAAGATATAATTTATGTATGGATCATATGTATGTATACTACATACATAGTATAAAACAAAGTCGCTTTCTCTGTCCCTATGTCTCTTGTATGCTTAAATCTTTGAAACTACGCAACGGATTTTGATGCGTTTCTTTAATAGATAGAGTGATTCAAGAGGAAGGTTTATATGCATAATAACATCCATTAAATAGTGGAGAAGTACTGTTATTTTGGAGGTTTCTAATGTGATGTCATACCGTGCGAAGCCGGGGCGGGTCGCTAGTATAGAATATATGTTTTGACATATGTTGCATTTATTATTGAAAAAATATTAAGTAATTGTTATAAAATATAATGAGTTATGAATATAATGATTCAGAATTAGTTTGCTTCACAGTCTCTATAATTTTAAGAAACACAATCATATCTATGTCTCTAAATCAAGGCATACTGTCACAATACAGAAAAAAATAAATGAAATAGAGTCAACATAAAACACGCAGCAGGTCGCTGACAGTAAGAAATAGAAAAAAAGGTATTCAGAAGAAACATTCATAATTATATTATCTTTCGAATGACACAATAAAAAAGGTGTGTTTCTAGAAAAAAAAATTGATAGCGCCGCAACGCCTGGCGTCTTAATTCTTTCCTCCGACATTGACTTGTACCGAATACCTTCAACAGAATGAAAAAATATTCATTTCTTTTCGAGAAAAACTAGGTAACCAAGATAAGTGAGTAACCCTGTACACTCAATATAGAGAGTCATGTTGAACAGAGTCATTTTGGTTTTATTATATTATGAATTAAAACAGAGTAACTGACTGATCTATCTTATATAACTATTGAGTGCTTCTGGAAAAGAGTCAGCGTATAGTAACTTGCTATAACAACATTACATAATGAAATTTTTGAGAGAACAGTGAAGGATGTAGGTACTTTGCAACCAAAGAAGAGGGACAAACACATTTAGAAAAAGTACCTCATCATAGTAGTTATTCAATATGATTTCAACAACAGGACTATAAATATTCATTATAAAAAAAGTTCAAAGAAATGAAAAGTAGAGAAAGTTTGGGGAGAAAGTCTTGATTAATTTTTTGAAGGTACTTAGTGTATCCAAAGTGTGTTTTGTCCTACACCTAAATGTTCCTTATAAAACCTTTGATTCATTATTTTGACACCCTATGTAAGAATTAGATGATTAAGTTCACTATTCAAGTTTTTCATTTTTATTTTCTCTTGAATAATAGTATATTATGCAAAGAGCGTATAAAGATAGCGAGTAGCATAAAATACTTTAGCCACGACTACTAAATATATTTTAACATTTGGCGTCCGCGACAAGACCCTTCTACGTCAAGCGTGAAAAAAGTCAATTTGACACATGAGAAATTTTTGGAGAACTGGTCATTGTATAATTTGTAATAAAAAATTTTAATTGATATAATGAAACCAGATTTGGCCGATTGACAAGGTTTGCCCATATTTGCTAGATGGAGTACTTTAGAATACTGAAGAAATACCAATTTAAAGAATATTATATCAAAGCTGAATCTATAAAGCTTCTGACAGCAGTGATAAATATCTCTTCTTATCCTTTGTGATTAATGGATTTTATTATGGCCGAGCACAGAGACGTACAATGGACGGATTTTACAATAGTCGTGGATAAAATATTTTATATCTCTCATTGGAGAACCTTGTACATAGAAGAAGTTTCGCATATTTTTTCGAATCAACTTCGCCTCAAACGGACAGTAATGGGTGCGGAGAAGAGCTGGGAGCAGGCACGAAAATTCAATAATCGTGGGTAAAAAAGTAGGCCCCGTAACGGCGACCATTCATAAAACCACTTCCGTTGGCAACTTCCCCTTGCTGAATTGGAGTTGGATCGACGAGCTAACAGACTAAAATATGCCGACGTCCATCCGGTTTGTGGATATCTTACAATGAAAAATTATTCCTCTCTCCCAGAACTTCATCATGGAATTATTCAGGTGAAAAATAATTTGAGAATTCACCGGATAATCGCATTGTTTTGAATTTTTCGGCTATGAAATAATACAACCGATATTATATACGCACACATCACTGTTCTACGTTATGCTTTGACGAATGAGGTCTTTCAGTTGAATTTTGTTGTATTAGAAATAATGAAAATTATTTTTATTTCATTTCAGGTATGGTATGGCACCCACCAGATATTGTATATTGTTTACCGGGTAGGAAAAGCCTGATATGGCTGTGAGGTAAACATACTATTCTGCAAACTGACTGATATCGATTATTTCAGAAAAAATTCCGAAGAATTCAATTAACAAATACATGGTACTTTGAAATTCACTATAAAATTATCTGCTTATAAATTCGATTGCTGGTGATCGCGAAAGTAAAATGGCAAGAAATTAAGAAATTTACATTTCTGGGACCGGGACTCGTCCAGAGATGGCTGGGGCAATGAATACTGCAAATTTGAAATTATTGCAAGAGAAATCAAAGAAGTAGCATGGAAGTGTATACCGTCGGTTGAATTCTGAACTATCCCATGTTCATTTTTCCAGAAAATCGGTTTATGACCTAAAAAGATGCTTGATACTATGATCCATCTGATGCAGAAGTATTGCAAGTCCATCTCATATCCTTACCTTCCTTTTTCATTTTTATATAAACTCACATGATAGTTCAATCTAGCGATAAGTGGACATAGCATAGTTCTGACCCATACCATAAGGACATAGTTTAGTTGAAAGTGGACATAAAATAGTTCTAATATGCAGAATTAGTATATGGCCATACAAAGCTATAGTATGTCCCAATTTTTCGGAAATTTCGCAAATTTTGACCATCACAAAACAATCAGGATCTTCAAGTTGAAGTTTAGAATGAAAGAATTTTTATATAGGTTTCGACCTATTTAAAAAACGTGTCTCCAGAAAAGTATGAATTTCGGACTCAGTATAGTTCTGCATTCAACCGACGATATATTCCTTACAGTAAGGAAATGCACTTTTTACTTCTTTACTTCTTATTGGTTTTCATTCAATTCAATTTCGTTTTATTGTTATATGAACAGCCATTTCATTCTTAACAAAATTCGAAATTTTCTTCCATTATCTTTCCTTTCCCTTATTTACAATACATCAAATTTTTCTGTCAACACAATACAGATATAAATTTTTGAAGTAGAAGACTCTCCTTCCTTTCATTTCCAGTAGAAAAATTAAGCAGGGGCCTATTCCACCAAAATACTTTTCACTTTGCACTTTGCACTTTGCATTCTAACAAATTTGCAAAGTGAAAATTAATCATGTTGCATAATATTTCTCCCAAGATTTAATTTTTGTAAAGTGTTTTTCACATTGCACTTGCGTTTCCACAATGCACTTTTCAATTATGAATGCGTTTTGTGCAAAATTATTCATTTGAAAAATGAAAAGTGCAAAGTGAAAAGTTGCAAAGTATTTGGTACAATAGGCCCCTGCTTCAAGATTATTACAGGTTTTGTTTTGATAATCATTAAACATCCGAATCTTCTATATTAAAAATACATTGAATTTGAATACGTTCAACGAAAAGTGATATTTTCGGTATTTTACTCATACTCATAATACTAACATGTTCTTAATTTCATATCAATTATTCATTTCGATGACATGAATAACTATTGAAAAAAATACCTTGACTCTTGAGATATTGACTTCTGTTGGGTACCCAGTTCAAAAAAGAATATAGCAAAATAATATTTATTGAATATTTACAAATGTACAACTTATGAAAATACATAACAACATATATCGAATCATTCGATGGAACTATTGGTTCCAATTATGGAATGTTCGGATAAAATAGTACAAGAAGAAACAAGTTTATATAACTACACAGATTTCATAAATTGTAATATTGGCTATTGTATACAGCCCGATAACCGATTCGAGATCCTAGTATAGAAATGAAAAATCCATTTTCACATACGAAATGTGTCCAGATGAAAAAAAACCGAAGCAAGAACTCTTAGAATTGCTACAATAAAAAAATTAATGTCACCAACCAAGCCATCTAAATGTAACCCTTGAGCAAGATTGTTTATAAGTCTTAAAACAACAATAATATCAATCAAAATAACATTCCATACCGAATAGACTTTCTCAATAAATCTTCTAAGTAATCTATGAGTACATCTACTGAGCAGATTCTACTTTTGGCAACTGAAAAATTCAATTGAGTGTGAAATATGTACTATTAATTAGATTAAATTAACTTTAAGAGCTGTGGGTTAACTTTCATAATTGAGGTTTCACAAAAAACTGTTTCGTATTCTGCAAAATACTCTGACGATCTAGCAAATAACATTTTATAATGTCTCTGGAATTAGAATGATAAATCAGTCAAAATTACTTAATACTAAAAATATTTTTCTCAGTAAGCATGTTCAAATTTCATTATACTACAAAATCCTCTACAATAAAAATTATTATTTTGATAACAATGTTGTGTTCTTTATTTGTAATATGAATACAGAAGTGGTCAATTTTTATTGAATAGTTGAAAAATTTTTTTATTTATGCAGTGAATGTTCATTTATTTCATTTCTTTATTTTATATCAGTAAGTAATTCGTGAATGAATTTTTATTGTGAACTACATAATTGTTAGAATGATTCTATTTATAATTATCTTTATCTACTCTTATTGATGAGTCCTTTTTTCCCTTTCCGTAGTTTTCTAAAAAATCGTTTCATTTCCGTTTTCATATCTTTATGGTCAGTTTATTTATATTTATAATAGTAGCTTGAATGTTATACAAAATTATTTCCTATTCAATTAAAAAACGCAAGATGTTATTCTGTCAGCTATCGAATCTTCTACTTACTCTCTTTCCAAATATCTCAGAACTTATTTGTAGTTCATCCCATTCACAAAATACCACAGGAATTATGACAAATCAAAAGTATTTTTACCTTTCCCTCCAATGGCACTAATTCTGATGTATTCCTATACCTACCCAAACATCAAAACGCTTATTCTTCAAGTGACTAGTAGCGTTTTCTCAATAAGGAAATATTTGCTCTAATGGGAAATTTTGAAAATTGTCGTTCATTATTTTCGTAAATGCAGTGCTCACCAAATCGTTGATGAGAGGACTCAAAACAACGAATCCAGGCTGCCAGGCACTGTTGATAATCCAATCCAACATGTTTTCTAAAATTAAATGAATATTATTATTTTCAGGTTCAGTCAGAGACGGACTGGAATATTTCGTAGAGAAATCGGAGGATAATTCGTGAATGCTCAAACGAAAGTTCTTCTATGATGTGGAACAGAAAAAGGTGTGTTACAGCAATGATTAAAGTGAAACCATTGTTTAGGGATTGAACAATGGTAAAAACACTTATTTTTCGCTTAATTCATTGGTTTAAGCAAACATTCTTTCGTCAAATTCATCAGGTAGTACTATCATTACGTGAGTATACTAACTTATCAGTTTCGATTACCTTAAATACAAAATGAACCGAAAAAGGTTAATGGGAACATTCTTTAGGGAATTCCAGGATTTTATTCGAAAAGGTTCAATAAAGAAGATTTGTTTAGGTGCTGATTTTTGGAATTCCCCAAATAATATTCTCACCGAGCTTTTTCGGTTCATTTTGAATTCTAGTTGAGGTGCATCTTTCCATTCGATAGAAAAATAACTATTTTCCCAGGTTTTTTCCAAACCTCTTCGAATTGGAACTCAAGAATAATTTTGAAACTGTGAAAAGCTCATAGTTCCTACTGGCGAAGAATAAAAATTTTATTCTGGTCTAGGTTATTATTGCATTACAAAAGATCGAAAAAAATGAGAAAGTACCTGAAAGCTGTCGCAAACAGAGGAGCAAACTTTCTTTTCATCAGATAGTTTACTGTCGAGTTGGATGAAGCCCAAAAAAATGGAACAGAATCGATTATAGCATAATGATGGCATATTTTGGTGGCAGAAAATCCCTGTATAATTGTCAAAGTAACACCTGAATAACAGTACAACCCTCTGGAGAAACACTCCTGGACTTAGTCAGCTCAAAAAATTCGTGATGATTTCACATTACACCTAACACTATACCAGAAAGCTGAGATACGGGGGACGGTACAAACGGAAAAATGATATTTGTACCGGTTTCGGTACAAATATTTTTATCATATGGAAATTTCAGAAGATGATATTAGCAGCCTTTGAGGATCAGGAGCAGAAACAGCTGAACACATGGTATGCAAAGAAGGAAGCTGGCTAATCAAAAACAAATCATATGGAAAAACCGGTCCTAGAGTATCAACGCCATTGACGACCTCATTGGGGGACTATGACTGAGTAGGGTAGAGAACGAAAGATCTACAAGGTCACTACATGCCCAAACTAGCCATAACGACCCCAGTTCTAATAATTATAAAAGAAATCATAATAATAATGAAAACACCACACAGGCGGATAGTGATAAAATTCAAAGATGGAAAGGAGAGCCTCTACATGGATGACAGCTGAACTGGTTGACTTCTGGAAGATTGTTTCCTGAAACAGAAGGTTTCCTCTTTGCCATTCAAGATCGTGTAATGCAAACTAAAAACTATCAGAAATATATCTTGAAGTATAGGAGTCTCACCGACGATAGATGCCGCTACGGATACCAAACATCAGAAACAATCGAACATATTACAGAAGGCTCCAAATGTTAGCTGGAAATGAATATAAAATCGGCATGATGCAGTTTGTAAAATAATTAATAACGATTCCATATTATAAGTATCAGCCAGAAGTAATACTAGAGAACCAACATCACTGGGATCGCACTGTATTAACATATTTATCAGTTGCTAATAAGAGGCCAGACATAATTCTAGTGAAGGAAGAAGAAGAGAGAGCAATACTTATAGACGTAGCCATCCCAAATAACAACAATTTACGTCAAAAATATCTAAATATCGAGAGCTTGAACTTCAGATCAAAAGGCAGTGGGTTATGTCTAGTACCAGAACCATTCCCATTCTCATATAAACCACTGGAATTATTCCTAAGTGCCTCGATTCCAACCTCAAGGAGCTAGACCCAGGAGAAGAAGAACACCGAACACCTCAGATCTCAATCTCCCTGATACTTGCTATCCGGGATGAGTGAATGTTCCCCTTAGTAGGTGGTGTGAGATATCACACCCTCTCTACGCTAATAGGCTCAAGTCGATAATAATAATAGCCTCAGCAGAACCAGATCTGATATGAGAAAACCGTGCAAGCAGATTACAAATTAAATAATAGATCTTTGTTCTTCTTCCAGGGAGATTCCTCAGGATCCGCCTCTGTACTACTTCGACCATGTGTTGTTCCCAAAATATCCCGAAAATCAAACATTATGTTCGACATCAAAACTGAAATGAGAATGCGTTAGCACGAACAGATTTATAAACAGCTTGTAATAAATTCTGGTCATTAAAGAGTGCTTTGAATCTTTCAAAACACTCATAATCTGTATTCATTTGACGGAGAAGTGATTGACATTTTTAATAATCACTATTGTTGAAACAATAGCTTCTTTGAATTGATGAGATACCATTGCAATTTCTATTGTTACTAATTGTTGTATTTTTTTTATCACTAATTGTCTTGTTTGTGATACTTCCTTCCGTTTGTCATATCAATTCAAAAATTTGTTTATACCATAAAATTCATTCATGATTTCATAAATAGCTTTTGCCATTTTACTGGCTTCACGCGTATTGAAAAAACTTGATGATTCATATTGACCTTTTTGAGTACCTATATATTTTTGTGTATTTCGCTCATATCTATTTGCTTTTTCCTTCATGAAATAATAATTCGCATAGTATATTGTATGTATAGTATATTATGCAACTAGCGTATAATGATAGCTATTCGCCAGGTGAAGTTTAGGCTACGAGCCGTTGGCGAGTGGCCTAAATCACCGAGTGAATAACAGCCAATATACGCGAGTAGCATACTTTATCCACGACTACTGAATATATTTCTTGAAGATTTTAACATTTAGCGACCGCGACAAGACCCTTCTATGATAAGCGTGGAAAAAGTCGAGTTGACACATGAGTTTTTGGAGAAGTGGTCATTGTATATTTTGTAATAAAAAAAGCTTTAATTGATATAATGAAAGTAGATTTGGCCCTCGATTGACATATTGACAATGTATATCCATATTTGTTAGTTGGAGTACTTTAGAACACTGAAGAAATACTAATTTAAAGAATATTTTATCAAAGCTAAATCTGTGGAGTATCAGACAGCAGTAAATTATAATCTCGATATTCCCTCGTGATTAATGGGTTTTATTAAGGCCGAGCACAGATACATGAAATGGACGGATATTACAGAAGTCGTGGATACATACGTTTTTTTCCATTCAGATATAATGTTTCTGTTCGGTTGAAGGAACGTTATCTACAACGAAAATATTGTAGAATATTTATGTTTTTATTGTAGAGGACATTTCTCCAACCTGAGAGATTATTTTCTTTCAGTCCCAGAATTATCCAATGTTTTCGAGGAAATACTAAAAAGGCTTATTTTAGTTGTAGCTTTCTGAATTAAAAAAAATTTTCCACAATCTGAGATTATGAAAAAGGAAGATGCATTTCTTGTTGATTTGATTGATCTCAGGTTTTATGATTTTTAATTGTCCATATAATTATCTACCTGTCTACCTAGAGTAATTTCATCCAAACCTTTGTTGAAAAACGACCTAAGTATTATTTTTTAAGAATATTATTTCATGAGAGTAACGAATAAATCGTCTGTGTCTGTATTATTGAAATTTTTCCAACAGAGATATAACGAAATACGTGAATTTGAATTCGAAACATTATTTTAGCTGATCTCTAAAATTTTATCAAGACTAATATGTATACAATATAACGTAATTTGATAATATCCAATTTTAAATTGACGGACGAATCATGCGCCATATTGATAGAAAGCTGGCAACAAACAATACAGGTATGGTTTAAGGAGTACTGCGGAAGATATTTCTACTTCGGATTGCAATATTATTGACTCCAAGTTTTTTATGAGCTGTTCGGTGGCTTCGGCCTGTTTTTTCCTACAGCATCCAATTGGGTTTTACTGGATTTTTCATGTATCCACATTAGTGTAATAACGAATTAAGGGTCTAATGAGTACCCTTTATATTCAACGGGTTATTTAACAGAGATGAAATTCAATATCTGTGAAGGCTTCAACGAGGCTAGTTCCTCACTATCACAAGTTTCTCGCCCAATGCTTTCTCTCCTTAAGCTTGCAATGCCAAAGCATTCCGTGACTAGGTTCTTCCTCCTCCTCACAGAACCTATACTCGTCAGTGTCCCATCCTCAACAAGTGCTTTCTGAGGCGACAGTGTTCTTCAAGAAAGCCAGTGAGGAGGTGTAATAATTTCTTACCAAGATCCAGATACCTTATGGATCTTGCTGTTTTAAAGTTCCGAAGGAACTTAGTGGAGTGATCCATCCCTTGGAGGTTCCACCAGAAACTCCTTCAGATAGGTACATCCACCTATACCACAGAAGGGATCTGGGCCAATGAGTGACACTCATTTGTCAACTGTATTGGCCTCTTCGTTTCAACAAAATGGTAGAGCAACTAACAAGAGAGGGAGGTAGCTCTTCTATTGAGCCAGAAACTTGTCCTACTCTACGAGCCGGACCAAAAAGCTCCTTTCACTCATTAAATTAAGTAACTGAAGAAAAAGAAGACAGGCATACTAGGCCGGAATGGTGAACAGCGTGATATCCCGCTTGAGCCAAATCGCTCCTCCTCTAATATAAACTTATCTGATTTAATGTCAAATCATTATGACCTTAACACTGAATACGAAGTGATCGCCAATAAAGTCTCAAGGGTGGAAATGTTATATCGAAATGATCTAAGATGGGAATCTAAGGCAACAAGGAGCCGGTATGAGTATATATCGGCCATTCGGGAATCAAAGGAAACGAAGAGACCAATACACTAGCCAAAGAAGGCGCACGAATGTCACTCATTGGCCCAGAACCCTTCTGTGGTATAGGAAAATGTAAATATAAGAAGGAGTTTCTGGAGAAGGAGAAAGCCGAGAAGAAAAAACTCTGGAGGAATCTCCCGGGGATGAATCATTCCACTAAGTTCCTTCGGAACTTTGAAACAGCAAGATCCAAAAGATAACTGGATCTTGGTAAGAAACAATTAACCCCCCTCACTGGCTTTCTTATAGGACACTGTCACCTTAGGAAGCACTTGTTGAGGATGGGATTATCGGACACTGACAAGTGTAGGTTCTGTGGGGTGGACGAAGAAACCCCCATTCACCTAGTCACGGAATGCTTTACCATTAGGAGCCTAAATGGAGAATGCCTTAGGCGAGAAACATGTAAGAACGAGGGAGTAGCCTCGTTGAAGCCTTCACAGATATTGCATTTCATCAAATCTCTGGAACTGGAAGGCGAGCTGTGAAGGGTGTGGTCAGAAAAGCTCTGTAAGGGCCACAATAGACCTTGAGGTCGCAGTGAACTGTAACAATTTTTAAACTATAAACTGAACCATATGGGCAAATATGATCCAATATACATTGAATCCGTGCCTTTGGGAAAAGTAATAATAACATTCCAAATTCTGGTCGTAAACAGATGTGCACAAGTCCATCTCTCTAACTTCTAGCTAGACAATTCAAGAAAGCTAGAATTTGCGAAGTCTCTGACAGTTTGGCAATTAAGTAATAAAGAAGTTATGAGACGGTCTGACTTAGAAGGTTGCGGTAATCACCAAATGAATTCTCCCAAAAATCGAGCCCGAAAATGTGCCACTCATTTTGTTCTAACTCATCGGGTTTCTGAGATCCCCTCACTGGACAACGAATTTAGGATTAGGACACCCGGTTGGTGCAAACCAGACTTACTCTACTGGGTGGCACGGCACTAACTTCAGTCAATTTAACCCAAAGCAAAATATCCGAAATATGTTAAATAAAAAAACATTTTTTTCTTCTCCAACCATTATTTTTCAACTTACCCACTATTCTCCTTCCTCCAGCCAGATGTCCAATGTGCAGTTCAAGTTTCTTGGAATTCTGTATATTAACTTTTACTTTCAGAGGCGGATGTGGTATATATTTTCCTCTATTATCCTTCTGCGGTTTTCTGGTTATAGTGGTTGTTTGAACAAAGTCGTACAATCCTAAACTCCATGATCCTTGGTTGGTCATTCGGGTCCCCATAAACGTTCCGTCAAATTCATACCATCCACTCAACTTTTTGTCAGGAAAAGTTTGTGTGTACTGAATGAGATCATTCTTGAAATCGCACCTGTGAAAGAGTTTATATGTAAATAAGAAAACAATTTGAGACCATAAAATCCAGAAACATTGAATTGGTTTGACCATTAAGGCCTGTATCCACAGTGCGAGGCTGCTTCCTGCGAATGCCTCGTGGCGCATGTTTGGCTTGGCCTCAGACTGTGGATACCGTTCAGTTGCTAATTGCATTACTAAGGTTGTTAAATACAAATCACTTTTTTCTACAAACGTCAAAAAATGACAAGGTTCGCTCATTGGCAAGAATATGCGAAGTGACCCTTTTTTTCATTTCCTTTGTTACTATGACACCGTGCGCGAAGTAGTGTGCGAAATACTTACTTCGCACACTGCATGTAAACTATATGGAATTTTTATATTTTAACTTGGTAAATTTCTTGAAATCCACGTTTTCTTTAACATTGAATGTTGCTTTCAACATAGAATATATTGCCCATAGTTATAATACCTAATTACTTGATTTGGAAAAACAGTTCAAACCAGTTCAATATTTTTTTTCATATTAAGCTAAGCGTTTGTAGAAAAAATTTTGTTTGCATCTCATGCGCGAAATACTTTGGTGATCTCGACTGCGCCTCGTTAAAAAAATCAGTTCTCGATCACCAAAGTAGCATTTCGCGCACTAGATACAAAAATAACTATTTGTTCACTCAATAAATAAAAATCATATCTGAAAATGCAAATCTTCAAAAAAAAATAATAATTACGCATTTTAATGTATAATTAATACGCAACTCAATTTTCGATTTTTATTTCGTCCTCATTTACTTGATCGAAAAAAAAATCAAGGTTCTCAACCAAAAACACGTTTTCTGGAAAATCAAGTGGAAATTGAACATGTATGTTGAAATTTTCCACTATAATGGTGTATACGATTTCTTGCGATGATGTCCAAATGAAAACAATTCTTCAAAAATAATGACTAAGGCAAACTTGTTGGTATAATCCATATTTTTCGATAATAAACGGACAAGAGAAACTCATTAGGAACTCCCGAATTGGTTTATCCACAATAAGAAGATCACACTGAAAAGTGCTATAGTTACCATAAAGACCTATTCATATTTCGACAGGGAACCTTCACATTATGCCCATCCTAAGGGTTTTTGATTAAAATGTTTCCTGAAAATTGGATTGGACAAAGATGCTCTATAAGTCTATAGAGTAGCCAGCCAGAAATCTAGATTTCACTTAAAAACAAAATCTATGCAGCTGAACCAGCATCTCTGGATGATTTCCGACATATAATAATTGAAAAATACATCAAGTAATGTGATTTAGTTCAATAGTAGGAGAGCTGGCACCAATTTTAGGGTAGGTATTTGAGGCAAGCTGAAAACTTGTCAGATACCTCTCCTATTATATCCCAACTCGGGATTGCAGACCTGGCTGGTGAGTAGCGGGGCTAAATCAACCCCTACATTTTCAATGGCCTGGCAGGTAGAAAGCCCTACCGAAATGATCTGTCTTTTTGGGAATCTTATTTTTGAGTTATAAATAACACCCCATAAAAATTACAAGCTGCCTCAAAAACATTTTTTATAATCTTTTAATTTTTTAATTTTATATTTTTGCACGCCTCTGGCAATGTTAAAACCCCGATTAAATTATCTGGCTTTTTTTTTAGTATTTATAAAGCATTACACTGCAACATATATAAATTGCGTATTGCCTCAAATATATTTTTGGGAAAAAAAATAAAAAAAATGTAGGGGTTGATTTAGCCCCGCTACTCACCAGCCAGGTCTGCAATCCCGAGTTGGGATATAATAGGAGAGGTATCTGACAAGTTTTCAGCTTGCCTCAAACACCTACCCTAAAATTCGTGCCAGCTCTCGGACTACAATTTCAATCAGCAGATATTGTTTTTATCGATTATCGATTGAATGATCAGAAAAGGTTATTTCCTAACTTCAAGTTTCTCGAAAACTAATCGATAGAATATATTTTTTGCTTGATATTCAAACGGAGATATCTTTAAAGGAAAGGTTTCACTTGTCCGATGTTGCTATTCAAAAATTAAGGGGTGATGTTCACAGGAGATGGAATGTATTTCGGTTGAATTTGATCGTCACGTCCTCGAAAATATTTTCGAAGGTGTTATGTAATATGCATTCCTCTGCATATGATGGTATCAAATGCTTTCTATTCCGGGTATTGTAGAATGGTTTTTAGTCACCCAGTGATAAAATACTAACACATTGTGATCAAATTCGAAATAAGATTCTGCATCCATAACATAGAGAATAAACTCTATCTGTAATTTGAATTGATTGTCCTATTCAAGTTCAAGTTTGAAACGTCGTATTTTCGGGAGGAGTATAGATACCCAATTTAACACTTAGCATGGAAGCAAACAAAAAAGGATAAATCAAGCGCTACAGATATGAAATTTCAGAATACTGCACCTGAAATTATTGAATCTGCTTTTCAAATAACTGAAAATTTAGTGCCTCAAAAATCGAAGGATATTTATTAAGAACATAAAATCCATTATCTTTATTCCAATTCATCATAGCTGCAGAAACTATATACACGTGTTGCATAATAGTATTTCACAACTCGAGGAGATGAATCCACGTATAATTTCAAGAAGAAAAGTCCATATAAACATGAGTCCGCCAAAGGTTCGTTACGGAGTTAAAGGGTGTTGAAAAATTTTGGTTTTTCTTCATAACTTCTGCAGTTTTCGAAATATTCAGTCTAAATTTGGAATGTGAGCTATTTTCATTGTCAGTGGCGTACCGCAAAAAAGTTTGAGAGGGAAAAGGAGACATGGCTCCTGAAAAGAAAACGCCTTGTAGATTCAATGTAGATGCAATGATGGAGACTATTGAAAATAGCTCACATTCCAATTTTGGACTGAATATCTCAAAAACTGCAGGAGTTATGAAGAAAAAAACAATTTTTTTTTGAAATTTCAACACTTCCAACTCCTTAACGAAGCTTCTACGGACCCATGTTTATAAAAACTTTTTTTCTTAAAATTACATGTAGATTTACCCCTCAAGTTGTGAAATACTATGTAACACCCTGTAGATACACTGAAAATCCGATTTTCGTGATTCCTCAAGCTCGCTATCGAAATGATCCTTCCACATCGGATTTTACCATTGACACAGAATATTATACTATTCCACTCTACGAAGAAAAGTAACAGTTTTCGTTAGTTGACTTATTCATAAAGTTTGTATAGATCACATCAGTAACTGAAAAGAATTTCCTTTCCTTATATAATTTACTCTTGCAACGAAAATTGCACAAACCTGAATTTAGTCATTTCTGAAATCGACCAGCCGGCTTCTGTCACATTTCGCAAGACTAGCTTATAGTTGAATAATAAGTTGCTCCTCTTCTGGGTCACCTCTTCTGCGTAAAAGGGGTCCAGCGATGCAATACCATAGTCTGGTAAACCTGCACAAGAAAACGGTTGAAATCTGGGACATTTGGGAGAATAAAAATATCTGAAAGATTATTTGGGCTGTTTTCATTAGCTTGGATTGTTCTATCCAACGTTTCGGAAGCATTCGACAGCCGTCCTCAGGGTAATCGCAAAAATTCAACTTAAAAATTCAGCAAGATTAAAGCGACTAGCTTCTGACATTAGCTGTCGGTAAAATGGAACCAGCTCAAATAACCTTTCAACTAATGAGTCATTATCAAGAATTTCCTGTTCTCGATGATAAATATTATCTCGAAATGATCTTTTCGTAGATATGTGAAATTCAATTAAAGTCGCTTGGTATCGATATTGGTATACGAGATCTACTTAATGTGCATTTTCAGATAAAAACATTTAAGAATTATTGGCCCCTCAAAAAATCATATCTATTATCGTTTTTTTTTCTTGGTCGTGTTCTCGATAAAAAAACATATTGAAATCAATAAGGATTTATTATTAAAAATGTTTACTGTTATAAAATATAATATTTGATAAATACAATGATTGAGAAATAACACAAAAGTCTCTTTCACAAAGTCTCTTAGATTTTAAGGACCACAATCATATCTATGTCTCTAAATCCAGGCTTACTTTCACAATATAGAAAGAAATGAATGGAATAGAATCAACACAAAACACGCTGCAGGTCGCTGACGGTAAGAAATAGTAAAAAATGGTATTGAGAAGAAAAATTCAGAATTAAATCATCTTTCGAATGATTCAATAAAAAAGGTATGTTCCTGGAGAAAACATTTTTGATAGCACCGCGACGCCTGGCGCCTTAATTCTCTTCTTCGACTTTAATGCACATATCAAATCAACATCGACTTTTTCCAAATACCGTCAACAGAATTAAAAAATATTCATTTCTTTTCGAGTAAAATTAGGTTACTAAGATAAGTGAATCACCCTGTACATGTGGAAGCAAATTTTAACTCAGTTCCTTTTACTTGTGAGCCCCCGTTTTAATAGTGCCAACTAGTTATAAAAACGTAATCCACAAATTATCAGGGTGTTAGGTTTGAGAAATACTATGATCTTGAAAACCATTCGAAATTGCTGTGGTATAATTTCAGATTTCATATGCAAAACATATAGGATGTCCATCAAATAATATGCTAATATTTAAGGGAGCGTACTTGTAGCCATTTTGAAAAGAAAATTTTAAATGAACAAGATGGTAAAGTTTCCAGAAATAATGTTTTTTTTCATAACCATAATAACACCCGCCCATAACACCCGCTAATAAGAAATCTAGGAAAAATGAAATTGCTTACAAAAAAAATGAATTAAAAGTAGGATCGATCCGGAAATCTATTTCAGCCATCAAGATAACGTTCTAGCGATTCATTCCAGATTTATTTTTCGAAAACGTAAATTTTTGAAGTTGCGAAAGTACCTAATTGATTTGATTAGTTAGATACTCTGATTTGATTTCCGACTACAGAGTACAGAGGTTTGACGGTTGGATGAAATGTTGTCAACACTTTTGACAACTGTTCAAAAGTTTTTAAATGCAGATTAATTCGAATTTTACTGAAGAAGTCGTGGATAAAGTATAGTATTCAATTCGCGGTAATGCTCAAAACACACTTGATGAATTACACCACTCGCTGCGTGTGTTTTGACCTGCATTACCGCTCATCGAATAATATACTATTATCCTGTATTGAGTGCGTAAACTGAGTATTTTTTTCGTGGCACATGAGTATCCAAAATTCACTCGTATGTACCATGAAAACGCGAATTTTTTACGCACGATATAGAAACAAAAGTTTTGTACAACTGTGAATGTGAATTCACATTGTCTGAAATATAATTATTAAAGATGATGCTGCGAAAACAATATTTTTATGCATCCAGTGATCTTTCTATCAACGACTTTTTTTAACGGTGAAAAAAAGTAAAGTCGGTCTTAACAGTGAAGAAAAGTAAACATTTAAGCATCCATACTGATGAAGAAAAGTATTTCTGACAGTGGTACCAAAAAAATGCTTTTTGTTCAAAATAAAAACAATTCTTGAAATTTTTATTAGTTCGTGAACAGCCCTTTTCCCTTTTTTCATTTGAATATTTGGATTCCGAGAAACTTCAATAAAATGCTAATGAAGAAAGGCGATTCAAATTTAGATTTCAATATAGTTTTTTTAATGAGAATAAAATGAAATGGTACTATGAATTTTCGGATGTTCTGAAATTTCATTTTCTTTGTGAGCTTTTACTTCATGCATATGTTCGGCATTTTTATAATCACTGATAGGTAAATAAAAATTTTAGAAGAAATAATCTTAAATGAATAGATGCATTGTGCATACTCGAGGCTTCCCGGAAGAAACAATTTTCATTACAAATCAGTGGTAAATTTTCAGAAATTTCATTAGATATTACGAATAAAATTATACGTGTGAAAAAGAATTTTTAATATTGTGAACAAACACTGAGATCTTGACTTTCCTTCATTGCTTTTCCCAAAGTGTTTTGGTCATTCCGAAGTTTTTGTATAAGTATCTTGTAGAAATAAATTATTTCTTTTGTTAGTTTGGAGGTTCTATTAAACTTTCATTACATTTTTGTTGATTGATATTGAAATGAAAAATCTCACCTGATTTATAGTAGGGTCGTAGGTTATTGATTCCTTCCATGATGCAGTTGTCAAAGTTGGTATTGTTTTTACGACAATAGCCAAAATATCTTCCTGAAATGTACAAGAAATTATTGATACGGAATTGTAATTCTCAAAAAACTGACTATTTTTATTTTAACTCAATTCCTGAATCATAAGCATGCTTATGAACTTCAATTGCTGATATGGAAGGTTTTTAAGAGTTTTTCAGGGTGAGAATGTTGAAGTCAAAAATGGGATACTTCTGGGGAAATCACTTTATTTCAATCTCTAACAAAATTTCAGTAATTTTGTGTCGTGAAGTAATCGACATATCCTGTGAGTATTCTTTCTATGCATTTTATAGTATTATCATTGAGTATATTTAAACTCAGTTATATTTTTGTATTATCTGCAGTCTTCAGATGAAATTCAAATCAAGGATGAACATAATAACAAACTTACTTAAATCAACTTGACATTTCACCACCACAAAGGCGCAGCAAAAAACTATAATGTTCCTCATCATTTCACAATTAATCGTAAATTTAAGTCAAGAACAATTTCGAAACAACTTAACACATTTTCAGTGCACCTTTGTTAGTTAAACGTTGATACTGCAGACTGATCGTTCTGTATGTTTTGTGAAATATTCCTTTGCTCAACCCCACTTGAGAGTTGAATCTGTTGAATGATCAAATATATCGGGTGGGCTAGTATCTATAGATCGCCTCAGATACCACACTTTCACGCAATTTTTCAAGAATAATACTTCCAGATTCTTAAATGTGTTATTATGCCACATGCGGTTATGAATTCCGAATTGTTACATCATAGGTGAAGGCAGGTAGATAATCGTAGATCAAACACTTCCGATTTGTTTCCGATGCAGTACGCTTAGCGTGAACGCGTACAGCGGGAAGTTTATTTTTTCTGGATTGAATAATATTGTACGAGTACTTTAATGGATATTGATAATTGATACAATTTTGCCAAAAGCGTTTTGAATTGATTTATTTTAACAAGGAAGGAAGTTTATACGACAAGCTTGATTCTTTCAATCCAGAATTAATGCGGATGGAAAATTATACGTTCTATAATATTTATATAACTGTTATTGAGATTTTTCCAAATAATTGTAATAAAAATATTGAATTTTTCGAACATTTTACGACCTCAAAACTTAAATGATTGTAATAAATCTTCTACATTTTGCCTCCTTAAGGTTGATTCTCATTAGACGTGCCAGGAGCCGAAACGGCAAGGCACATGCTCGACAGGAGCAAGATTTTTTGAGGTAATTCACACTGCAATAGACTTGCCGTGGGTTTCAGCTTTGTGAAAAGTGAAATATTCCCGACTTCTACATGCGTTTCCGGATACTTACTCGGATTAACTCGATCCCTAACCATCCGAACATCCAACCCGTGTTCGCAAAGTACGGTGCTATTAACTCGATCACTAGCCTAGGTTGATCTATCGTAACGTAACCCTACACAGAGTAGGGTAGTAGAGTCACCGCATACGCACTGCAGTTCAATTTCGTATTTTGAAAAAGGCGGGAATAAGTCTTCTACTCCTTTCTTAGTAATTTCATTATATTCTATTCCTAAAAATTATGGAAAGAGAAGAGAATTTGGCTAAAGTGTAAAATGTGTTGTTCCACGAGCCGAGAAATTAATGTGAAACAACTTCTTCATAACTTTGTATGCAGATCTTTCTGCTTTAAAGCTAAAGCCTTATTTACTTATTTATAAAGGTACTCGAGGATAACATTGAACATGCGAGGGCACACCAGAAATTATAAGAGAGATTTCACAGAAGCCAATAAATCCAAGCAAAGCACGTGACAATCAGTGAATAAACTGGAACTGGAAAAATTAATTCTCTACTTGTATAACATGGGTACTCAAAAATAACATTGAACATGAAAGGAAAAACCAGAAATTATAAGAAATATTTCGCAAAAGCCAATAAATGCAAGCAAAGCTAGAGACAATCCGAAAATAAACTGGTACTAAAAAAATAAATCCATAAAATATTTGGTTATGTTATTGATACGATTGTCACTTCAAATCCTGAATCTGATGTGTTCGTAAACTTAGAACCTGGGTCCGTGATCCGAGTAGATCCGTAACGTGACCCAATGGATCGTGTTAGTAACTCTGAGTAAGTTTCCGAAAACGCCTGATCTGTTGATATATGAAGAAGAGCTTGAAATGAACCATTTTAGAAAGAAAAAAAAACGTTATTGGGTACATAAAATGCTAAAAAAACGAAACGAAGAAGGAGAATTTGCAACGTTGCGCCCAGAACTTTTAGATGACCAGACATTTTGTCTAAAATCTTCGATAAGGAATCTTCTTCTAATGAAGAAGTGTCCTTCTGACGAGACGACATATTCACCTTTGTCACCACTACACTCCTCGAATCCTAGGAACTCAAATACTACTAGGCCGGTAGCAGGCCAATTTTCACTTTCGTTATTCCCAAAAAAAACATGCTTAAATGTATATTTTCATATCACAAGTGTTTGTTATTTCGGAATATTGAGCCATAAATGGTTTCAAGTTTCCCCATCTCCGGTAGATTCGAAGAGCAGGAGCCGAAAATCATACATTTCGTTTTATCAACGTTGAGGGTGAGTTTATTATTCCTGATCCTTTTTTTATTTTTAAAAACCTTGTTACTGCCTTTCCTGCAATTCTTCCCATGTATTTGCTCGATACTGGACGACCGCATCTCCGACAACACAGATAGCGTCCTCAGACTCCTTCATTTTCAATGAATGATTAATGAAAATGATAAAAATTATAGGTCCTTATACAGTCCCTTGTGGAGCTCCGTATGTCACGGTCTCCAACTTCTGGTATATTCGATTTTTACACCCTGTTTCCTGTTAGACAAATAACTCTTTCGTATATCATAACTAGATCCCCTATAAATCCATATTTCCCGATCTTTCGAAGTAATCGAGTATGGCATACAGTGTCGAAAACTTTACACAAATCGATGAATATACACAACGAAGGAATTTTTTCATCTAGGCTTTACTCGAATTGCGTCATCTGTGGATTTACCTTCCTAAACCCATATTGCTTGTCCTCAATAATAACGTATTTCTTGAGATAGCTTATGATACGCTTTTTCAGAGCTTTTTCAATTAGTTTTGACCACTTGGATATTGAAGATTTATATGTCTATAGTTATTTATTTCTTGAATGATCGCCGCTTTTGTAAACTTCAATAAGTTCGATTATGCCTAGTTTGAAAGTATCGGAAAAGCAACCTCTTTCGAAACAGATAAGCCGAGGGTCTTGATATTTCTGCTTTAACTTCTTAAAGAGTTTCAGATTTGAATGATTTGATTGAATCGTGACCTGTAGCTTCACCCGATTTAAGCTGTCCTTTAATATCTCATATTTCCATGAGTTCAACAGGAGCCAAGAAGAAAGAGCTGCACCGACCAATATCCGATTCGGTGTACTCTCCAGGACACTATATTTTATCTGCTAACACCTTTCCTATATTGGAATAATGTTGATTGAACATATTGGCTAATACCTTTCTATCACGAATTTCACTCAAAAATTCGTTATAAAGAAATCTCGTTATACAGAAAATTTGTTTCTATAGTCGGATCGACCAATGGTAAAAGCAAGCTAAGTCACTTCTCTCTCACTCGACGAGCTGGACCAAGAAAGTCCTCTCACTCAGCAAATTGGAACTGAGGAAACTGACGGGCGCTCTCACTGGGCACTGTCCTGTGAGGTATCACTTAAAAAACATGGGAAAGGCGCCCGATAGTACATGTCGCTTCTGTCAAGAAGCCACCGAGACAGCTAGACACCTGCTATGTGAGTGTGAAGCTGTTCACCAGAAACGGTTACGGCATCTTGGCTCCAGGTTCCTAAAGCCTGAACAAGTAATGGATGTGGCCCCCAGAAAGGTGGTGAAGTTCATTGAGACTTTGCTGCCGGACTGGTAAACAGCGCGGGGATGCACAATAGATCTTAAGGTCAAGGTGCTCGCAAGGTCGGTTTTGATCTGTCGCCCCTCCTCTAATCTAATCTAAAAATAGTCGGAAATGTCGCGGTCGACACTGATAAATTTAAGTTTATCATTCAAACTTAAGCACTTGCTTTTAGCGTAATGGTTAGATTGAAACCAAACAGCCAGGGGTATATTTAAAAAATTTTCAGAAGGATCTCTCTGCCCACCTTAATGATTAAGTTTAAAGGTCGGGATTTATTACGTACGTCCGGAAAATTTTCGGAAAAACTCCACCCTTATACCTTCTTACCAATATCCATTCAAAGAGTGATCTTCTTTGAATATTTCGTTATAGAGAGAATTTACTTCGTTTTAGAGGGCGTTTTTAAGATAGATTTGGATTCAAGGTGCAATGTCTTGTACGAAATTCGTTATACAGAAAAAATAGTTATACAGATGTTCGTTATAGTGATGTTCCACTGTATTTCTGCATTCGATGTTTTGGTATTTCCGCTTATTTACCTCATACATACACAGAATTGGTGATCTGTTCGTGTTCGAAATGTACTGTACTTATAACTTCTTGAATCATAATCGAATTTAATTTCATTTGATTAACGATGCAATAGAGTCATTAACTTATTTCGCCTTATTTTTCTTGCACAATAACAAACCATTAGGAATTTCACGAATTTTACCGATGTGATATGATTTCGTCGTTTGCAATCAAAACACTTGTTTGTCTAATTAGATAATTACACTTAATGCAGAAATATTGAGATAGTCCGTATTTCATTAAAGACAATCATTATGAAATCCATTTCTTAATGCTGCAATTAACAGAAATTGACAATCATCAATCGCATGTCGCGAGGTAACACCAATAAACTGTCGTGGTAAACCATCGTAGAAGCTATTAACCCTTCTTCAGCTCTTAATATCGTATGTTTAGAAAATCAAGTGCATTAAACTTTATAAAACATGAGTTATCATGAACACAGAGGATATTAATTTGAGAGAAAGTATTTGCGGTTACAAATTCAATCCCAGAACATATAGTGAATGATCAGCACACACCGAAGTCAGTGTATTTATTTCCTCAGTTATAATAGTTCAAAATGACACCTTCTTTGGCAGTTATGAAAATGATTGCTCTGGTTTTCTTCATATTTGTAGGATTGGCCGTTTCTGAGACTCTGAACGAAGATAATATTCGTAAGTACCTGTGATATCATTTATTCATTATTTTATGTAAGAGCCGTTGTCTTCCTGATCTTGGTTCTATGAATTATAATTTCTTGATGTTACATAAATTCTTACTACTCATGTTATCGTATAATAATTTATTTTAATCAATTCGGGTAATTTTAAATGGAAAGTTTTTTGTTGAAAGCGAATATTAAAACCAGTTGATTGATTTAAATGACTCATGAAAGAAGATGTACTACTCTACGTTTTTAGGCACTTTTTCAGCCAAATAATAAAGTGATGATGATATACCAGTAGTTTTTTTATCAAAAGATATTTTAACGCGTGAGCGGAGCTAACGCGTAAATAATTCGAGACCATTAGTAGCTCGATTAATAACCGAGTTGATTACAAGATTTTTCCGATGATCTCAATATGAATTGTGTATGAATTCTTGATTGAAATACATTCTCATTTTGCTCAAGACTTACATTTGACATAATAAAATTTTTAAGTATTTATGTTCCAGTAGAGTTTTGACATTTCTCGTAGTGCTTCTGAATACTTTGTGAACGGTTGCCATGAGGATTGCACATTGAAATAACAAAATTGAGCATTGAAAGGGGGAATTAATGATCCATTTCGTACACATTAAAATCACCTTTGATTGTGAGATCGACGGAAAATTCAATTTATTTCACGCATACTCGTGAAGATCAGTACAAAAATGAAATACAGTCGAACCTGGATAAGGGAGAGTTGACGGGACCGCAATGTTTTTGTCGCTTATGGAGGTTTTTCACTAACCCGAGTTTCTAGCTTATGAAGGTTCCGAAATTATCATTATCACTCATAGAGGTCGAATAAAAAAACGTAACACATGTATATACAATGTGTTTGGTCATGACTTAGCGATAATTCAAGGTCTTCAAATATACCTAATATTAACCACAAAAACACCCAAACTTGGAACTTTACCCCCTTAGTTTTGGTGTCCCCCATTTTGAATTTACTTTTTTATTTTTGTTGAACCTTCCAAATAATATCGATTTCTGTGGACATAAAGGTCCTACAGATGTGACAAAATGTTTTTCGAAAGATGATACTACCACCTTTCATTGAAGTATAACAATATAAGAACATTCAACTCGAAAACGCCATAAAAAATATGTACTGATTTTCTTAATAAATACGCAATAGTACAAGAACTAGCACATTGAAGTATAATTTTTTTTCAATGATTTCACACGCAAAGATATAAGCTACAAAACAACACCCACATCATATCTTTAAGTTTCATAATTTGAGAGTTATTGCTGCTCGAACATGATCACTACGCGAGCAAAAGACACAAGACAGGTCGTCATGAAGGCCACTGCCTGTCTACAGAGCAGAGGCGGCCATTTTGAGCAATTTTTATGATTAATTTGTTTGTTTTATCAATGAAAATTATCGATAGTACAGTACTGAAGTTTTTTTTATTTTATCAATTTTCATAAGGGTCATGTTCGAACAGCAATAACTCTCAAATAATGTAACTTACGGAAATGATGTGGATGTTGTTTTGTCGCTTGTGTCCTTGCGTGTTAAATCATTGAAAAGAAAATACCTTCATGTTTGACTCTCGCTTATAGAGTTATAGATAAATAACAGTCTTACTTATAGAGGTCGCACCTCGGGTCGCACAAATATAACTGGTGGTTTACGACTTTCTCTTATAGAGGCTTCTATTTCTCATACATAGAGGTTTTAGGGGCTAAAAATGACGGGACCAGGCAATTACACTCACTTAAAGAGTTTTCTTGCTTATCCAGTTGTCACTTACACAGGTTTGACTGTACATAAAAAAATTAAAATATAATTTGCAAGAAGCATTATCGATTCTTATTTTCTTGTGAAGTAATTCGAGCAGCTCATACATCAAAATCACTGAAATTAAGTGGTTTTTTTCAAAACAGCATAGTGGACCAAATTGACGATGCTTGAACTATAATTTTTAAACTTAAGAAGTAGAGGAAAATAGATGGTTCAATTAGAAATGCTGCCAACATTCAAGAAATCTTTTATTTGCCATTATTCGCTGCCTAAATATTATGCCATTTTCAACTTCTCATTACTTTTTACCCTCCTGAAGCCGACGAAAGTTCAATAGTTGATATGATAACAGTTCTTACCAGGTTGGTCTCATCTACAAAAAAATCCTTGCTTGAATAAAATGACGAAGGTCCATTTTTAGCGAAGTCTTCCATTATTACGACGAAGAAAGCTTCTCTGACTCAGAAAGCCTTCATGTACGAGGTCTGTTCGAAAGAAAAAATGAACGAAATTTTCTGTTATGTTTATGTTTATCATATGTTGACATTATCAGCCAATTCGGATATTCGTTAAAAGCTTAAAAGGTTATTCACCTTTTTGTTTGTTTGTTTTGTTGCTTATCGATTTTGTACTTTTGATGAAAATACTTTCACAGTTTAAGTCCAAACGTTTTGAAAATAGAGTAGAAACTGAGTGAAAACATAAAAAAAAAGAAAGGACCCCGCACATTTTGTATGAGAATTGGCTCCCGGTGGATTTGGCTGAAAATTTGATATGATGTTCTACTAATCCTTCTGATCAAATGTCTAAACAGTCACGAAGCTGAAAAATGCATACTTCTAGGAGTTTTTAGCGATTTTTTGTATCCATTATGGCTTACGTATTACCGTTCACACAGAAATGTTTGAGAATATTTCGTGATTATTGAAAGCAGATTCTGTCAATTCGAAATATTTTCGAACATTTCTGTGTGAACGGTAATACGTAAGCCATAATGGATACAAAAAATCGCTAAAAACTCCTAGAAGTATGCATTTTTCAGCTTCGTGACTATAGAGACATTTGATCAGAAGGATTAGTAGAACATCATATTGAATTTCCAGCCAAATCCACCGGGACCCAATTTCCATAATACGTAAGCCATAATGGATAGAAAAAATCACTAAAAACTCCTGGAAGTATGCATTTTTCAGCTTCGTGACTGTTTAGACATTTGATCAGAAGGATTAGTAGAACATCATATCAAATTTTCAGCCAAATCCACCGGGAGCCAATTCCCATACAAAATGTGCGGGGTCCTTTCATCGCGAAATGTTGTTCGGAGACGAATTCGTGCTACTGCTTTATAATGCCCGACCGCATCAACCGCATTAGGCTGGGATTGCCATGGAGTAGTCAACTAGCCTGCTCTAAGACCTGATTTGAACCCAGCTGGGCATGTTTGGATGCTCTTGGGAGGAAAATTCGATCTCGCCTACCAACTCCTGAAAATTTGCAGCAGCTCAGTGATGCTCTTACTGATTCAAAACCTTAATAAGGACATGCCGAGACGAATTGCACCTGTTATCTGCTTCTGGGCGGATAACAAGTTATGTTTTTGACTTTGCTTTCAGTTTGTTTTCATAAGGTCAGAATTTTAGGTTGAATTTGTTGAAGTACTGTTGTAGCCTTAGCAAAATTTAATGTTTTACTTAAAACCTTGTAGGTATCTTTACCAAAACTTGGGCTATTGTTATGAAAAAAGAATTAAATGGTCAAAAAAATGTGTCTTGAGGTGAAATAAGAATTCACACGGTCGAACTACTCGAACACACCAGGGGTGGTTGTAAAGTTAAAAAACAGATTTTGTTTCACCCTGTATAAAATGACGTAAGCCGAGTCTTCTTGAAATCCAAAACTGGTGATTGGTTGAGCCGGTCAGTGTAGATATCGATACAGAAATAAATAGTTTTCAAAAAAATTCTGAATTCACTTTTTCTTCTGGACAGACCTTGTACTTGATTACTAGTTCATAGAGGTCTACCAAAAAAAAAGTTATTGAGAAAATTGTTATCAGGAACAAAACCATAAAAGCACTTTTCGTTCGTATAAATCAGAATTATGCTTATAGAAAATGTTGTCCGGAAGTAGTGGATCAATCCCTTTATTATTCTGTAAGATCGAAGTCAACGTCCTTCGATTTCCTTTCCAATTAAACATTTTTATGAAGTTGCAACAATAAATGTTGAGAGTGAAAGCACTCGCTAATCTTTCCTCAACATGAAATTGCAATTTAAAACGTTAGTGAGTGAAAGAGATGAGGATACTGTATATGTAGATATGTACCGGAACAAATGCGAGGTGAATTAGAATTCTGATTAATATTTATTTATAACGCTGTTCATTTCTATCGGACATTTGATTTTTTCTCTCCTGCAAACTGTTTATGTCAGCTATGGAAAGAAGGATTGGCTAATAAATTTGAATTCACAGCTTTAGATTTAATTGCAGGGACTGAAAGTTAATTTTTTTCCGCCGACCTGGAAATAAAAGGCGATTTTAACGTGTACGAAATTGATCATTAATGACTCATTTTAATGCTAAATTTTTGGCTATTTTAATGTGCAATCTTCATGGCAACCATTCACAAAGTATTTCGAAGCACTACGAGAAATGTCAAAATTCTACTGGAACATAGACATAAATGGAAATTTCATTATGACAAATGTAAGCAACTCGAACTATTAAAGCGTTCGCTCCGCTCACGCTTTAAAGCATCTTGACCATTAGTCGCTGTCTTTAATAACCTAGTTGATTAAATAACTATAATAATATGATTTCATCTGTTGGTATAGAAGTGAATAGGCACGTCTGTTTTGATTTCTTAATCAAGTCTGAGGAATTTTTGACATAATAATGTGAAGTACAATTTATTATCGACGCTAGATTTTTGGCTGAATCTCTACTGTAATAGTATATTATGCAACGAGGCTATAATGACAGCTTTTATTCATGAGGTGAAGTTAAGGCTATGAGCCAGAGGCCTAAATCATCAAGTGAATAATTGCCATTATACGCGAGTAGCATACAATACTTTATTCACGACTACTGAATATATTTCTTCAAGATTTTAACATTTGGCGATCTTGACAAGACCCTTCTATCACCAAGTGTGGAAAAACTCAAGTTGACAAATGAGATATTTTTTGAGACCTTGTCATTGTTTATTTTTCAATAAAAATTCCTTTAATTGATGTAATGAAAGTAGATTTGGCCCTTGATTGCCAAGTTAAACCCATATTTGTTAGTTGTAGTACTTTAGAATACAGAAGAAATATCAATTTGAAAAATATTATTTTAGAGCTAAATCTATGAAGCATCTGACAGTAGTGAAAAATAACCCATTATTTACTTGTGATTAATAGGTATTATTATGGCTGAGCAAACAGACGTATAATGGGTGTATTATACGATAGTCTTGGATAAATTACAATATTCAACAGATGCAACTTCTAATTCTGGAAAAGTAATGGCCGCAATATAAACTGCGAAGATATTCTTAATTTGGCTTATATTGGCGGTAGTAGTAACCACTGATATTGGGCCAATATATTAATAATAGGTAGCCAAGATTCTGCGCTACTGGGATGTCATATTTGATGAGAACACAAGAATAACTGGGGTTTAATAATTGATCTGTTGAAAAACTTGTGATATTTCGTAAAATCCAAAAAATGTAAAAAATTTAAGAAAGCCCTGAGCAGGTGCTTTTGAGAGCTCGTTCATAGGTGGATCAATGAGGCTTTTACCACAAAATTTTGTATAGGACTTTAGAATGATACTGAATAAATGAATGCAAAATCTCAGGATGATATGAATAATATTCTGGAAATTATTCGAAAACTGAAATATGTTGAAACTTGACATTTAAAAATTTTAATTTTACGGTTCTTGATGCAATCCCTTTGAAATTTTGCATAATAAATTTAACTCGAATCAGATATCTTGTTATGGAAATAAAAAGATACGTCTTTTCAATATTCAAATTGAATTTTCATATGGTTCTGATAACACTTTGACCATAAAATTTTGCAAAAAGCTTATATGAGCCATATTCATATGACAGCAAAATTTCATATCGATTGGCTTATTTTATATGAGATATCGAGAAAGAAAAGTTTTGAATGAACATTTCTTATACTTAGAACACCCTGTAAGATTTGGCTAGTTAACGAACTTAAACGAGGCATTTGGGAACTGAACTCACCCTGGAAATCTCAAGTCATCGTGGAGTCAAACCTTATGGTTTTAGAACACTTTCGGCTCAAAATTGAAAAATAACAGACATTTGGGCAGAACGATATAGCACTCGTTTATGTAGAACAAGGGCTCAAAAGTTAAAAAGTGTACACCCTGTTTATGTATAATAAATAATCGGTATATTTCAGCGCCGTATGTCAAGCAATGTTATGAAGGAGATCCTGAAGTGATAAAATGTTTCAAGTCTGCTATCCACCATCTCACCCCTTATCTTGCGAATGGAATACCTGAAATAGAGTTACCATCAGTGGAGCCCTTCAGAATGGATGAGCTTTCGTTATCTCTAACAACTGGACCTAATGGGTACAAGGTGTCTCTTTTGGATATAGACCTTTTTGGAGCCAGCAATTTCAGTGTGAAAAGATTGAAGTAGGTACTCCATGTGTAACTGAAATAAGAAATCGAAAGAAAAAAATGAATCCCTCTGTTTTTGTCATGATAAAGTAGTATTTATGTGAAAACAATTACAGTGAAACTTCCCTACAACCTACGTCTGTATAACAAATTTATCTGTATAACGAATTTCGTTGAATCCAAATTCTATGTTGAAAACACCATCTAAAACGAAGTAAATTCTCTCTATAACGAAATATTCAAAGAACATCAACAACAAATCCCGTCTTTAAACTAAATCATTACGGCGGACAGAGAGATCCTTCTGAAACAATTTTAAATACACCCCTAGCTCTTTGGTCTCTAACCATCACGCTAGTGAAAAGTTGTGCGAAAATATCTGGAAGGAAGTGCTTTAGTTTGAATGATAAACTTGAATGTATCGCTGAAGTCTACCGCGACTTTGCAACTATAGTAAAAAATGTTCTGTACAACGAAATTTCTTTATAACGATTTTTTTTTGCGGATTTAGCGCTTTCGTAATAGGGAAGTTCCATTGTATTTACCTTTCATCCATAACTTCTCATCAAAAATCGAATGGATGTCAATCTCAGAGTAAGAAATTTACTTTTTGTTCTGAGATGTTTCTTCACTTTCTCCATCAAATGTTTTCCTGATGAAGACAGCACTGTCACTGGTCAGCCAGTTTCAGATTATGTTCACGTAAAGGGTTTTCCAATAAGTGGTGTTATTTTGAAAAGCCCGCTATTTCGGTAGATGTCACGTTTGGAACAGTCATTTTTTGACATTTGACAAGTAGAAACTACGCCATTAACAAAAATGGAACGATATACACTTCAAGAACGCATTGAACTTATTAAAAATCATTATAAAAATTTTGAAAATTTGTCAGAGACGGTTCGTAAAACTCGAACATTTTTGGGTCGTCGTAAAGCACCTTGTCGGACCACAAAAAAGGAATTGGTGGAAAAATTCGAGCGTTGGGATAAGAAAGTGATGTGAAGAATAAAACCCGTGAATGTCGTTCAAGAACACCCAAGAATATTGCTGCTGTAGCCGGAAGTGTTGAAGAAAACCCAGGTTCGTCCATCCCTCGTCGTTCTTTCGAATAAGGTATTCCAAAAACGTCATTAAACCGTATTTTGCATAAATATTTGGGTCTTAAGGCTCATAAAGTTCGGTTTACACAAGAACTCAAGCCTGCCGATCATCAATAACGTCGTGTCTTTGCTGATTGGGTCGTTGAAATGCATGAAAATGCGGAATACGGAATTCCATCGAAAAATCATTTTGAGTGATGAGGCCCATTTCCACCTCGGTGGCTTCGTCAACAAGCAAAATTGTCGCATCTGGGGCTCGGAAAACCCAAGAGTTATTGTGGAAAAGTCGCTCTATCCTCCACGTGTGACTGTTTGGTGCGGTTTATGGTCCGGCGAAGTCATTGGATCTTACTTTTTGGAAAATTGCGCCATCGAGGGATGATTAATGATTTTTATGGCCGAAATTGGATAGTATTGATCTGGACAACGTTTACTTTCAACAAGACGGTGCTACGTGCCATTGATCTTTTGAGGAAAAAGTTTCCGGACCGTGTTATCTCTCGAAGAGGTGATCTTGTGATTTAAAACCTTGCTACTTCTTCCTTTGGGGCCACGTGAAAGAGGAGGTCTACGCAAATAGCCCAGCGTCAATTCAAGATGGAATTCGTGAGGACATAGGGCAGCCACTTTGCGATTTGGTTATGGAAAATTTCATTAAAAGGATATGGCCCTGTAAGCGTGGTCGCGCTGGACATTTGCCTGATTATTTTTCACTATTAACGGCATAGCTTCTTCTTTATAATGAAATAAACATCCTATCATTTATATTGAAGAATGGCATTTTTCTTTGAATATCAAAATAAAACCTCTTATTGGAAAACCCTTTTTGAATGCCCAGATTGAATTAATCAGAGCTTTAGAAAATTTATCATCAGAATTTCAAGTCGCGATAAGGAAAAACAAACCCAATTTTGAGAAATATTTTTATTCATAAAAGGAAAATAGACGATTTGGACGAAACATGAATCTCAGATATCTAGATTGAAAATTGACGGTTTTACGTTGAAGCGAATAAATGCCATGTTGATGGAGTATTTAAAAAACTGCAAACATTGAATAAATAAACACGTGCCGAACGAGTAGAACCTTTGAACCATACTAAAACTAGATGCGAAATAGAGTATGTTATTTCGATTTTCAAATTGGGAAATATTCTACTTGATAGGTTTAGAATTGGATTTTTATCGTTTTGAAATGATCAGCAATAAAACAAATTTCACTCAAAGGTATGAATTCACACCATTCAGTTTATAGTACCTAGTACCATTGTATAAGGATTACCCAGTACCTACTACATCATCCTTCGCACACTCAGATTAATAGCGAATTTATCGCAACCTTCATTACCACTAAATCAATTTGAAATATAATTTGTTTTAATGTTTGACCATTTCCAATTAACTTTTATTTCATTTCATAATGATTGACAGGCACAATGGTATCTGAGTGCACTGAAGGCCAAAATGTGTTATGGAGAAAACACATATCGTATTGATTTTTCATGTGGATGGGAATAATTCATTCGAATCAACAATTGAGACTCAAATTCCATGTCTACATATAAAATATATATATATCCATTATTACCTATTATGAGCAGGTGAAAAATTACCCCACCATGGAATCCTTGCGGACCATTGTGATAATCTCTTTACAGCTTAATCCATATTTCCAAAACATATCAATTTTCTAGAATCTGTATAAGGCAGACTTTTTTATTCGGTAGTAAGTTTTTCATTCATCTCTAGGCTTTGTTAGCTGTTCCGAAAACTAAAATATATCAGCCTGAAAGTAGAAAACATATTGCAACTTCTTTCTCGGAGGTTTCTTCTATTCAACAAATATGATGATGCTCAGAAATCTGAAAAATCTAAAACTATATGAATTATATAAATTCCAATCGTATAGTATAAATGATGGTTCGTAATCTAAAAATCTAAAGAGAGACGAGTCGGTGCCTCAGCCCAACTAGCTCTGAAATTGAGCTTCGATCTATCAGTATATTATTTGACAGTAAAGTACTGTCTGAGCTACTCTGGGAATGCTAACTGTCATACAATGTACTAGGGATAAACAATCAAGTCAACCTTGTATGGCTACCTGGTCATACTAGGGCAAATGTCACTCATTGGCCCAGAACCCTTCTGTGGTATGAGAAAACGTACCTATAAGAAGGAATTTCTGGAAACGGAGAAAGCCGAGAGGGAAAAACTCTGTCGGAATCTCTCAGGGATGGATTATTCCACTAAGTTTCTTCGGAACTTTGAAACAGCAAGACCCAAAAGATATCTAGATCTTGGTAAGAAACTATTACACGTCCTCACTGGCTTTCTTGGAGGACACTGTCGCCTCAGGAAGCACCTGTTGAGAATAGGAATATCGGACACTGATGAGTGTAGGTTCTGTGGGGAGGAGGAAGAAACGCCCAATCACCTAGTCACGGAATGCTTTGGCATTGCGAGCCTAAGGAGAGAATTCCTTGGACGAGAAACTTGTGAAAGTGAGTAACTAGCCTCGTTGAAGCCTCACAGGTATTGAATTTCATCAGATCTTTAGAACTCTGGAAGGTGAACTGCGAAGGGTGTGATCAGAACAGCTCTGTAAGGGGGCACAATTGACCTTGAAGTCGCAGTGAACTGTAACCACTTTTTAAACTATAAATATAAACTCAATTGGAGCGCATGGTAACGAACTGGTAGACCAACAGGCAAGAGAGGAAGAGATAACCCTTCTCCTTGGGCCAGAGGCATTCTGCGGTTTTCCAGCCAGTCATCCAATGAAGCCAGAGGAATAAAAACAAAAGAGGGAGATTTCTCAGGTTCTGACAAAAAACAGGCTAATTCATTCCTCTCTTTCTCAATGAGCTGGATCAGAAAAGTCCTCTAACTCTGCCTTGCAATTGTTTATTTGTCTGTAGAAAAAGGCTACTGGTAGCGTAGTAGCAGACAGAGTAGTACCATGGTTTTTCAAGTTCTAGCTGCCGGAACGGTAAGCAACACGCGGGGTTACACAAAAGATCTCAAGTTCAAGGTCTACTTAGCCTTATTACTTCACATCTAAAGTAACCTAGTCCAAAAAGTAGGTTTCAAAATGGTTTCGTTTTATAAATTGGAACAAATTATAATCATTCATTATTGATTCGAACTATAGCGGCAAACTATAGCCTTGGCCTTCTTCTGATGGGTTAAAGGGTTAACGTACCTTCATTTTTGAAGTAGAATAGTTCAAAATATATTTTCTAAACAATTTGTAGGTTTCTTTACATTTTTGAATTCAGAATATATATGAAATAACACTGGTAGTGAAGGAAAACACATGAGCTTCCGAATTTTCAACAATAATTGCTATGCGTATTTTTGCCTTATTTTATTATCATTATTTTTACTTATTTATGATACTGTCTATGCACCTATATATAGTTTAATATCTACTCGAATTTTTCATTAAACAGGATCAGTGATGACGACAAACCGTTTGAAATGAGAATAAATATACCGAAATTGAGAATAAATTCAAGATACCAGAGCAGTGGCGTCCTCATCATTTTACCGGCTAGTGGAAATGGAACATTCAATGGATTATTCGGTAGAGATGATAATTTGAATTTCTCATTCTGGTAAACCACGAAAATTTGTTTTTTAGAGGATGTTAACGCAATATTCAAAGGAAGAGGCAGTATTTCTGAAAGAGAAGGAGTTAAATACCTCCATATTGATACTCTCAATGTGGATATCGCAATCAAGAATGTGATAATGAACGTCAAGGATATTTACAGAAACAACAGAATATTGAGTAAGTTTTTCACATCTTTTCGGTAAGGAAAAATATAGAATAGTAGAAAAAAGTAATTAGTAGCAACTGGAAACAGTTGCTTGATAAAATAATACTCGCATATCTCTCATTAGTGAGTTTACTGTAATTTTGCACAACCATATCGGTAAAGTGCTACTGCCAATTTCTCTATATTATCTGTTGAATACCTTCTGGATTATTTTTAAATATGATTTCCATCATATGTCCGCCGCAGCTACGAATGGCTTAGTCAATTCAATTAATCGAATTTTCAATTATTTCATTCAATAAATCAGACTGATAACCGCCCTTCGATTATACAGGGTGTCAAGAAAAAAAGTACCATACATAGTGCCACGCGATAGAGACCCATTAAATATAAAAAAGAGGTCCCATGAGTATTTGTCTTGAACTGCTTCCTTCAAGAAATACGGGGTGTTAAATTTTATTTTTTTATTTGTTTGTTTTTCAATAACTTTGGACCAATAGGAAAGAATTGAACAAAATGTGATATGCGGGGGGTTTGTATGATGCAGAATCTAAATATCTTATCAGTTTACAGATTACAAATAGAGGGTGCCACAAACAGGATTCCTCTACATTTAAATCAACCCTAACTTTTTTCCCTTATACTATATATCATCCTGGATTAGAGAAAGCGATTTTTTTATCTTTTTTCATTCAAAAGGTATACTTCGCTGAAGTTGCTAGTACCAACGGTTTCCGGTAAAAACGCATCGAAAAGTTATGATGCGAGCAAACTTAGCAAACTATCTAGAAGTGCCAAAGTAACTTACTTCCAATAAGAACTATTGTTGTGGACTCCTCTATTAGTAATCTCAAAACTAATAGGATATTCGGATTCTGCATCAACCAAAACCCTCACATATCACTTTTCGTTCAATTCTTACCTCTTTTTCCACAGTTAAAAAACAAAAAAAAACTTCAATTTCTTAAAGGATGCACTTTCGGACATGTATCCATAGGAACTTTTTTTAATATTTTTTGGCCCTCTATCTCGTGGCACTATGAATGTTACTTTTCTCGTTGACACCCTGTATGATGAAGAAATCACTTTTGCAATTCCTGCGGCATAATTTCAATGATCGACTTGTCAAATTAGGTACCTATGTTTTAATTTCGAGACCAGTTTTGAGGGTTGAATTTTATTCATTGATTCCGAACTCAACTGTTAAATCAATTTTTCGAATATTTCGAAACTAAAAACTGGTCATGTTGCAATAATTGTAAAACAAGTCCTAGCAATTTGTTAATTATTTTCCAAATAACACCACTGAAAACTGCTCAAATAATATGATTCGTATTAAAAGACGACAATTAGAAAGCAAAGCGGGTTGGTCAAGATCATCAACAAAATCGGTGATTGTGAGTAATGATATAGTTTATTGTGACATAGATAACCCGATAAAAGAGCAAGTTTTCTGATGAAAGTAGGTATTTCTCTCGAATTTTTATGGTCCACTTGTGGATGTGCAATAATCTGAAATCGAACTTTAAAAATCGGAATTTATATCTGTAATCAAAGCAAACTTGATTTTCATACAATATCCATACTGTACAAAGGGGGTCCCAAAATTCATGGAATAGAGAAGGTTTAAAATGAAAAAAAAATTTTTTTTTCAATACTTTCACTAATAAGTTGTATTCATTCATCAGATTCTTGAATTGATTTCTTTGAACCATCGTGAAAATATTTTCATCTTCTGCCTCAGGATGAGCTCAACTGGATTCCTTCGTCTCATCGTTGTCAAAAAATTTCTTTTCATTTAAGTTTTTTCCCGAATTGGAAACAAAAAAATATCACTCTCGCCTCTATCCCCACTTCATCCACTGTTCCATCAACTTTTTGGTCTCCCCCCGTATCAATTGAAACGGTTTTTGAGAGCAATTTATCGAAGGGATCTTGTCAAACTTCAGAATCGCCCAATTTTTATCAGTGGGGTGATTCTTGAATAATGTCATGTTCGCGATTCGACAATTGTCGATCGAATTGTCGATCCTGCTAATTTGGTCGACATTTGTCGATTAGCGAACACGACATAATTCAAGAATTGACCCCCTGGACTCATCATGACTGAGATGAACGAAACTCACTATTTTTTTTTCTTAAAAATTTTATAGATTTTCAGCTTTTCATTCCCAGTCTCTGAAACAAATTAAAAAATTTTTAATTAAGATGCACTTATTTGTCGGAAGCAAATTGGTCTTGAAGAAATTGTTGCCTAACCGTAAAACTGAAAAAGGAATTAAATGAAAAGGATAACTTAACGTTTTGGTGTCTATATCAGACACCTTCTTCAGACTTGTAAAATCTTCAGAATTGTGTGTTTTTTCATTTGCAATCTGATTGAAAACCTATAAAATTTTTAAGAAATGCAGAATCCTCCCAAAATATATTTCAATCGATAACTATTTTCTTTGTTTGATACTCCAATCTGAAATAACGAAGGAATAGTGAAGGTGTAGGAGCTCTCTATCGGTTGAACGAATTGATTCCCGGTAGCACTAACTTTGGTGGAATCGCATTGGAGATAAATGTGTTGAAGACACTTTTATCTCAGATGAGATTGAGGATACTAAGTTTTCACGTCGTAATATGATATATCTATTTTGCAACTTATGACATCAATTGGTTGCATCTTATCTAGTATGTTTGGTATACACAATAAATGTCTGCGTATGATACGAAATCACAAAGGAAAAACCTGAGTGCAAATCCCTGTCTCCCTTTATACCAGAATCTGTTTAAAGAATAAGAAGTAATATTTATATCGCAGGCATCTTTTTATTGAAAAAATCTTCTCTTCTTCCATTTGATTTGTAATCTTGAAATTGCAACTGAAGAAAAAAACAAAATAGGAAAACCATGAGAAAGTAATATAATATCACACCAGTGCCACAAATTACAGTCAATTTTTTTTTGGATTACTAGACAATTAAAAAAAGCTGTTCTGCAGCCAATAGAGGAATCATCAAACCATCAGATCCAGGTTCTTCAAGTGATGATCTTTCAGAACCTCAGATCTGGTAGCTGATTTCTGCTATTAATTTTCTACATATGAATTTCGGGATATACAGGATGGTTCCTAATTGAATGTCAATATTTATGGGGTGATTTTTGGTCCCACTTTAAGAAAAAAACTTCATATGAACTTATGTCCTAAACGTCTTAACTTTTGAGTTATATGGTTTTCATTATATCTACAATACCACTTCAGATTTTCGATGAAATTTGTCATACATGTACTATGAATCAAGAGCCATTTTTTAATGGAACAATTTTTTTATTTCCACCGGTGGCATTCGTACGTAATTTGACCTGCCTATTTTGATGGTACGCCACAGATTTTTCCTGAAATAAATATTATTTTTGAAATTCTCAATCATTTCTCACCAAAGTTGATTTCTTGACTTTAATCAATCCGATGCACGGTTTTCGCTTAAAAAAATAAAAACTGTTTCTCCGCATTGAAATAAATTACATTATGTACCTATGTAAGGAGGAACTTATCTTAGTACGCTGTGGCCAGAGTTGATACTTCTGTTATCAATGCGGTTGTCATCATTTCGTGTAATGGTTCATCAGGCTTTTTTCTTTAAATTCAGTTGTTCGAGTCTTATTAATTATTATTTATTTTTGAAAACTTTACCACCTTGTAACTCAAAAAGTAAGACGTTTAGGACATATGTTTATATGAAGGTTTTTTTTAAAATCACCCCATAAATATTGACATTCAATTAGGAAACACCCTGTATGTCCAAAGTGGCAGCTGGTGACATTATCCATGTTTTTCACTACTTTTCTGAATAAATTTGGTCGTATTGTCTTATGGAGTCAATGTCAATGACATGAATATCGACTTACTCTCCCAATGCTATGAGAGTTGCAGGCTTAGACAAAGGTCTAAGGTTGTCTAAGTTTGCAGGCTTTAACTCTGGCACGAGCTGTGTTTTGTGGGACCGTGGGTCAAGATCTTCACGTAAAATTTCCACATAGTCAAATACAAATTAGCCTTAATCAACATTTTGTGCTATAGCAGCAATTTTCTATTTGGTACGCACATTTCATTGTCTTGTTCATGATTTTGAATCCAGAAGAGTAAAGAGTTTAGACCACTTATGTTTACCGTAAAGTAGACGAAATGGTCTATTTTCAAAGTGAATTTTCACAATTTGGAATCCTTGGATTTAGCGTTAAGCGATTGCCTAATCTTAATGAACAGAAATTCCAACACATTTTGTGCTCGAAGTCAAAACATAGACATCAATCATCAACACTTTGTCTTGCAACTAAAGAAGAAACACCTATTATAACTTCTAGTATCCATGCCATCTTCTTGACTTCATACATTACAAATTGCTAGTCCATGTAATCACAAGAAATATTTTTCAGCTCAAGCAATAAACCTCTTCCTACGTGACAATGGTCAAGAAATCCTCAGGATAATGTTACCGCAACTTAGGAAGAAACTAGCCGCATTATTCATGAGCATTGGAAATAAACTGTTGAGTCATCTACCACTGGATGTTTTTTATGTTCCATTGTCGAAACAGAAGAAGCTCAGTTAGAAGAAATACCAAAAATATATAGTGATATAAATTTAATTGAAGATGTAGATTTAGAATGTGATTGATGTGCAATCGCTTGGTTGTGAATATGAAGAACTGAAATTATTTAATATATTGGATATAAATAGTTTGAAAATATCGCAGAATATATTAGTAGATCATGTTGCAATTAATTATAAAACCTACCTACGTTAAATTAAAATGCTCTGTTGGCAGAATTGATATAAATATTGGGGGGCGGGGCGGTTGTAGAAAGTTCAGAAAATTCATAACATATTCACATAATTTTCATCCTCAATATCTCCGACACAACAAAACCAATCAAAATGAAATCTTCCGGCCACATGCGAGATGCTCATAATGAGTCTCGTTCAAAATTTTGTTGCCATATTTTATACAGAACCATAGAAAATAAAATTGAAATATTGAAAAAACAATCTCTTTAATTCCATAACAAGATATCCGATTCGAGTGAAATTCATTTTGTGAATGAAGACCGATATACTGAATATTCATGCAAGATTTGAAGAGGATCGCATAATCAGAACAATAGAAGTAGATTTTTTTCATTATTTATTTTTTACATATTTCATTTTTTTAATAATTTCCAGAATATGATTCCGATTGTGCTGAGAATCTGTATTCATTTATTTGGTATCATTCTCAAGTCGCATATAAAATTTTGAGGTAAGAGTCTTATTGCACCACCAATGAACGAGCGCTCAAAAGCTCCTGATCAGGGCCTTTCTCAAATTTTTTGATATTGAATAAAATTGAGTTAGTGATAACAAGTTGTTCTCCTGGTGTTTCAGAAAAGGATCAAGGTATTCTACCATTCTTTTGTCCCCATATCTTCAGTTGAAAAGTTGTAATTCATGGATCACCAATTTGTGGCCCACCCGCTGTTTGCATTTTGATGAAAATGAAACAAGAAAAAGGAGTTCATATTATTATATTTGTTGATAAGTAGGTAACTTGCTTCCCTTGTAAGAGTGCACAAACAACCCTATCGTTTATCTGAAAGAAATGCATGTTTAATGTTTGTTATTAATAATTTTATAGCAGCATTTGAAGTTTTCATGTATTCGTTAACGAGTTCCTTTATGTTCGTTTTCTCTATGAATATATTCTTCTATTTGTAATCTCTCATTCACATTCATTATAACGACGAAATGCCGTGATGAAGAAAGAGAATAATTATTTATGTGACGAGAATAGAAAGGTGAAGTTGTTGAAATTGAAAGTTAAAGCAATATTCAGATTGTGCTGTGTTAGACTGTTATCAATATGGAAAGGAAACATAACGGACCATGTAAATATCTTAGATTTTTTATACATATATACAATTAAAATTTTAGGTTTGTTTTGGTTTCGAATTCAAAACTGAAAAATGAAGAGAAAATAGTTATGCCAGTGGAAAAAAACCCATGCTGAATTCTGATCTACATTTCGTATATCGTTATAGCAGAAAGAGAAGAATGAATACATGATAAAGATTTCTCTGAAATTTCTAATTTTAGTGTAGATATACAGTGTGTCCAGCCGATTGAAGTCAATAAATTATTTTAGATTCCTCAGACCTGTGGATATCCAAAAATACGACTTTTTGTAGTTCTTGAGTTATGATTTTTTGAGTATTTTTTCAATGTACAGGGTGGGCATATTTCGATGTTTTAGCACTACAACTTTTAAACCAGAGGAGATAGACAAAATCTGGTACCCACTTCTCGATCTATTTTCCTGAGAAACTAACAAGAGTGTTATTCATTTAGGCTACCTTCATTTGTTTTCGAGTTAGAAGCGAAAATTTTTAAAAGTCTCGATATCGAAAAAAATAATATCTCCGCAAATACTCATGATAGAGCTCAGAAATTAAAACATTATACAGGCACTTTTTACGTAGAATTCAGTGGCGTGCTCGTCTTTTTTGTACCATTTCTAATTACGAAGCTTTGACCCAAAGTTATGTTTTTTTAATGGGAATACTAGATTTTAGTGCCATTTTCTGACAGCTTATTTTTTCTGATTTAAAAATATATAACATTGTATGGTTTGTATCAATATGAATATAGAAAATCGTCAAAAACCTATTTTCTTCTGAGTCTCAATATTTTCTATGGTTTAAACTGTTGATGAGCACAAGAAAATGGAGCTTCCTATAACTTCCGTCAATCTCATTATTTCTATGCTTTCAACTAATTTCTACAAAATTCGAACATTGATATATTTCATAAACTCTTATATCTTAAAATCGATTACGAAATAACGAAAAGATCCACATGATCCTCCATTTCAATACAATTATATACTTAGTAACTTAGTTATAATGAGATGGATGCAGGATAATATTTTTATTGCTCTCCAGAATAAATACGCACAAGTGCCAGTCTATTTCAAATCGCATATGAAATAACGCATATTGAAGTTATTAATCCAATTAGAAAAATATCAAAGGAAAAATATTTTTCAATATGTAATAGTGATTACAATAATAGGTCAGTAGGTAATAACTCAGAATGAGGATCAAATTTCAGAGCAGTCCATTATTCTTCAATCTTGGAGAAATTGAGTAAAAAGCATAGAAATGAAAAGACTACAGAAAAGAGATTGTGGTAATTATACGATTAGTAGGAGAGCTGGCACGAATTTTAGGGTAGGTATTTGAGGCAAGCTGAAAACTTGTCAGATACCTCTCCTATTATATCCCAACTCGGGATTGCAGACCTGGCTGGTGAGTAGCGGGGCTAAATCAAACCCTACATTTTTAAAAAATATTTATTTTTTTTCAGATAGAAAGCCCTACCGAAATGATCTGTCTTTTTGGGAATCTTATTTTTAAGTTATAAATAACACTCCATCAAAATTTCAAGCTGCCTCAAAAAATTTTTTATAATTTTTTGCAAAATATTTTTGCACGCGTCTGGCAATGTTAAAACCCCGATTAAATTATCTGGCTTATTTTTTTTTCAGTATTTATAAAGCATTACACTGCAACATATATAAATTGCGTATTGCTTCAAATATATTTTTGGGAAAAAAATAAATATTTTAAAATGTAGGGGTTGATTTAGCCCCGCTACTCATCAGCCAGGTCTGCAATCCCGAGTTGGGATATAATAGGAGAGGTATCTGACAAGTTTTCAGCTTGCCTCAAATACCTACCCTAAAATTCGTGCCAGCTCTCGGACTAGATGCTAAATTTTTCTGTGCTCATCAACAGTTAAAACCATAGAGAATATTGAGACTCAGGTGAAAATAGGTTTTGAAAATTTAATTGATGTTTTTTTTTCAGGTGATTTATTCCATGAAAGATTTCCCTTTATAGCCCACGTATATGAGGTGCCACTGCTGCAGAAGATTACAAGATTTTTTATGGCAATTGCAAGTTGCAATGTTTTACTTTCTATAGTGTATTTCTGTTTGTACTGGAATCTTGATCGATTCGTTCAAGCTGCTTTAATGATTATAGCATTAACTCTTGTGAGTCAGTTCATATTTTAAAGTATATAAAAGCACTTCACAATTTAGCTTTCCTTTCATATTTTATTCGAGTTACCTGGAATGTCAGAACACTCAGAACGGCTAGTTAAAATTCATTTTTGAATAGTCAGTGGAAATAGATTAAGTTTCAATATTATCTGAAGAAGATTGAATAAGAGGATCCAAATATTGTTGCCCTCTATTTTTGGAGAAAAACGCAAACGAGTCTTTTTTCATCTCAAATATGAAACACTTTTATATGTATACAGGATCATGATACAAACACCTGCATGATTAGATCATAATTTTTCTGCCTATCTATGACAGACCACGTCATTCTGTGACTAAGATCGTCTGATATCCGAAACATTACAGTTGATTGTAATTCAAGCATTTTTTGTTAGTTATTATTTATTTATTTATTTATTTATTAATTTTAATTCAATCAGGAACTCGAAAAGTCAACATACTTGGGCTTCCCCTGTATGAAGGGTGCATCATTGGTGAATGGGCAGAAGCTAAGGGTAGATAGAGAACAAGGAGGTGAGTCAGAATAACCTATATTTGAATTCTCTCCTTATACCTACTATCAAGATTGTATCAATTTTTTAAATTTCTTCCAATACCCATTGTTTTGAACCACATTATATATTCTTATATTTGGTACGTTTCGGGGTACAGTGGCGAAAACAGAAAAGTGAATGCTACAGAGCCTATTCGGCTATCTTAGTTTGTTTTTTTCAAAAAACAGATATGACACTCGCTAGGGCGAGACAAAACAATTTTTTTTCGAAAATGTATGCATATGTGAGCAAAATGAACAGACTGATGAGCAAAACGAGAGCTTTCGTCTAATGGTGTTACATTACAGCAGCAGGGCACTTTGAATTGCCGATAGCTCAATGTACATAGGTGAGCAAAATAAACTGAATGATGAGCAGAACGAAGCAACACGAGAGCAAAACGAGGGCATAAAATTTTTAAAAATGCTTGAAGGTGCTCTGCTGGTGTAACTTTTTCGAATTCATTGAAGGTTCAGCTTTCCATTAGACTCTATATTTTCCTTCGAAAATTTGAATTACAATGAATAAACATATTTCTTTTTCTCATTTCCTATAAATTATAACTGAGACTGTTTTGACATCGAACACATCATTACTGTTTACAATTGCAAGCCTACACTTTTTTCCATACTCATCATACCACTCAAAGCAATTTTTATTAAGAACAACTAAAACATACACAACATCCAAACCCGCATCAGGATTCGAACCCAGACAACAGCATCATAGAAGACTGCTCAACCCCTGCAGTCAAGCTGTTGATGATCATAATATTTGTTTTTGATGATTCAGTGACAATTTCAAGGAATTTTATCACTGAAAACGATACCTAAAACGTATTCAATACACTGAGAAAAAAATACAAGGTAAAGGTTTTGTTTTTACTTGACTACTTTTTACTTGAGCTAAATGAATTTTCAATATTGAATAGATCAAAATTTATTGGCTACAAATAATCATATATCTATGGTGAACAGAGACGTTCATCTGAGAATTTGTGATTGCTGTGGGTGATTTTTTTTCTAGTTCAATTTAAAAAGTTATTCAATCCAAATAGCACTATTATTTAAATTTTGTCCATTTATGATAAATACACAATATTCAGAAGCCAAGCGGTTATCTCATAACAAGCTACTTTTTCACTAACGTATTTTGTTAGCTGTGAATAACGAAGTTATTAGCTACAATTAAACATAGACTTCGGGTACATACTTGTGTTTATATGAATAAGTGTAAAAAATTTTCTTGAAATAACCGACTCGAGCCGATACGAACCCGATCCAGTTGGTTCCATGAAAATCCACCCAGCTCTAGTGCTGGTGGTGCATCATTATTATTCAGGGGTCAGAACTGAAAACGTCGGCTCTTTTGGCGCTATGGGTAGGGTGAGCGAAATCGCAAAATAGTACATGATTATGCTGGGTTCAGATGGTGTAACGTGTAATGTAATATTACGCACAATTTAAAAGTGCAACGTGTGGACGCTCACGAAGGGTATTTTTAGTTGAAA